>JAODUD010000041.1:1788003-1809566 GCA_026784285.1 Stomatorhinus walkeri | reverse complement strand
CCGCCCCCCCCCCCCCCCCCCCCCGCGCCTAGTCCAGGAACACTGGGTGTAGGCGGGGGCCAACCCTGGCCGGTGGCCAACACAGCTCAGGGTGCACACACTCCCCCAGCATTTTTAAAATGAATTAAATGCTGTATGTGTATTCTCATATCAATCAAGTGGAATGGATTCTTTCGCAAAGCAATAGAAACAGCGCTGGGTGAACTAAAGTTTTATGTTAAATGTGTGTGTGGGGGTGGGGGGTCCAAATTAATAATTTGGAAATGACATGTCTCCCTCAGATTTAATGCCGGTGACGCCCTTGGCGGTGAGGCAGCAGCGCTAACCAGCGCACCACCAACAGATATTACGCATCATTAATATTTATATATTACATGATTTTTTTGTGACCCAAATCCTTTTAAGTATTGCCTTTTGCATAGGTGTTCTCTGTCAGTTTCTGTGCCAAAACATTCCTGTGAAATTGCCCACGGTCAGTTGCGAATTTGCAAAGTTGAAGAGATTACTGTAGTCGAAAGGGGCCATAATGACTTGATTTACAGCATAACCTAGTGGACATTGTGAGTACTACACACCATTAGCTGAGCCACGCCCATCTCTGGCTTTGAAACAAAGGTGAACGCGGATGCTGCATTACTCGGTAACCTCCAAGACCTGCTCAGCTTTGCCTCCAGCTTGTATTCCACTTTTCCATGAGCTCCTTTAAAGGAAGATGGCATGTTCCTGTCAAGGGAAGAAAGCTAAGATGTTTACAGAGAAGGATCTGATCATAAAGCCCAAATCCACAGTGTGGTTCTTACCCTGGGGGAATCTGAAATGTAAACGGGAAAACATGGTTCCCAGCAGCCAGGACAACCTCTGAAAATGAAATGGAAAATGCATAAAACTTTTTTCATTAAAACCTCATAGCCTGCTCTTCCAACAAATAAATGCATAATCTGCAATGTTCTAAATGCTCCAGGATGCTCCTAAGAGATTCGCCTGAACAGGACAAATTTTAGGGTTCATTTTTACATGTAGCTCAGCAGGTTAGTGACAGAGCTGGACATTTCAGGTCCAGAAAGTAAAAATCCAGACTAAGATTTTGTTTCAACCAACCAGTTAAGTACTTTGTGACTGTGACTCTTTATAACCAGTTAAGTACTTTGTGACTGTGACTCTTTATAACCAGTTAAGTACTTTGTGACTGTGACTCTTTATAACCAGTTAATTACTTTGTGACTGTGACTTTATGCTCAACTGGTTGCTTGAAACAAAATCCTGGTTTGGACTTTTGCATTCTGGACCTGAAATGTCCGCCTCTGTTTAGCGGTAGATGGTTCAAATATTACATTAATGTATTTAAATAACCTGATAAACAACTAACACAAAATGCACACAGCTATCATGACATCCCTTTTTGATTTGTACACTTGTCAGATGAAAACACAAAATATTTTAAACAATTCAACACAATTTTCATCTTTTAGAGATCAAATGCACTGTATCATTTTAATTCATGGTGTTACATGGTGTCTGTACGCACAGGAAGGAGCACCCTAACAGATGTTGTATTGTTCATGCGAAAGTCAGCTTGATATCAGTACCAAGGTTCCACAGTATCATATCTACCCTATTCCTGATGTGTATTTATTATTAGGGCGTGTTCACACTTGGCTCGATTCAACCAATCGAAGTGGACCGACTGTTGTTATGATACTGATCGTTCAGTTTGAACCATCCCTAATCCGACAGGTTTTGATATTTTGTTATCTGTAGTGTATAATTATGCTGGTGTTCATGTTGGTCTGCACTGGTCCTTGCTTTTGTATTCTTGTTCTTGGTTATCCCTGCCTGTGTCTAGTTTTGTAGTAATGTCCTTCGATCCTTGTTCCTAGAATCTCCTAGGATTTGAGCCCCTAGTGCTTGTAATTAGCCTTCGCCAGTTCCCGTAATCTGGAAGTCCTTAATGTGTGCATTGGCTCACATCTCTCCCCAATCTAGCCCTTGTTATCTGTGTATATATTTGCCTGCCTTTGTCCTGTTCCTCTGTCGGTCGTTGAACGTGTTCTCTGAATGTGATTCATATGCTGCTAGCCGGTCCTCACCGTCTACCTTCTCTCAAGCCCTCTCTATTTCTTTGTCTTGTAGTTCCGCTCTTTGCTAGTTCTTGTTTTGTCTTCCCGTTTTTGTTCAGACCCCTCACGGTCCTTTTCGTTTCTCGTTCATCCGAGTTGAATGTATAATAAACTTCCCTGTGCTTATAAACTGCAAGTGGATTATTGTCCATCATGCCACAGAATGAGAGAATGACCAGCCAACCGAGAAAAGGCACCCTCTTGTGGTGGAGTGGTGGCTCTGAGGCTAGGGGTCTGTGCCAGCCATTGGAAGGTTGCTGCTTGAAATCCCTTGAATGCTTGGAGTGATTCTACCCCATTGGGCCCTTGAGCGAAGCCCTTAACCTGCAACGGCTTCATCCTGGGTATGATGCGAATCTACATCCAGCCCTATAAGGAGGAACTCCCACTTACAGGGAATAACTTGGGGGTGGGTGGCAGGTTTGGTGCTCCAGCCACTGGAAAATACTCACGCCGTTTCATTTGGAGTAGTGTGGTGCTGAGGAATCACCCACCGCACGGCTACACCCAGGTTCTCATCCCTGAGGTGGTTCATCGCCTAGTGGGTGTGGCAACGCGCTGTAATCAGCGCATGCTCCAGGGGCAGGTTAATATGGAAATGCTCCTATGATTCATACAGCTGGAAGGATGACCAACGGCAACTTGACCTAGGGGTCTATGGCAAAGGAAAAATCCAAGTAAATCTGCAATGAAACGTACAAATATGCAAAAAAATGTGTCTGATCCAGATAAGAAACTGAAAAAGTTGAAGAAACAATATCAGAAACATAGCTGCAGATAGCAATGATGTGTCAAGTAGACTATCATGGCATAGTCGCCATGGAAACATTATGCAAGGTTAAGGATGTATGTATTCGCAATACATTTCATGTCAAGTGACCAAATATCGGCCAAGGCGTGAGCTCATTTTCTGTTTGCCAGCTTTGCGGCCGAGTGCGATAGACTGCAGCAGGAAATAAAAAAATTCATGATAACTTTCTTGAGGCTTTGTCTGAAGATCATTTATGCAAAATTTGGTATCTAAACACAAAATTTGATATATCGTTACACCCCTACTAGTTTTCAAAAGTAGGTTTTTTGAAAAATTCTACATGGAGGAAAATCCAATATAGCGGGCTTTAGTGCAAATAGATGCACTCAAATCGAGACGACCCAAGGATTCTGAGGAAAGAAAATCACAAGCCCAGGAAAAGGTTACAGGCAAAAATTTTACTTGAAATTTTGTGCCCTGTGACAGGCTGGCATCCCGTCCTGGGTTGTTCCCTGCCTTGTGCCTTGTGACAGGCTGGCATCCCGTCCTGGGTTGTTCCCTGCCTTGTGCCCTGTGACAGGCTGGATTTTTCAAATCAATTGATAATTATCACAGTATAAATCAAATCATTATGTCTTTACTTCAATGCTCCATTTGCACATGAAAAATACCACCAAATGAAATTGACTCTAAACTGAAATATAATTTTAATAACAAAAAATACATAAATCATACATATTTATACACTGCCAGTTTTCCCATCTGATTGCTGCACTCCACTATTGCATCTTTCTGGGTCTGTTATAATGTTATAAAAAGGTTTATCACCTCTCCGACATTTCAGGCATATGTAACAAAAATCTACTCGAGAACAAAATGTGTTGCTGTTGCTTTTGGAAAAATTCCGTGTTTGTTTGAGCGGCACTAAAAGGGGAGAGCAAACGTTTTTTTCATTATGGGGAGGCAACGTAAAATGTTTTTGACCAGGGATAACCAAGAACAAGAATACAAAATGTTTTAATTTTTGAAAATTAGCAAGATAAAAAACAACAAGCTTTTATGTGATTCACTAGAGTTTTCTCAGATATATATTTCTGACAATTTATTGTAGCAGATCATTTAAAAGTTAGAGGGCCCTATTGGGACCGGCTTGACCGAGGGGCTGAAGACAACGGACCCGGTTTCCCCCCAGTATTGGCAGCCCTGTGTGTGTGTGTGTGTGTAGAGTGTGTGTGTGTAGAGAGAGTAACTGAAAGCCGAAGAGGATTTGAAGATGAAGCTGAGGTACACGCAGGCGTAGGTCACAGTCACGGCAGCTTGCTGCTGAGACAGAGTGTAGGTCACAGTCACGGCGGCTGAGACAGAGTGTAGGTCACAGTCACGGCGGCTTGCTGCTGAGACAGAGTGTAGGTCACAGTCACAGCGGCTTGCTGCTGAGACAGAGTGTAGGTCACAGTCACGGCGGCTGAGACAGAGTGTAGGTCACAGTCACGGCGGCTGAGACAGAGTGTAGGTCACAGTCACGGCGGCTGGGACAGAGTGTAGGTCACAGTCACGGCGGTTTGCTGCTGAGACAGAGTGTAGGTCACAGTCACGGCGGCTTGCTGCTGAGACAGAGTGTAGGTCACAGTCACGGCGGCTGAGACAGAGTGTAGGTCACAGTCACGGCGGCTTGCTGCTGAGACAGAGTGTAGGTCACAGTTACGGCGGCTTGCTGCTGAGACAGAGTGTAGGTCACAGTCACGGCGGCTTGCTGCTGAGACAGAGTGTAGACCCCCCCAACTTGGTAGCACCACTTCTGCTCAAGGTTCATGCTTCCATTATAGCAGCTGGACACAAAATGAATGCTGACGGCATTCTTCAGTATTCACCTTTTTTTTGTAAAAGCAAAAATCCTCTTCAGTCCCTCCATGAAACTAAAAAGACAAGTCTTTCTACAAACATGTGGAAAATATTTATTGACAGTAAATGTATATCTAGACAATAAAGCTTAGCATGTGTACAAAGGTAAAAGCTCTTTCGTTAGTTAATCTTTAAGCTTTTGAGTGTATCCAGGGTTGAATCTGGTGTATCCTGGGGCATTTGGGGTGGAGAGGAACCTGGGGTAGATAGAGGTGGACACTTAATTGCGTCATTGTAGGATGGAGGGGCACTTGGAAGACACTGGGGTGAATGCTGACCCAAAATATCATAACTTGGAGGGGCATCTGGACTAGAATATGATAGAAATGTATAAGGTTCACCTAGGGGGGGCTGATACAGAAATGCTCCAGGGGCAGTTGTGGGTGGAGCTGACCCAGGGGCAGGTTGATATGTAAATGCCCCTGGGCCAGTTGGGGGTGGAGCTGAGCCAGGGGCAGGTTGATATGGAAATGCCCCTGGGGCAGTTGGGGGTGGAGCTGACCCAGCGGGAGGTTGATATGGAAATGCCCCTGGGGCAGTTGGGGGTGGAGCTGATCCAGGAGCAGGTTGATATGGAAATGCTCCCGGGGCAGTTGGGGGTGGAGCTGACCCAGGGGCAGGTTGATATGGAAATGCTCTCGGGGCAGTTGGAGGTGGAGCTGACCCAGGGGCAGATTGATATGGAAATGCCCCTGGGGCAGTTGGGGGTGGAGCTGATCCAGGGGCAGGTTGATATGGAAATGCTCCCGGGGCAGTTGGGGGTGGAGCTGACCCTGGGGCAGGTTGATACGGAAATCCTCCCGGGGCAGCTAGGATTGGAGCTGACCCAGGGGCAGGTTGATACGGAAATGCTCCTGGGGCAGTTGGAAATGGAGCAGCCCCAGGGGCAGTTTGGTATGGAAATCCTCCCGGGGCAGTTTGGTATGGAAATCCTCCTGTGCTGAGTTCGGCTGGAAGAATGACCAACGGTAACTTGACCTCAGGGTCCGAGGCAAGGGGAACATCCAAGTAAACCTGCAATAAAACATACAACTTAATCTCTGAAACCGAACAAAACTGAGGAAACAATATGAGAAATGTAGCTGCATGCAGGAATGAGGGGACTGAGCAGATACATGACAAAGCTGACATGGAAACTGTCGTTTTCTCAAGAGTATGGCTGTACACACTCACAGGCAAATATCATGTCAATTGACCATAGATTGGCCATGATGTGAGTTTGTTTCATGTGTGACGATTTCATTTGCTAGTGGCAGATGAATGGTTTCACATGAATGGATCAGAAATCTGATCACTTTTGTGGCCCAAAGATCATCAGTGCTACATTTGGTGAGGACTGGACAAAATATGTGGCTGTAATTTTTTTTTTAAAAACCTTTCAATAAAATCCAATATGGAGGCCATATCAATTATGCAGACATGACTATCTGACACGTCGGCCTTGGGACGTCCCACAGTATTACCAGACAAGAATTATTTTTGTAAGGCAAACACATCAACGGTTACTAGCCAAAACACATTTCTGCTTATTGGTAAAATAGCATAACATTTTTTGGACTTCCTCAAAATGGGATCCTGAGTCCATGTGGGAAGTTTGGTTTTGCTACTGAACTCGGACCCCAAACAATGCAGCGGTCAATAGCAGCAGTCCTTACTGGCAAAATAACATGAATACAATGGATTACTGTAGCAGCTGAATCACACTCACAGTGGAACATCAGTGTTTTTAGTATGACTGTTTCCTCTGCTGTTCAAACACAAACAACGCAACAGAACGCAGCTCTGCTAAGGAAAGGACCATGTAATATCTGGACTGATACAGACACAACGGTACTAAAACATTTTGTTTTGTAATAACACGAAATCTGACATATCATTACACCCCTACTAGTTAGTAAAACCAGGTTTTTTTGAACGATTCTAAAAGTTAGAAAATCCAGGGCTGCAGACTTTAGCACCACTGGGTGCACTTGAATCAAGATGACCCAAGGACTCTGTGGGAGAAAGATCACCAGCCCAAGACAAACGGTTCAAAAGTTATAAGCAAAAATGTAAATCGAAATGTGGCCAGTTGATGGGTCGACCCCTGATACAATGACAGCTGGATATATTGGATCATCCTCTACAATCACAATCCAGAAAGGGGTATGATAGGCCCCCATAGACTCCCTTGGCAGAAAGCTTAATTACCATAGATGTCTTATACCTCCTATGCGTGTCCCCTACATACAGCTGTTCTCCCTGGACTGCTTCACTCTGATGAGAATTCTCCAGTTCCGATACGCACCTTGAGGAAATATTCCACCCTGATGATTCCGCAGTTGAGTAGAGAGGCCAGCAGATCTGGGGGGAGCTTCAGCACGATTGTCAGCGTCTGCGGCATGTTGGCAGGAATCCGCTCCCCCACATGCTTCAGGATGCGATTTGTACACACTTTGCCCCTTCCTTCAGCAGAAAAACTCTGAATTTGGTCCACAGCGACTTTGGGTGCGAGGTCACGGGAAGAACTGTTCTGAATACCTACTGTGACCCTTAATTCTTCTCCTGCAGGGAAATCCAAGGACAGAACATTTCAGTGGATGGTTTCAGAAAAAATGTTGTGTAAATATAAAATATTAATCTATGCATAAACATAAGCATAGATTACACTATGTAACACATATTTCCAGATAGTATGTGTTATTTATAAGTTATTTATGTTGTAAAAGTATAGAAAACGGCCCGATTATTCCCTTCAAACTTTGATTTGTGACCTGAATATTGAAATTTAGAAATTAACCCAAAAAATGGGTAAATCTCCATTTTAATTTATGTAAGGTTTGCATGAAACAACATATGAACCAAGACGTATATGTACTTATACTGAAGTTTTTCAAAATCGAACAAAAATGTTTAGAAGCGAGTAGTTTTTCAAGATTGAAAGTGAAAACGGAGCCACACTGGGCTCCTCCGGGGTTTCTCTGCTGAAGTTCTGCTCCCCTGCTCACTTGCTTCCTTGGTGAAGCTGCAGTCTGACGTCTAAGATAATGTCACTTTGGCCCGTGGTATTTTTGACAGGAACAAAAGAACATACCAGAATGAAACATTACAATCTTACCATTTCTAAAAAGATCAAAGTCACTTTTAGGGAAAAGCAAACAGTATTTTTGGGGTCTCTCCAATGTCTACCTGGCCGGTAAGCCGTCCGTTCCATATTCACATCGATGGCAGCATTTCCGGAGGTGAAGAGCGTCATCTTCTTCGTGACAGTGCCATGCTGGGGTGACTAAGTCACAAGGTACAAAATAATCTCTTACTTACATCTGCAAAATGTACATTATCTTTGAGAAACATACAGGAACAAATAGCTAGAAACCTGGATGTTTGCTTCTTATCAGGTGACAAGATTTAATATACCCAGTACAAATATGCTGATTTCAGATGATTCATTGTATATGTAAGACCAGTTTGAAAGGGACCATAATGACATGTGGCCTGTACTACGGGGTTATTGGCTTATCGGCATAACTTGTCCGATTTAAGGTACCACTGTTTAAATTGACTTCATATTCATTCACTTACATGTTCCCCAGACTACCTTAAATCCGAAAAGTTACCCCGATAAGCCAATAACCATGCTTCCTAGTACAGGCCACAAGTGTACAGCATAACCTAGTGGACATTGTGAGTACTACACACCATCAGCTGAGCCACGCCCATCTCTGGCCTTGAAACAAAGGTGAAATCAGATGCTGCATTACTCGGTAACCTCCAAGACCTGCTCAGCTTTGCCTCCAGCTTGTATTCCACTTTACCATGAGCTCCTTTAAAGGAAGATGGCATGTTCCTGTCAAGGGAAGAAAGCTGAGATGTTTACAGAGAAGGATCTGATCATAAAGCCCAAATCCACAGTGTGGTTCTTACCCTGGGGGAATCTGAAACGTAAACGGGAAAACATGGTTCCCAGCAGCCAGGACAACCTCTGAAAATGAAATGGCAAACGTTCATTTTTACAATGCATAAAACTTAATATATTAATGCTATCACTTTATACGTGTAAAGGTTATAATTCAATGAATTGTACACCTTGACACCCCCCACCCCAAAGAGCTGGTAGAGGTCTGGGTATCTCTCCTGAAGATGCTACCCTGAGACACAAACCCTGGACAAGCAGATGGTAATGGATGGATGGATGTACGACGCGTATTATCAGGAATATCCTTAAGTTCTTTCCTTAACCAAAGAAATAATTAAATACTTATAATTATAAGTATTAATGATTGATATAGTCATGCAGGGTTGGCAAAACTGGTTCAGCTGCTATAGTGAATACTTAGCACAAGCTAAATATATCGCAGAGCTGGTGGGATTGAATTTCCGCTTACGCAAAATCGTTCCGAGGACAGAAGGAAAAAAGAATGGTTGAGAGATACATCAGATTATAAAGGAGGTGGGTCCAAGCATCTAGATGAGGTGGGACATAGACATCTGAGTGGTTGGTCCTGCTTCCTCTAGTTGCTTGGGCCCACCTCCTCTATAATCTGATTGGTTATCTCGCTGAACCAATCATTTTTCCTTCAAAACAATTCCCGCAAACGAATATCCTAGCGTGCTCGTAATCGTGTTAAAAGAGCAACTTCGTGGAATTCCGCCCCTCCTTGTTTTTCTGTGCTGCCACCATCACGGTGCCTTCGTCTGCCCGCGGCCACAATATGAATAACGTTAATTGTACATCCGCGCCCTGGCCAATGGTTCAGTGGCAATTATGGCTGAATTAAATGTGTACTTTTCTTCGGTTGTACTTTTCCACATCGATGCAAATATGCTTTTAGTCCGGGTCAGAACCAGTCTCATCTGCTGAGTAAAAACCAGGCCTCCTTTCACATACAGAAGAACACGCACTCGTTTTCAGACAATACATTTAAAGCGCCTTCTTGCGCGGTTGGGATTTCCTTTTGCCTCTTTAGAAAGACAGCAGCACCCGCGCTTCTGCAGGAAAAGTCATCATCAGGCAGACATTTCGATAATCGCTAGATAACCAATAGATAACCAGCTTGTACGTTATTTGAAAGTCGCTCCTGGGCAAAAGCATCAACTAAATAAAATAAATGCTAATGTACTGGAGAGAATAACAGCAGATATTATTATATTCACACATTCCCTCCTAGTTTTAAAACTAAATAGCATGAAGAAATAATTTACAAGGACTGAATTACACCCGAGAATGTCATATAGACTTAGGTCCATAGGTCGCTTACGCAAATTGTGCAAAGTAAAGCCAATGGAGAAATACAATATTTCCTCTCCACTATGTGATTAAGAAATATGAGGAAATCTTTCCGTTTTAAATGGACTGTTGGGGGCTTTAAATAGCCTTTTTTGTCCAACAGCGATACACTTTTGGTAAAGAAATGAACACCATACGCTTGCGTCCAACTACACAGTAACAGGTCTAATGAAATAGATAACTAAATGAAATAAATAACATGCAACATGTACAGGGTGCAACTCCGGGCACACAGAGACTCAGTGAGACTCGAACCTACAATGCCGTCAGTCTCAGACAACAGTGGCTCCCACTGCAGAAAAACTGAATGGTGCAGGACAACTGATGTCGGAACTACACTATTTATAAGTGCTGTACATAATTACGATACTATACATTAGTAATAATAACACTTTAAAAGAAGGACAACAAAACTAACGTCCTCACCATTACCCTTCTCCTGACCAGTGACCAGTTGCTCCAGCTTAAAGTACTTCTCTCTGGAGCTGTAGTATCGGGTTTTATCTCCGTGTCTCTCGCTCCACCGCACCTCGGCCTTTCCTTTCATTTTCACCCGAAGACCCTCTATCTTGGTCTCCTTCGATAGCACCAGCAGGACGCGGCCGGACAGCACGTCCCCGGAGGAGAAGGTCTTCCCTTCATTTACTGCATCGTAATTCACTGTGATACTTTTAATTGAGCTCAGCATGTTTCCGAGTTTCTCTCGGGTCAAAGAATCAAAGGCTGGAGTCTGCAAATCCCTTAAAATCGGTACTAGTTCTTATTAACTCACGGTCTTTACATCTGCTTCTCCGACAAATACCAACGTTTGTTGTGGGCGTGGATCTGCATTCCTAAGTTAACGCGCAGAGAGCGGCTCGAAACCGGAACTGCATGCCAAATGGTACTGGATCCCTGTGTGCCACGATGTCACTTCCCAGTACCGGCGCTGAAGCTGCCTTTGCCAACTTCTCGTGTTCAAAACACTTTCTTCAATTTTGTAAAAAAAAAAAAACATATTTTACACCGACGCGTTATGCCCCGCCCCCTTTGATCTATAACAGCAACATGCACTCCTGAAAACACATTGTCTACATATACGTATAATATGAACTTTTGCAAATAACTTATTTTTATTGTATGCTACACAAGTCCAAGACGATACAACTTAATTATGATTAAACATAATAATTATGATTAAAGCATAACAATATATTTTTAAAGTATAATACTTCTTGGATTTTGCTTCATTGTGAACGCAGGCTACTTGGCTTCCTACAAATAAATGCACCTGAAAAATAATTATCGCAAAATCTCAAAAATGCCTGTGCCTGTGATCAGAGGGTCCATATAACAAGTGAACACAGTTAACACTGTATTTTAGAGACTGGATGGATTGTGACATTTTAACACAGTGTTACCTAGTGTCTGCATACGCAAGATAAAACATCTTATTATTTATGTGAAAATTGGGCTCGGAATCATTACCAAACAAGTAAAGTATCACAGCATCATATCAAGCTCAATCCAAGTGTGTATTTATTTTCAGAAACTTAATTTAAAAGATACACAAAGAATCATTTTGTTTGTCAATTACCAACAATAGATAGATAAATACATCCATCCATACATAAAAACGTTATTAATCCTGGAGGAAATTTATTTGTCCGATTATTTATTAATTTACTTACTTAAATATTACCCAGGGCTGTAATGGGAATTTAAAAACAAATCCTGGACACTGGCACAAAAAGGGCCATCACATGTACTTATATACCTGCGATTAATTTTGCAGATTGGGGAGGGGGAACCCCCACAACTGAAAATGCTTGGTATGCCAGATGGCCAGTTCGGGCTTCAGATCTGTGTACATGTTATTACACGTGTTGTGAGACAAAACAGATAAGAACTTATCCTTTTTAAGGCTCAGTGTCTAAATCAGTAATTTTGAGCTGGTTTGGCCCAATGTCCTACATTTTCCTTTTGGGAATTAAGTCACAACCCAATTAAAAAGTTATGAACCAAATTCATAAAAAATATATATAATAAAACACGATGAAAAAACATTTTTAACCATACACTGAATGATCCACTATAAATGGTCCCCGGATCCACATTTTGTCGCAAACCAACAGTGCAGAAATGGTAGACTGGCTGGCCCACCCCTATGATCCCACTGGTCTAGTTTTTAATAGACTACATGTAGTCAGCCAGAAAGACGTCTCAACCAATGGCTTTATTGTGGCCGACGTCACCTTTCAGTTCTCTGAAGGATTTAGGCTACTTAAGTCTAACTGCACTATTTAACACAGCTGCAGAAAGTTACGTAAGTACGTCTCCCGATAATCTAACATTAATAATCAGGGACTGGCTTGGGCTCAACAACAGTACATCTAAATCCAAAACCCCCCCGAACAGGTTAAAAACCTAGGACATTTACAAAACCTCAATTTCCGCTTTAGCATGTTAGGAAACCGTCCTATGGGGCACTTTGTGGCTAACCGGGCAGGCCTCTGCTCATGATTCGCTACCAAAGTGCGAGTGATATCTGAAGCGGCCAATGGAAAGGGCGAGCTGTAATAATTGACACGGGAAGGCACCAATAATCAGCAGATTCAGGGTCTGCGGCGGCTGCGCACGTAAAACGAAATTTCGGACATTAAAGCACCACTGAAGAAGAGAATTGTTCCTCGTTTCCGAATATACTGTTCCAGGATCAGTGCGGCACAGCTAAAAAGCGAGCAGTAGTCGGGGTAAGTACGAAAACCGTCAGCTTGTAGCAAACTTCCCGCCGGATCCGAGCCCATGGAAGTGGTCCGCGGGGCTGCGGCGGCTGCGCCATTAGCTGCCTTTTAAACACATTTGCCACGTCGAGCGGCAGTGGCGCCGCGCCGAGCTTCCTGACAAAAACACGGCGAAAGATTGAAATTGCACTTTGTTCACCCACGCACTGGTCTAGGATCAGTTACTCGGGTTGGGAGGGGGGGAGAGAGATTCAATTAACGGAACTTTTTGTTGACAGTTATATACATGTGTTATTTATATTTCTCTGTGTAAATTGTTTTATACACCAGACTGCTTAGTCATGCAGTACACCGGTTGCAGAGACTGCCTTACAGGGCGGATATAGCGCCTTTATGTTCTCCAGCCCACTTGGCTGATACATGACTCCTTCTCTGAATTGCCACTGGCGTAATGGACCCAGGGTACATCACCAAGAGGGTCCCAGGCGCAGATCTGCCCACCGGCTACCGTGTGGATGGAATGCGTTGGACAGATCGGCTGCCGAGATGGCAGCCAACTAACCGCCTGCTAATAACCACGTGGTCCGATGGGCTCCACGGCCCGCTGCGGGACGTCCGCCGTCGTTCAGTGATGTCTGGTCGACTACTGCAGCCGGAGCTAAACCTAAGCGGGCTGCAACGACAATAATAGTACAGAATTGTTAATGACTGTAAGACCAGTAATATGCTTGCTTTACACAAGCAGTTGTATGTTAACATTATGTCTCCTAAGGATATCCATACATAAACAGAATATAAATGCTAAGCCATATAAATATAAAATATACATGTCACATGGCAAGACAGACATAAATATTAAGTTATCCACCTGATTTTTGAGGACGATTGTGTAAATTGGAACAGAACTTTGGCAATGAAGTGAAATGTGCAATAAATAAATATTTATATGCAGGGTTACAGGCAAGTTGTTATTCAGGGTGGTCAAAATACACCCCAATAATAAGCACAAAGAAACACTTCGGAGCCCAACTCCGCCTAGTCTACAACAATAGGCACTTTATTCAGTTCTGTTAGGACAATTATTCAGAGTTGGTAAACAAGAAGAGGGAGGTGGTGCACATTGGGTACCGAGGAACAAGACTTAAGGTGTTATTGTCATTTGTTGGGAGGAACACAATGAAATTAAAACAGTTGCGGGGGGGGCAAACGAGCACAATGCAGGACAAAGCGCATTGCAATAAAAAGCAGAGAGAGTGCGATGCAGGAAGTGAAATGGTAACTGCAATAAAAATATGGTGCAAATAGTGAGGGGCCAGCCATTTCCTGTCACCTCACCCCACCCTCTCCAAGATGGGCCCAAAAGACTGCTTCACCTCATTAGCTGGCCAGTTATTTTTGCTGTAAAGATATTTGCTTATGTTTGTTTTTGCTTTTTTTCCCCCTTGAACAATGCAGAACGACAACAGTTAAAAACGGAGAAGTCAAAGTCCTAACTCTTAAGGGGAGAAAATGTCAAGATGTCTTCAGAGGAATAGAGAATAAAAGCTGAGCAGCAGCAGCGTCACTGACCAGGAAGGCGGGAGGGATGGAGGGTGACCCGGGCAAGGAGAGCGACGGCCTGCACGAGGTGCAGATGGTGGAGGTGGCCCTGGAGGCGCCGCTGGTCGAGATCGTGGAAGTTCTGCATAAAGCCCAGAGTGAGGGACTGGGCCAGGCGACAGTGGTGGCCCTGGGCCAGGCGACAGTGGAAGGGCTGGGCCAAGCGCTCGTCGCTGGGGTGAGCCAGGCACAGCTGGATGCGGTGTCCAACGGGCAGGCTGTGGAGCAGACCGTCGTGAGCACCGACGGGCCTGGCCCCCTCCTGAAGATGCCCTTCGCTCAGGTGGCGTCACTTCTGGACCCCAACATGAAGAGCTCCAAGGCGCTAAAGTACCAGATCCACTACGAGGAGGTGAAGAGGCGGCTGGAGGCGCCCGAGAAGATGTCGCTGCGCTCGCTGGCGGCCTACACCCGCGTCAGCCGCGGGCCGGCCAGCAGGAAGGCGCTGCTGGAGGCGCTCAGCTCCTTCGGGCTGTCGCCGAGCACCACCACCGCCGTGTCCAGCTCCTTCTCCAAACTGACGGAAGGTAGGGTCCCTTCAGCTCGGCCGCCCAGAGAATCGAGAGCTTCATATGATGGGAAATGTTGCCCGATACTTTATTCATGCTCATGGGCAAATTGTATTTTCTCCTATCTTGTCTTCTACATTACTCATGTAATGATGGAGTGTGACTCGCATTTCCAGGTGACACGGCTGCCCTTTGCAAGGACGTGAAGGAGTTTGCATCCCAGTACATGGATTATGACAATGTGGCAAAGCAACTACTTCCCGAGACCAATCAGGTGCAACACTGGTCCAAAATAATCGAGACAAGGTGTGTTGCCATTTTCTTTGTTGTGTATGAGAATTACGAGACGTAAAAACAGTCAGGGTACCAATCGAGTAGCTTTTCATGCCTCTTGAAGTTCTTGTGCGCTGTGGTTAAACAGAATGGAGTTCATTAACTGTTCTCTCTTTTTTCATTTAGGAACTATCTTGAGGAAATAAGGAAGTCATTCCATGACCCGGTGAACAGCAGGACGTTTAACAACGCGACTCATGGCTTTGGGGCCGGCATGATTGATGTTGCCTTTGAGATGATTGACCGTGTCATCGACAAGCAGATCCGGATCCTCTCTGGGGAGGTGGATCCCAAGGAGACCCAGGGTGGGGACACCAGGGTGAGGAAGCGAAGAGCCAGGACCAAGAGCGACGTCAAGGCCAAGACCAGATGTGCCAAGATGAAGAAGGAGGAGGGTCAGGCGGACAAAAAGACGAAAGCCAAGACAGGGAACCGGAAGCGGTCCAAGGAGCCGGAGGCGGTTCCTGAGGCTCAGCCGGAGATCGAGAGCAGTGTTTTAACTCTGGTCTCTGTAGGTTACGAGACCATCTCCAGTGGTCTGGAGCCTGGAGCGGCTGGTGTAGCCTAGCGAGTGCGCCCTAGCAAGTGCACCCTAGCGAGTGTGCCCTAACCAGTGCGCCCTGGACCACGAACTCTTTGTCCATCCTGGTGGTGCGGACAGTTTTTAAAAAAAAAAATGTTTTTCGTTTTATTTTTCAGCCGTTTTACAGAAGTTAAATGACAAGTGGTTTCTAGCCGAGCTGTTTGGATTCAGATACTTGCCTTTTTGTAACGTCATGTTTGTTCTTTTAATGGCTGGTTTCGCTGGAGCTTGGAGACTGCTGTGTTATTTTTTTTTACTCCCCAAAATGACGCGCTGTGGTTTCTGCCAGTGATGTCACCAGGTCCGTGTCCTGTTAGCAACGCTCAGATGGTGGTGCTGCCTTAGTGGGCGCCATCTTCTGCATTAAAACATGCACCTGTTATGCCGGCTTATTCTGAATCCTCACACTCAATGTCTCTAGTTTAAACCCTTCATCTCGCAAAATATCTTCAGGTATCTAATGTTATAGTCAGCAAGAAACCCCCACCAGACTGATGATGGTTAAACTGGCTCTAACTGGGTTACAGCTAAATATGTTTCTGACCATGGATGTAATGTTTCTTAAAAAAATCAAATGCTGATTGTATATCATATTTCTGGTTGTGAAAAAACCTGCCCGGTCCTGTGTGGTTCTGGGTAACCTCTTAATCTAGTGTTTAACTCACATGAGTGCAGGGCCAGTTAGTTAGGTTAAGGACCATGTGATCTTTAAGCAGGGATATTTCAAAACATTAAAAACATTGTTGACTTGGCTGTCTTATCACAGAATTGAGAGGGCAGCAGAATGCTTATTCGTAAATTAACCAGTGATGCGAGGTGGGGATAGAGAATAATGCACTGAAATGTTGTTTTTCCTCAATGCCGTAATCTGCGTGGATATTTCAGAAGGTTTTCTATGAGAACCTGTGCTGAATAAAGCTGTCTGAAGACATACATGCTCTTTACTCCTGTCACAATCCGTACCTCTCCAAGGGTTTGTTCTGGACACAGGACCGTGGACTTGTCAATGCAAAGCCTCTTGTCTGAATTTACTGTCATAAAACGAAAACTCTCTGTTATTAAACTGGATCTATGGAGGAAATAGAAATGCCAGCGATGTTGGTTATTTGGACAGCTGTAGTCTAGATCTCGGATTGGGTGACAGTCACGTCTGGAGCTCTACCGAGATTTGGAGTTAAGACGGCATCAGTGTAGGGTTAGGGAGAGGGAAAAAGAGCGAGAGAGAGTAGGACAGAGAGGGAGGAGTGTGCAGAGGGAGGACAGGTGGCTGAAAGCCCAGAGGAGCAGAGCATCTACCATGCTGCCCTACTGTTAGCCGGACCCTGAGAGCAGGAGAATGGGGAGCGCAGAGGGAGCTCAGGATGGGATTCAGGCTTTGGAAGCCATGGGGGCCAAGGCCATGGGTGAGTTTGCTTCTGTGGGGGGAATCCATGGGAAGATCAGAGGGTAGGTATGTCCTTGTATGGGCACAGGTGGGAGTGTATCTCTAAGCTAAGCTTCAAGGCAGTGTCACACCTGCATTTCCCATAATGCATCAGCACCCACTGATTTTAGTGCTGTCGACTAGGTAGCTAAGCAAAAGCCTTCGATCATGCTGTGTAGCCAGTTGTGTGAGTGACGCAGGTTATTAGCTATCTGTGAGAAGACCTTTGATGGGGGACGTTTGCCAGGGTCTTTCACTGAGGCGGTGGGGGCCATCAGCGTCAGCACCGAGCTGGTGGTGGAGGAGCTGACGCCCCACCTGGATATTCTGCTGACAACCCTGCAGGATGGCAGTGAGTGCAGTGCCACCCCGTGGTCTGTTGTGGAATTGCATGGATGTACATATGAACAGTTAGCCTAGCGCATGTCACGGAGCACTGTGCGGAAGCTACCCGCATAAGACTCCAGCTGCTGAGAGAATCACACGGCTCATGGCAGGTCGGGGCACGCTTTGCCCGCCGGGTTAGGCTTTGGGTGGGGGTGGCATTTCCTGGCCGTCAGCCGCAGGACAGGAAGTGGGCAGGGTATCTCACCGCTAGGCCCATACACACGGGGTCCGGAAAAGTCCCATTTATCACTGCAGCTGTGTGGGAAAACACTGCGTCTCTTCGGGTCTTGACTGAGGTGACCTGGGAGAGTCCTGACAGGCAGCAGCCTGAAAAGACAGAGAGACGCTAATCTGTAAGTTAGTCACAGCTCAGATTAGCTTTAGCCGAATTACGACACCCCCCAACCCCCCCACTCCTGCCAGCCCCGCGGTCAGCTGAAGGTCTTTCACAGATAGGCTGTCTTTGCCAAGCTATGAATATTATATTCTTAAATAATTCTGGCTTTCATATTTATTTAAGGTATACCTTCACACAGATACCATTTCACTGGGGCACATAACTGACCCCCAACCTGTTGGAGGCCTAAGAGGTTTGTGCTTGTGCATTTCTATTCGTTTCCAGCAGAGGGAGCAGCTGAGTGGATCGCAGCAAGTGGGATTCTGTGCACGCTGGCACAGATGCTGAGGACAAGGGGCCCCCTCACGCTACAGGCGGCCCAGCTAGTTGCTGACCTGAGCGGGCATGGTAAGGGGAGGGGCTAGGAGGGGTAACCAATGAAGAAACCATGACCAGATGCATATGGGTTCAGTACCTGGACTGGATTTGAACTTCTTCCCTTAAGTACATGTACTAAGCAAAATGTAAGCTACAAGCTATTCAGATAGCTGGTTAAAGGCATCGATTTTAATAAGGACACAGGTTCAAGTCCCACAAGTGCTAAACAACTAGCAGGGACATTGAACGTGAGTCGGTGAGCTCCCCCTGGTGGACGCCGATTGAAAAGCAGCATTACACATCCCTGCAGCCGCTGTGAAAGAGCACTGCATCAAGGCGGGACTGGCACCTACTCTGCTGGGACTGCTGCCATGCGGAGACCAAGAACTGCTGCTGCACGTCATCCGGGCCCTGGGCAGGATCTGCCTGGGTGACTGTGAGTCCCTTAGGGCCACTGCATGGCTGGTACCCCTGGTCTTTTCGATAGCTAGAAACTTTAAGTATTAAACCCTCACAGTGAACAACCAAGGATGCCTGCAAGCGGAAAACCACACTGTAGCATGAATGATTAGGCATCTGTCTCACATAAATCTATTTCTACATTTCAGCTTTCATAACAGTGATATGCCTCCCTTCGGTCTTACAGGAAAAGGGCTTTTCATGCATCAGTCACGATAAAAAACAGGAACTTAAATGTGTGTCTTGTGGCTAATTGGTATTACGCTAAATGGCATCTGCATTAAATGCTCAAGGACCCCCCCCAGACAGTCTTCATTTTTGCTCCCTGCCAGTCAGTCAACATTTTAGTTGAAATTGGTTTTTGCAAAAGCGGGGCCAGTCAGGGCTCCCCGAGGACCTTTGCTGAGGTTAGAAAGATGATTATATTTCCGAATCTCAGCGTAAATCCATCCAGCTGAAGCCTTTTTGTCCGGATCTCGCAGGCGTGCAGCAGGAGCTGCTGGTGCGGGGCGGAGTGCTCCCCTCGCTGATGGAGACCATGCAGACACTCCCAGAGAACCCCCTGCTGGTACAAGCCTACCTGCAAGCACTGTGCAGTCTGGCAGACATGGGCGAGGACGGGGGCTTGGTGACAGACTGGAACAGGGTGGGTAGCCTGGGGGGTGATGAGCGTGTGTACTGGGGTACGCAATGCAGCCCACATGCCCTGCTGTCCACGGTGATGGTTGTGAGGTTAAACCAGTGTGCGCAGGGTCACCACTCAGTCGCCGTGGAAAGGCTCCAGCGATACTCGCCCACAGTCTGGATCTCCCAGGCCAGTCGGGAGCCCCCCCCACGCTCTTCCTTCATACCCAGAGGTGTCTGCTCCAGGTCCTGGAGGGTGACTGAGCCTGGTGTCTGGAACGCTCCCAGGTTCAGCAGTCTGCGGTCCAGAGTGTTCCACACCTTGTTGTGACCTAGAGGCCTGGGACAGGCCAGAGGTCACCTAGAGGCCTGGGACAGGCCAGAGGTCACCATTCAGAGATGCTGCAGTTTCAGGAGGCTGGAATCTGCTACCGCCAACAGGAAGTGGAGAAATAACATCATCAGAGGTGTGCTTTCAGCCCAAAAGCAGAAAAACACTGAAAAGGCCCCCAAACATCAGACTGAAAGGGGACATTACATCTAGGTAGCTGTCTGATAGCAGGTCATTGAGTGCAGACCACACACGCGGGTGGGAGCTGACACCACAACGTCTCAGAAAGACCAAAAACTCGGCAGGAAGAAGCTGACTGGACTGTTTTTGCTTGCATTTTATTTTAAACGTTTTAACAATTTATCATCTTGTATACTAATTGTTAATCCTATAAAATATACGATTACATTGTCAACTGTACTTTTATTCACAATTTTTAAATGACTTGATTGCTGACTGCAATTTAATCCTGGAGGATATGACTGGAAGACCGCCAGGGCAAACAAGCTGTTTTTGTGTTTTTCTTTGTTAAAGTGATTTAAATCTTGCCGTTTGGTTGATACATGCACTCGATGGTACAGAAAGCCATTTTTTACAGCTTGTTGAAAAGTTAGTTTGTGATTTCCGTCATAAGCCTGCCACACACAGCATTTTAAAATCTAATAAAGTGACTGCCGTACACTGGGGCTCAGGACCTGATGATGTCATTTGTAATTGTACATTAATTGTTACTTCTCTCAGTGACCAGGCGGTCATATTGGGCCGTATGTCTGGTCTGTGAGGGATGACATTACTCTGACATTTCAATCTCTTTCTCCGTGCTGCCTGATGTGGGGCTGGGAGTGGCATCTGCAGTCAGGGGGTGTGGTCTCTGCCAGGGGGCGGGGCCTAGACCATGCCATTTACTGACCAGCTCCTGGGGCTTGCTGGTCATTTCACTCCAGTGCTCCAGCTCTGTGCCGCGGGCGTACATGAAGGGACCAATCACTACCAGGCCCACGGAGCCTGTCAGGGGTACAGGAGGTGTACCATTAATAAGCTGGTTCCGGTCTGAAATGTGTTACAGTATTTTAGAAATGATAGTGTTCGTGATTTGATGTCAGTGTGTAATGTCACATTGCTACACAGAGGGCTCCGTGTGTGATGTCACTGTGTCATATGATACTTACAGAGCCCTCCTATGGAGGCCTGTAGCACCTCCAGACTCAGGCAGGCCTCATCCAGGTGCTTGCGGGGTAGCTTGAAGGAAAGCCTCTCACAGAAGGTGGGGTCTGCACCCCCCCTCACGGCTGCTGTCCTCTTACGGGTTACTACCTGAGTGTGGATCTGCAGCGTCACCTGAATGCACATACCTGTCCAGAGCACACGGGCCTGGATCAGTACCAGAGCAAACGGGGCCCGGATCAGTACCAGAAAACACGGGCCTGGATCAGTACCAGAACACACGGGCCTGGATCAGTACCAGAGCACATGGGGCCCGGATCAGTACCAGAGCAAACGGGGCCTGGATCAGTACCAGAGCACACGGGCCTGGATCAGTACCAGAACACACAGGCATGGATCAGTACCAGAGCACACGGGGCCCGGATCAGTACCAGAGCAAACGGGCCTGGATCAGTACCAGAACACACGGGCCTGGATCAGTACCAGAGCACACGGGGCCCGGATCAGTACCAGAGCACACGGGCCTGGATCAGTACCAGAGCACACGGGCCTGGATCAGTACTGGAACTGTAGGGTACCCTGGGCCCAGCACTTACTGAGCTTCTGGTTGCCAAGCACAGGTGGATCTGTGAATATTCAGAAAAACTAAACATAAACTCTACATAAGAACATAAGAA
>JAODUD010000041.1:1769507-1787903 GCA_026784285.1 Stomatorhinus walkeri | reverse complement strand
CCACTTATGGCCACGAGTTCTAGTATTTAAACTAATATTGAATTTTAGCTCAACAGCATCCCGACCTGTTAGAATCTCTAGAAACTCCTTAATCCGTCTCCAGTTCCCTTGGAGCCTGGTTACCCACCTGGATCGCCGTGTAACCCGCGCAACCGCCGCGCTCTCAGCACCATCACCGTCAGCCGCTGCAGGGGCGGGCTGTAGTTCAGGGACACTTGAATGTCACCGTGTTCGGAGCAGGGCTGTGCGAGGGCAGTGAGGGGGGATGGCATCACAGCCTGTCTATCAACCCCATCGTGTACCACTCCAGGGCCAATGTCGCCCTCTGCTGTCCGCTGGCTGTACCTGATCGTTGTCAGTCTCCACATCCCTCCACAGCGCCTGGCCTGCGTGGTCTCGCAGAGCCCACTCTTTCAGGGGGTACAGGACCCTGCCCTCCAGATGGTGCTTCTTCAGGCTGTCCACACTGAAGAGGGACAGGCACAGTGTGCACTGCTGCAGGCGCTCGCTTGACACCTGCAGAGACAAGGCGCAAATGGCTATTTACCTACCATACTCTAACCCTAAATACCTACCGTACTCTAACCCTATCTGCCTACCATACTCTAACCCTACATACCTACTGTACTCTAACCCTATCTGCCTACCATACTCTAACCCTACCTGCCTACCATACTCTAACCCTACATACCTACTGTACTCTAACCCTACCTGCCTACCATACTCTAACCCTACATACCTACCGTACTCTAACCCTATCTATCTACCATACTCTAACCCTACCTGCCTACCATACTCTAACCCTACATACCTACCGTACTCTACCCTATCTATCTACTATACTCTAATCCTATCTGCCTACCATATTCTAATCCTATCTGCCTACCATACTCTAACCCTACATACCTACCGTACTCTAACCCTACCTGCCTACCATACTCTAACCCTACCTGCCTACCATACTCTAACCCTACATACCTACCGTACTCTAACCCTATCTACCTACCACATTCTAGCTGTGTGAGCCTTCTGACCAAACCATTCTGGACCACTGAGAAGCATCATATTTAACATTATGACAATTTGAATGACATGCACTTTCATTTGCTCCTTATAAAAATACTAGTGAATGTTCCCAAAATGTTACGTGGGTAACTATATGGTCAGTGTCTGTTTCTACCACTAGATGGCGACAAACAAAGGTCTCCAGTGGTCTCGGGGCAGACAATTTCATTGGCTATATGTTGATGAAGGCTGCTCTGAAACTAGCAGTTTATCACAGTTAACTGGTTACTTTTCTGCCACAGTGAGAACTGCCGCAGGTGGCGATTTCATGCTATAGGACAGTGTTTGTCAACCTGGGCCTTGGGGACACCCAGACGGTACAGGTGTTGCAGAAGGGGACTGTCTGCCCAGCAAATGCTGCTCTCAGGATTGAATGTCCCCCCCCACGTGCTGAGGTGTCATGGCTGTAAACCAGCAGGGTTGCTGGTTTAAGTCCCAGTAGGGCCCTGCTTCCACAGAATGAGGACTCGCCTGGAAGACAAAGCTGTCTCTGAAGGTGAGGTCGCAGCCCCTCTGCCGGGCCTTGGCCTGGTGCCGGCGTCGACCTTCAGGCAACAGCTGCAGCTTGAGCAGCACGCCGCCGGACCGGCAGCGGGGCGGTATGTTGGCAGCGCGGAGCACAGACACCAGGAGCTGCTCTGCATCGGGTCGGTACGCAACGCAGAAACACAGCTGCACCGACCCACCAGCAGGGGGCGGCCCTTCGCTGGGCTCCGCCGGCACCTGGTACAGGTGAGGCTGCAGTCTCCCCAAAGGGACGGAGGCTGTGGAGCAACAGGAAGGAGGTGAGTGAGAATGAGGGGCAGGGGAGGATAAGGCAGGAAATTCACAGCCATCAACATCACAGCAAACAATGAAGCCGTGAGGCTCCTGGAGAAGCCACAAGAATGCCAGCCCACACCAGTGCCTCTCCCATCCATAAACTGAATAATTCATACGTTTATTGATCCCCAGGGGAAATTGTCTTTATGCCTCCCTCAACTTGCTCCTTGTGGTCTGTGATGGGCAGCCACCTGCTGGGGCGCCCAGGGAGCTGGGGGTTTAGGGCCTTGCTCAAGGACCCACAGGCTGGGTTTGAACCGGCGACCTTCCGATTACAGGCACACAGGCTTAGCCCACCGATCCACACACGGCATCCCGGCACCTACCCCCCATGGCAAATAATCCGTGCTGACTGAGGGTACCTGACCAGCCTCTCCCCGCCTCCTCACTCCCCTCCTGCCCCTCCATGCCGGAATGAGTGCATCCTTTAACGCTGCGCAGCACCTGGAAGGGGATGTCCCCCAGCCGGCTGGAGAGACCGATCAGAATCAGGAGCAGCAGGTTACAGCGTCCATGAGACGTCACAGACCTTCCGGCGAGGCGATGCCTCTGCCTTACGTCTCTTTAAAAGGCTGAAACGTCACAAACCTCTCAGTCTCAAGCCGTGTTTGTTTAGTCACACAGTGGCTACTTTTACCTTCAGGCCTTTTAACCTAGAGATTTGTAACCACTGATTTCCAGGTCAAAAAGTGTCATGAATGTGCCAAGCGAGGAGGTATGTCAATAAAGTGAAGGAATCTGTGGCCCGCATCATAAGACACAGAAACGCAGGCCGATACTCACCGCATGCCCAGCAGAACAGGAGGGGTGTGTCCTGGGATGGCCGGCCCCGGACCCAGGAGCTCTCGGTAACACCCTTGCACTCGCCGTCCCCTCCACAGGACGTAAGCTGCGACTCCCAGGAAGAACAGGAGGAACGCTCCTGCTACCAGGCCTCCAGCCAGCAGCGCCACTGGGACTGACCACAAGGGGACGATCAGCACAAATAGTTTCCCACAAAGCAAGTCAGACATTATTAGACAGTTTTTAAGGGTCTATCCTTACCAGCCATCAAAGCCTGTGTCTCCTGCCTCCAGCACTTAGTAGAGTGGATGGTGAGTACAGCTTCTCTAGTGTCCAGAAGGTGCGTTTTCCTGTGATCCGCAGCTGGAAGCTTCTGGACCAGCTTGTCCACAGATGCAATTTCACCTTGAAAGTTCAAGTTCTTCTGCTGCTTGATTTTGTCTAAGGCTTGAAGCTGTCGTGGTCCATCTGGACCTGTAACATGCTGGAATCTCACTGTTAGCTCTCGATACCCTTCCAGAAGCTTCTGTAATGTTTCCTGCTAGCAGTAGGTGTAACCCTTCTGGAAATCCCCACCAGAAGTTACGCCAGCGTGTTTGTTTGCTGGCTGATGGCGCTCCGACTGCCCCTGGCGTCGCCCCCAGCTGTAGGATTCCCACGGATCCCGGTCAAGGCTGAGCTTTCTTACCCAAGTTTTTCAGACCTGTGACTATCAGTATGGATATATGTGTTTAACTGCCCATCCACCAACTACCACTGGGGGGCGGTATGTAAAGAGAAGCATTTTATTGTACAGCGATGTATAAAGCTCACGAGTCTATGCTCTATGTCATGCTGGACGTCGACAAAAGATATTGAGGTTAAGGATGTCAGCTCAAAGACACAACAGCAGCTCCATGCAGGGACAGGAACCTGCACTCTCCCTCTAAGCAGAGCTGCTGGGGGCGAGATCCTATAGCAGCAGAAAGGAATGAATGGTGATTGATGGACCTTCATTAACAGATGCTCTTTCTGTGTCCTCCTCATTTTGCCTGAGAAGGAATAGACCGATGTTTGCTGGTGCAGTTTGGATGTGTGTGGACCTCCACTGAGGAGATCTCTCTCAGAAGAACAGGAGGGATAGTCAAGGAGCAGAGAGGTAAGAGCTGAAAGACAAGCTCGACTGTAGAGGCCTTCATAAAAGCCGCTCTGGTCACATGGGCAGTGAGGCTTTTTGCCTGCCTCTCTCTTTTTGTCTGAAGTGATGGATTAAGCCTCATGCTTTCTGGGAGAGAAATAATGTGGTGTGTAGTGAAAACATTGCGCTCTTCCTCGCTCACTGTCTCTCTCTTCCTGTCTCCTTCTTCCTCAGGCACCTACCCTATGCTTACATGCCTCCCCACCAGCCTTTGGGAGGCCCCCCCCCCCCCCCCCCCCGAATACATCTCAAAGCTGATAATCGGATGACAGCAACTTAAACTGACTCCAAGGGATCTTCAGTGTGGGCAGCAGAAGGTCAAGCAGCAGGTAGAGCGTAAAGTGTGGAGTGTGGTCAAACAGGGGAGGGGGGGGCAGTCAGCTTCATATGAGAGGAAAGAGAAAACTTCAACCCTGAGGCGAAGCCGGAAGCCCGAGCGACACGAAAGACGAGGACAAGCGAAGGAGACACAGATCCAGCACCGGACTTGGCAGGTAGTGCTGGCACATGGGTAAGGTGAGACGGGTGAGCGTGGCACAGTGAAGGTAAGGTGAGACGGGTGAGCGTGGCACAGTGAAGGTAAGGTGAGACGGGTGAGCGTGGCACAGTAAAGGTGAGACGGGAGAGCGTGGCACAGTGAACGTAAGGTATGACGGGTGAGCGTGGCACAGTGAAGGTAAGGTGAGACGGGTGAGTGTGGCACAGTGAAGGTAAGGTGAGACGGGTGAGCGTGGCACAATGAAGGTAAGGTGAGACGGGTGAGCGTGGCTGAGTGAAGGTAAGGTGAGACGGGTGAGCGTGGTACAGTGAAGGTAAGGTGAGACGGGTGAGCGTGGCACAGTGAAGGTAAGGTGAGACGGGTGAGTGTGGCACAGTGAGGGGAGGTTTTAACGTTCCGAAAAGCATATTTTAAATAAAGCTGCATAGCAGCATTACTGATACAAAATCAGGGACATTTATTCAAGGAATTAAAATATCTGATTTGTTGATGTATATCTTTCAACAATGCTATAGATAAATGATACTGTTCGTAATGTTTTATCTTACATTTTCTCTAATATTTAAAAATTAACTTCTGATTAATTTATCCCACATTATTGTCTTGTGACTTTCAAGGACCTCATTACAGCTTTAGTTCTCTTGCTTACCTGTCAGGACAAGAAAACAATTTAGAGAAAATCCACGCACAGCTTCACCCTAACAGCTTCACCCATTAGGTCAGCAGAACACTTCCCGGTTAGAAGCCTGTCCAAAGGTATAACAGCTGAACTCCCCTCCAATATGACTTGAAAGGATAGTTGTTTGTTTAGGAAAACACCGCAGTAATCACTGCAGCAATCCATAACTGCCCAGTCCAACAGGCAAGAGGAGACCAATCCCATAATCCTGAGGGGCTAGCGTACACTGGTCTAAATCCAGCCTGATCCAATCAGCGCTGCAAGCAATGAAACTTGGTATAGTGGTACCTGACACCATCCTCCCAGGACAATAAGCGCGCGAGTTCGGGAAATGACCATCCAGCATAAAGTTCAATCATTAAATTTTATTAAATTATCCCCATCCAGGTCTATAATCAGTACGTCTGCCATTTCCCAGCAGGCCACATGGCTGACAGTGGGCGACGCATTGGGTCCTACGAGCTCCGCATGGCTGACAGTGGGCGGCGCATGGGGTCCGACGAGCTCCGCATGGCTGACAGTGAGTGGTGCATGGGGTCCGACCAGCGCTGCATGGGGTCCGACGAGCTCCGCATGGCTGACGCTGAGGATGAGCGCTGGCTCCCCATTCTGCCCCTGTCCAAAAGCTCCATGGAGCTGGCAGCCAGCAGATACCGTCGGGCAGAGCTGACCCCATCTGGGCCGGAGTTGCCCAAGAGTATCAGCACCTCTGTCTGCTCCCATAGGGGTGAGGGGGCAGAGACTTTCCCGCCCCCAAGGGGCAGGGCCTGCACCCCCCACACCTACGAGGGGTGTGTCTCACCTGGTCCTGATGGGAGGACCACTGCCCCCCTCTGTGGAGAACCAGGAACGTCCAATGAAGGTGGCTGTTCTGGAGGACCAGAGGCTATTTCCAGGTGCTCCAAGATGAGCTGTGGTACAAGGCGAGGCCCAGGCTTTGTTCAGCAGCAGGCCGCGAGGACATGGCCCTGCAGTGGATCCACACCCCCTGCCCTCTGTGTGTCACCCATCAGCGACCCCGCACTGGACCCCAGGCTGAAGGAGTGCCACCATCACCGTGCCGAACTCCCTGACCGTGGACCGGACCGCACATGCAAGGAGGCCGAAACCATGACCACCCATGCAGAGCTGAGGGACGCGGGGGTGCAGACTATGACCCCTGAGGGGAGGGTCGCAGGCTGGGGGTTCCCGGTGAAGGGTGTGGTATGGGATGAGCATGGGGGCTCGCTGGACCCCACAGAGCTGAACCGGTCCATCCAGAACCATCTGGAGCTGCAGCTTGCTGAGACCACCATCAGCTGTGAGGGTGGTCCTGACAGACAGAAAACACCAGCGCCCACACAGGCCGTGTCTCGGCGGACGGGGGGGCGACTGAAGCTATTTGCCTGCTGCATCCGACCCAGTACGACGGCAGACTGAGAGAGGGAACCAGCCATCTGCTCAGACACCAGATACAAGCAGATGACCAAGAGTGTCACCAGAAGGTGGACCAGGTCATGGCAGCGCACTGCCTTGATAGGCTCTCTCACCTGGAGTAACCCCAAGTGATAGGCTGTTTGATGGTGATGCAGTGCTCTGATTGGCTATCCCACCAAGGCAGTCAGGGAACTGTTAACGCACAAATTCAAAAGTGTAACTAGATCTGGATATAAAAATGGCCCAGGAGCAAAAATACCATTTTATTACATCATTAACCAATCAGCTTACCAGATAACCAGCCTGGTGATACACTGAACTGGGCCAGTTTAAAATAAGATAAGCTGAACTTTCAGTGTTCAGTGTTACAGCAGCAGTTATAGACAGGATCAGACAACATGAACACAGTATGGAAGGACAAAAATATATAAATAAATAGTATGGACTCCATGCAGTCAACTGAATGGCAGCCATGGTCTAAGGTCTGGGACTGTGCTGTATGGAGAGGAATGGCAGACTGTGTAAACATGGGCCGTGGTTTTCGCTTCAGGGAGGAGACATGGCATAAGAATGAGAGCAATAATAATTATAATAAACACCAAAACATTAAAAACTAAAAAGTACAAGAGTGGGTCCCGTAAACTACACTCATAAAAAGCCTCTGGCAGCGTTCTGTGACGCTCTGACCGGCAGATACAGGCAGGAAACGCTGTTGGCCGCTTTGAGGCGAGCGTGGGCATCCCAGCAGGCCGCCGCGCGGGAAGAGCGCCGACCGCCCCGGGACTGGAATGCTGATGTCAGGACAGCCACACTGGCTGCACACACGTGCTGAGGACGGAAACACACGTGACGAGAGTCCGGAGAGTAAATACCAAACGCCGACTCAGCGAAACGGCAGATGTTTTGAGAACATCAGCATCTCTGCTACAGTTCCATCAGCTTCCCCAGCTGAGAACCTATTCCTGCAACCTAACACGCTGTCCTGCCCCCTGCTGGAGACATCTGTAGGAGATTTGCAGTTAAGATTTTATAGCAATAGTAAGACAATTATTAAATTACTGCACCAATTAATGATCAGATAAGATGGACATATAGCACTTGACATTGGGGATTTTTTTTCTGTTGCTTCAGTAAGGCAATCTGCCCCTACCCAGCATGAATGAGGAGGGTGGTGTGAATACAGGGGGGGGGGGCATGGGCTGGTCAGGAGGGAAGGGCCCAGCACTTTCCAGGCCTGGCAAGGCTTAAAAGTGCTGATGGGGAGGCAGCAGGCCAGAAGCCTGCAGCGCCTTTGTGGGGCGCCTTTGTTTGCCAGCGTGTGAGCGGATAAAGCGCCGCCCCCAGCACCCAGCTCCCAGCACCCAGCCCCCAGCTCCCAGCACCCAGCCCCCAGCCCCCAGCCCCCAGCTCCCAGCACCCAGCCCCCAGCCCCCAGCTACCAGCACCCAGCCCCAGCCAAGCACTCGGGACCATGGCTGCCTGGACCCTGCTGAGCCTCGCTCTGCTGCTGCCTGGATCACGGTGCTCCGGCCCCCCGCGCCACCAGCAGGGCGGAGTCCTCCACCTCGGTGAGTGACTGAGCATGTGCAAAGCTCCCTGGCCCCCCCTCCCTTTCTAGTCCTGCAACAAACCTCATTCCCATTCTTTCTGAAATAGCTCCATTTTCCTTTCTATCTATCCATCTAAACTATATTCTCACTCCTTGTGTAATGCAAACCTTCCTCTCCCTCCCTCTCTAACCCCAATCCTTCCTCTTCCTCCCTCTCTAAACCAATCCTTCCTCTCCCTCCCTCTCTAACCCAAACCTTCCTCTTCCCCCTCTCTTTCTTTCTAATCCCAAACCTCCCTCCCTCTCTCTCTCTAACCCTAATCCTTCCTCTTCCTCCCTTTCTCTCTCTCTATATTCCCTCCCTTGTCCCCCCAATTGGATTAGTCTCTTCTTCTCACGTGCCCGTGATGAATCTTTTTTTTGTGAAAAGCAAAAAGCATGACTATCTCTCTTAGCGTGACGTCTTCACACACTGATTATTTGTTGATTTGCCGTGATGTTCTTATATATTTTTATTTACAGCGGCTTCACAGCGGCACCTCGCAGCCTTACTTTGTTTCACTCGCTGTGCTAACGGTGGGATTAGAGCACAGCCACCTGCTGGCTGGCTTCATGCACTTGGGATGGACTGAAAATACAAACAGCATAGTAGAGTAACAGACTCCAGCAGCAAAACAGACATCAATCCCTCATTACACAGGCAGTCTGTACACAGGCAGTCCGTACACAGGCAGAAGCAGGACTATGCAGACCCATCTGAACTGCGCCACCTTTATTGCGCCTGTGTGCCAGTGACTGATGTGCTAATATTTGAATGTTGACACAAAGATAATTGATGCCTAAACACAAAAACCACCTGAAGAATATTAATTAATTAATTTAGAAGCAAAACTAACATTATAGAGATACAATGTTTCAGAATGTTTCCACTAAAACTGAAAATCACTGACGCCCTCTGCAGACTGGCCTGAGAACTGCGGGCTCGCGCACTTCAGCCCTACCGTGGCCGAGCGCATCGTGTCCGGCAGGGAAGCCCGCCCCCACTCCTGGCCTTGGCAGGTGTCATTGCAGGTGCATCCTGAACACCCCTTCGATCCCTCCAGGAAAACTCCTTTACAGCCACATTCAGGGAGCGCTGTGCACCTCAGTGGGTTAAGGTGCTGTGCCTCTGATCAGAAGGTTGCCAGTTTAAATCCCAGCATTGCCGAAGTGATGTTACAGCACCTACTGTTTGCTAAATAAATGAAATGTAAATGTACAGAGATGTTATCTACTCTGAAGGTGGGTAAGTGACCCTAACCCTCCCGTCGAAAGCGCTAATCTCCACTGTGGCTGGTGCACAGGTCCGCCCCAGGGGGAGTAAGACCTACACCCACGTGTGTGGCGGCACTCTCATCCACAAGGACTGGGTTCTGACAGCAGCACACTGCTTTCAGAAGTAAGAGCGATCCCTCTGGGTGTTCATAAGTGGCGGTCATTCGGCACAGAGCCCATGCGGCCCCCGTAAACGAGCGTCTCTCCGGCAGGGGAAAGGCAGAGGATCCGGGCAGCTGGCGCATCGCTCTGGGCAAACACCGGCTACGGCGGGTAGAGGCCAGCGAGCGCACCGTCCCCGTGCGCCACATCTACCGCCACCAGCGCTTCCTTTACCCGGCGCTGGGCGAGCTCGACTACGACATCGCGCTCGTCAGGGCCGGCGCAGCGATGCAGCCCAGCGAATACGTGGGTTACGCGTGTCTCCCGCGGAAAGAGAGCACCCCACAAGCTGGGCACTACTGCTGGGTGACAGGCTGGGGGGACACGAGAGGTGGGACACGTGGGGGGACAGCACCTGGTGATCACATGACCACATGGAAGCTAAACCATGGCGACCCCCCATCCATAAAGTTCTTTGAGTCTCATTACTTACAATAGATATTTAAGATTGTAGTCTAATGCTGAATGTCTCTTTATACACGTGTCTAGGTAACCATGCATTTTGTTGCACATTGAACCGGGTATAACTGAATGTCGTGAATAAAACTTGACCCCACAGGCGGAAAGGAGAACGTCACCCTGGCGGAGGCCCTCAATCAGGCCCGTCTGCCCATCATTGACTTCAACACCTGTAAGCAGAAGAGGTTCTGGGGAGACCGTGTGCGCGACTCCATGATTTGCGCTGGCTTCCGCCACACGGAGGGCCTTCCGGCAGCCTGTCAGGTGAGTTTCACTGTTATGACATCGCCCCCTTCTGGTAGGAGGTCGACAGACTTCACCACATCGGCATATTACAGTGCACTTAACTTTTGCTTGTTAACCTTGTTCCATTCAGTACTTTGAGGCAGTAACTCATGCACATTTACCCAAACACCACAGTATTTACCCATCTCAGAATCACTGACCTACTTCCATACAGTGCCCTGCAAAAGTATTGAAAACCTTTTTCAGTTTTTGATTTTCATTAAAAGGTTTGCTGATGAGTAACTGATTTTGACTTTACTAAGAGAATATGAGTAGACAATAAAAATATTGACAGGAAGAATATGTGTGTCATTTGTAATTCAGACACATTTGGGGGATGGAGGGTGGTTCACTGTACTCAATGCAAAGCAGATGTTTGGTTCTAACCCCAGGAAGGACCTGATCTCCCATAACTAAATGCATCATACTCAATGGCTGCACTGTGCTTGACTTGGTTGCAAACCCCCCTCTCCCCAGGGAGACTCAGGTGGCCCCCTGCTCTGCAGGCATGGTCACGGTCGCTGGGAAGTTCACGGCGTCGTCAGCTTTGGCCCAGTCGGCTGCGCGGCGGAGAACAAGCCCAGCGTCTTCACCCGCACTGCCGCCTACCTGCCTTGGCTGGAAGCCACTCGCATCAGAGACTTCTTCCTGCACTGACCACGGGCTTCCGGCACCTTCCGGATCAGCCACTCGATCCGGACAGGCGGGGGACCCTGTCGGTCAACATCAGAGGAGCAGATGTCACCTTCCAGCAACCCGCCCCGATACTGCCTTTAGCTGATCTGTAATCAATCCCATGAAGGACCCGTCCCACAGCCTCCAGCTTACGTCCAGGGAACGTTTCTGGTTACAAGGTTACCGGCACAAGGTCCCTGCAGCATGGCGTCTCCAAAGGCTGCAAACAGACTATCTGCAGAATCCTTCTCACGGTGCTGTGGGCGGGGCTTATGGTACGGACACCCCCATCATTTCACCAGCCAATCAGCAGCTCAGGAAATCTATCACTCATGTAAGCGGTCCAGCGTTCTGGGCACAGGAGCTGTGTGCTGTATGATCTGTGTTACCACAGAAAAATAAATGAATGTATGAATAAAGTACACGGTGATGTAATTACTTGGTGACCGATTTTAGGCTATCATAAAATCTTGAATTACCTACAAACTGTATTAACTAGGAATACCTGTATACCATATTAACTATGTATACAGATTTAATTTCATCTGCAAGTATTTCATATTAGAATTTGAAAATAAAAATATTTATCCGCTTAGAACCTGTTTCTACTATGAAAATCTGTGGTTACGGCATCAGAACAGCTGTAGGGTGCTTTTAACCGTCTAAACTTAGAGGCACAACATATAATTATTATTATTATATCATATTGGGGGGTTGGTGTCCAGCAGCATTAAAAAGTACTGCCCAGCAGTTTGATCATCCCAAACAAACAGTTTCGGGTCAGGCTGACGAATGCGCCTCTCAACCCCGATCTCATTCCACAGCTTTGACTCCATCTGACACATTCGGGTAACTAAAGCAAACATACGTCCAAAGAGTACAAAGTTGGTGAATTAAAAGCAATTATGCTGATGCCTGCCGCGATGATTTCCCGTTAACATATTTAATCCTGCTTGGGGTTTACTGGCCTCACTTCAGCATTTCTGTCGTATTCCGTAATTCGTGGTCGTGAAACATCGACACTTCCTGCCGCACCGCCTTTACGACAGCATCGCCCGCCACACGGCTCCAGAGAGACAGAAACATCTGGTTGATGGGCGGATGTAGGGGGCGCGCCTGAGCCTTTTCTACTGTCACTAGAACGCGGGACGCGGGTTGTGTCCGACGGGACAAATAACTGAGATACAGCGCATAGTTTAACGTGTTAGTCATTTTGTCGTTGTGTCTAAACTTAGATTTCCTATTCTGAATAGTCCAAAAGTCTTCCAAGTTGACAGAATTTCGAAGAACAAGTTTTCCCCAAACAAAATGTCCTGGAGTAAAAAAATCCACCAGTTGCTGCGAAAATGGGTATATCCACATGGTGGCAGCAAACCAAAGCGAGTCCGTGGACTGCACTGAACAATGTCATTTAGAAATGTATGTATGCCAGGATAATATTTACTAAATATTAAAATTTTGTTCCCTTGAGGATGGAAAAATAGAGGGATTTTTATTGATTCATTTCCATGTAACTACACACTTGCAAATAATAAATATGCTATATATTGTATCTTATATGTTATAATATAAAGGTTGGAAGTCCCTCTTTTTCCCATTAAATAGGCAGATCTCCGTCAGAGGTTCAGCTACTAGAAGGTCACCTCAGATAGATGTCTTTTCCGACTCAGGACCTTTCAGAACTTTTCTCACAGATTTCAGTGGCTTTGCATCGACCTTGTCAGATTCTGTTTTCCTCCCAAACCCGAAAACACGTACACATCATCATGCAAATACAGATATTTCAGCATCTTGCAATGAGCTCTGGTCTTTTCTCCCCTAGTGCAATCCTGAGAGTAAGGCAGTTCTGTCACAGCTTTACAGGAAAAAAATATTACAAGGTTATCACTACCTATCTGAAGCTTTTCGTATTTGGAACGCACTTCATAACCACATACATGCCGAAATGTGACTCATTCAGACAGCCTCACTGAAGAGAAGTGTGTCATTTATGGGTAGAACAGCAGAACCCGTGCCAGTTCTAGATTCCGCAGCCTCCAGCAGGTCCTCGATTTCTCGGCCACCTGCCACCTCGGGCTGCCTGGTAAGTTTAAGGCTCGTTGGGGCTCTGGGGAGGTGGACCACTGAAGGAATTCACTGTGTCTGTGTGAAGAAAGGAGGCCCTCATTTGAATTCAGCCTTTGTCACTTCGGGGTAGGAGGGTAGCTGTGAGGGAGGCTGATGTTTGCGCCATGAAGTGAAGCGATAAAGTTCAGACTTCCTGGCATGCACGCTAAATTAGCCAGGCTTTCAGGGCTAGCAGAACTAACCCACTGTTCCTCCGCAGAAGAAGAAAAAAAAACACTCCATTCAGGCAGGAGGGTGGACGGCCTCCCCAGGGCTTCTGACAACCAACTGTGAGCCAATGAATGGATCCTGAGGGCTTCCTCAGAAAACAACTACAGTGGGAGGCAGCAATGATGTCATTTTCTGCCTTTTTTCCACTCTTCTCTCTCCTGTTTCATTTAAACCCATCGTTATTAAGGACTTCTCATATATGCCCCCCATCCAAAAAAATGCACCCCAGCAAGAGCCTGTTTCCGTGGAGATGTAAAGAGCTGTACTGCAAGGCTTCTGTTCTCTGTTAAAGCGTACCGGGGGGGACGAGAGGGGAAGGTGTGTGTGTGCGTGCGTGCGTGCATGTGTGTGTGTGTGTATGGTGGGGGGAGGAGTAGGCCTCCTCTGTGGGATTTTGGACAGCTTATAAAACAAATTTGTAATCCTTCACACTTGACTTGAATCCTTCCCGTACAAAAGGGTTGCAAGTCTTGATTTCCCCGCCCTACCCCCCCAGGGGGTCTGGCTCAGGCCGCCGCAAGCCCTTCTGCCACGATGGAGACAGCAGAAATGGCGAAACGCGCTATACTGACCCGCTCTGTTTGCGTACGTTACACAGGCATGCGAGAGGTGTACCAGTGAAGCGATTAATGTTCTGCATGTATCCAAAACGCAAACGCTGTTGTTACTCACACATATTACATGCTGCCATCTGCTTCTGCTCTGACGACATTTACTGATATATTGTCAGATATTTCATAGTGAGATCACTGTTTTCATTCCGCAGGGAGAGTCTTCAACTCGTGACTTGTTCATCACATCCATAAATGTGCATTTTCATTTTCATCACGTGCAGACGGAATAATAAAAGAGGAAGCTTTGCTTTCTTACTCATTAGAAGGAAATTACCCTAGAATAACAACGGCATTAATGAAAGAGAGAGGAAACCCCAACTGGGTTCATTAAAAACACTCGAGCACCTTTCCTGGTCGTGTACGAAACCATGGTCCCCAGCTTCATTCTTGGGGTAGTTTTTCATTAATTTGTGCTCAACGTAATGGATCAATCTAAGTTTCAGACCTTCCAAGTACATACCTGAAGCATGTGGGCATCAGTGCGGATAGTTGCTGACAACAGTGAGTATCAGCTGAAGGCTGTGAGTTTGAATCATGAGTCCTCTGCCATTAGGTCACAGTGGATTTCACAGTTTGGTGAGTAGGCGGCGTAACAGAGGCCCCTTTGTCTGTGTGAAGTCTGGGCTATTCGTACTACCCTGCGTCCCCCCCTACCCAGCACCGTCCCTCCCACTGCACTCGCTTCAGAATTGTTCTGTTTCAGTCAGACACGACACCAACTCCTTGATTTTTATCTGGCTTCGAGCTACAGTTTTTTTTGGGAAGCGAGAACTCGATGTGGATTTGATGTTGACGTGTTTAGCAGATGCCTTTGTCCAAAGAAATGTATGAGTGTGTAAGATTATACACAGCAGGCAGACAGCTGTCAGGGAGCCGTCATGGCATCCCCTGCCTTATCTGAGCTTTCCTGCAAAATGCCAGGAAATGAAGACCAGTCACCACACAAAGAGAAAATGCCAATTCGTGAGCACCCGAATTTTGCAGGAGATGCCATTGAGCATGGTCTCCCTGAGATGTCATGTGACCCTTTGAGCATCAAGAGTATGATGAAGAGGAAGCCCACTGCCATTGGCTGGTGGGATATCACATGTCACAGCTTCAGTGCTTTGTGGATATTTCCTACTTGGCACCCTGGAGTCACAATGTAGAAATGCCAGGACACCATCAAAAATCATCAAACACAGAAAACCTGAACTATACCCAGACAATAACATTAGGCTAACGCTGGTACAGACCAGAGTGGGACCAGACCGGCAGTTTCAGAAGCTTCGCTGTTCTGAACGGGATATTTCCTCTGTTTACATCAGAGTGTGAATTCCCAGCGGACCAGCTCACCGGCGTGCATGCCCACGCACCGTGGCGGAGACTCCACACCGCCAAAGTGCAGGGGAATGTGTCAGCGAGATGCCGAGCCTTCAAACCCCAGCTGTACGTTCCAGACACAACCTCATATTAGCAAAGTAAACACTTTTATAAAGAGGTGGAAATGTGCCGATAAGTTTCATGTGAGTTAGAACCTTTGCATAAAGAACACACAGAGAAGCAGAATTATAAGCAGGAGAATCTGGACAATCATACAAAATAACAATAACTTTCCACAATTTCCCGAGGGATTAATGTACTGGGTTCCTACTCCCCAATAACCAGTTAAGTCTTCAATCATGAGGTGACCAGCTCCCCCCCCCCCACCACCCATCACATGCAAATGTAAGGAGAAAAAATATTTCATCTTGATTTATTCCTGCTGAGGGGTGAAATCTGTTCCCTAATGTGTCTGGCCCCCTGTGGAGGGAAGGGAGGGATAGAGACAGGGAGAGGGAGAGAGACAGGGAGAGGGAGAGAGACAGGGAGAGGGATAGAGACAGGGAGAGGGAGAGAGACAGGGAGAGGGAGAGAGACAGGGAGAGGGATAGAGAGACAGGAAGAGGGAGAGAGACAGGGAGAGGGATAGAGAGATGGTGGCGATGAGGAGGTGTCTGGCGTGATCGTCCACATGGCCTGCAGCTCATTTCCCTGAAAGGCAGGCGTGTGCGTGTGGAGGACACGCAGTCACATGCGGAGACCAAACAGAAAACACCACGTTAGTGAGGACTGGCCCGCCACACCACACCTCCAACCAGGCCACATTAGAGCTGCTCCTTATGCATATTAATGAGATTATTTGTAGTACTATATTATTTCTAGCATATAAAATGTGGTGGCGGCTTTGACGGCCACCAGAGCCCCCCCTCAGTCTCTGCGGCGACGTGACTCGTCTCTGGTCGACCAGCTCCCCCCCCCCCCAACACCCTGCCTGGTGCAGGCTGGTGTGACGTCTCATCAGGTGACTTCCTGCGAACAGCACGGGGGTTCCCCGCGGAGAGTCGCTCTCACCGCCGTCTCAGTGGGACGCCGCCATTGTCGCTCCGGAATCACCGGCAAGCCAAAGGAATGAGTTCTAGGGAATGATCTCTGAAGCATCCCACCCTCCCTCAGCCGAATAGACGCCATGGAAACGGTGGTTCCGGAGTGACGGGGGGTCTTTCGTGCTCACAGATTTTACCTCCAGCCTTTAGCGTTTCGATTATGGCCCATCCCCACTCATTACAATGGACAGCTGTTAAACACGTATCTGCGATTAGTATGCATGATTATAGCTTGGAAGGAACATTAAATAGCCACAGACAAGTAGCACCAAAGTTAGTTTTATTTATTTTTTTCCACTAGGATTTCAATATTCCACTATTGCTTTTCAGTACAAAGGGTTATGATTCTGTTTAGCATTCTAAAAAGTTACGTCTCTCACCCACCCCTTTGTTTAATTACACACAATTCATGTTTTAAAACAACCAAAGCAGACATCTAAAACGGACACTGGAGCGGTTAACGATTCAGACCCCTGTCCGCTGTTAGTAAGTTTGCATGTGTGACGTTCAGTAAAATAACACTACTGGTTAATCTGTGATGCCTGGCGGCCAGAGAGCGGCGAGATAGCAAGCGAGGGACCACGGATCCCCACGGAGACGGAACTCTCCGGAAGCGACCGGCTCAGTCAGGCGTTGTCCTGGTGTCCAAATGATGCCGTGTCAAAACAACCAAAAACCAACAGTAAATGAAACGGCATAATATTGCTTTTTAAAAACACACTCGGCACTATAAGACAGTTATATATATATCGTGCATCATTAGGTGGACAGTGGACAGAGACTATGCTAGTTAACACTGGCGGCGATGGAGGTGACGGCTTACACCATCCACTAGGGGCACCCTCGCTCTCCCCTTTGTGTTGCCATGGCACAGGGAGACTTTCGAGCCCCTGGAGTAAATCATTAGTCACTGTAAGGCATACAGGTCTGCAGAGAAATACCAGGCACATCTTGTTTGAAACCTGTACAATTTTGATATTTAGTGTTTTTCTTGACCCCTTTGCGGTTCATATTTAGAAATAAGTCAATATCTTTTTATTACATACATACAAAATAGAATAGAAAAGTACACTGAATTTCAGCCGCGACTGCAAACATGTCTGTGTGAATTTCCCGTGCTTAGAGGCAATAAATTTGTACACTTCAAAAAAAAAGCATTAGAGCAGAGAAACTGAAATATGAAATGTCAGTGGTTTGGCATCTTACAAAGGACACACCGGAACAAACTCAAAATTGGCTACAAAATAAACGGGCATCCACAGAAAGAAAGAAAAAAAAAGTAATACTGGAAATCCAATCAATGATGCGACCATCATAAATTGAGGTGCATTGCGTATTGCATGACAGTGAGATGATGTCATCGAACGTAACTCTGCTGGGGTGAGGACGTCCCCGTCCTCCTCAGCCTGTCCCACAGCATTGAGATATGGCACTATATATGTAAATGTAGCCAGGAAGACACTTCATGCCAGAGAAAACAATCACCAGTGGAGCCCCATTATTTGCATAGTAAGCGGAGGGGGAGGAGCCTGCTGCTGATGTCATAATCATGGCCACGCCCACAGGGCCCAAAGCCCCGACATTCACACAGTAGCCTCATGGCTCTACAGGACAATCTGGTGCTACAGGGCTGCGGCGAGTCACAGTGGGAATCTAAATATCGCAGGACCAGTAATAACACAAAATGTCAGACAAACAAACCCTGAAGGTAGATATTAATGTGGAGAAAGAGCAAAAAGCTCAACTTCCAGGAGCGTTTCAGTACCGCTGCTGGGGCAGGTTAAAAACAAACAGGTATCTGTAAGGGGAGGGAATAATGAGACACTACAACTGCTGAACTCCAAATCCCACAAGCCCCTGTGCAGATTTCGGCTTCCTGCTAGGCGCAGGCCAAGGCCATGATGGAGACAGCTATACGTTAGGGTCCACATTCACGCCACAGCGCCTCAGCCGCTGTTATTATTTATTATTAATATGATTATTATTAATGACCGTCGTGAAGAACAGTCTTCGGAAGCCAATCTAAACGCCGCCCTGGCAGGAAAGGCCAGCTGCGACTCGATCCATTCTCCTCGGCCGGAGCGAGGCCCAGGCCAGCCTGCCGCAGGCCCAAGAGTCCCCCCCCCCCCCCCCCCGGGGGGGGGGGGGGGGCAAC
>JAODUD010000041.1:1691243-1703042 GCA_026784285.1 Stomatorhinus walkeri | reverse complement strand
ATGCACTTCCTCAGCTGACCTCACTGAATGAGCCCCGCATGATGCACTTCCTCAGCTGACCTCACTGAATGAGCCCCCGCATGATGCACTTCCTCAGCTGACCTCACTGAATGAGCCCCGCATGATGCACTTCCTCAGCTGACCTCACTGAATGAGCCCCCGCATGATGCACTTCCTCAGCTGATCTCACAAACAGCATTATTAGCTTGCTGCTTTGCTCGGGAACTAGAAGCTCCTGCTCTGACGCTACTCTTTACACACGTTGGCAAATTACCAGTTCAAATAACCACAGGGTCACCATTATGCCCTTGAGCTGACCCTAGCCCCCCCAATGAGCATTATGGGAGACATGCATTTATTTACCAAGCTTTAATAACTTGTTTATCCTCCCTTTCTTTTGGGTGTTACTGGGTCTTATTGTATTTTTATTTATCAGTTTCATTGTATGATTAATGTAAAGCACAATATGTAACATTATTGCCGTTGTTTTAAATGTCTTATATAAATTCATCACTGTTCCTCTTGCTGGGCCTTTTGCTTCCAAGGTCTAGTCAGTTCCTGTCCCTGCCTGTTCAGTAACATCCTGTATCCAGCCTTCAGTATGTGTGCATTATTACAGACTGGCTTCCACCACAGGGTGTGTGCTGCCATCTACCTGTCCCACTTACACATGAAATAGGGCCACTTTAGCCAGTTTAAATGAGCCCCAATTACACACTTGTATCTGTGATGCATATTCTCTATCACAGCAAACAGCAGCATACTTGGTCTAAAAATCCAGATATAGTCATTCACCTCTTCCCTTGCCGTTTATCTTTGCACAAATGTTGTCTTGTTAAAAAAAATGTTATTAAATTTTTGCAAGGTAATTTTAATTGAAATATTCAGGAATGGATGCAGTGTCAGAGGATCACACGTTAGTCAACCAATCACACCAGTGCAATTTAGCAGTTTAATGCAACCTGCACCCCAAATTATGCCCAGATTGACAGGGAAATCTCTGGGCAAGAAAAGCAACAGGCACACATTGTACAGGAGGCTGCAAACCACGGCCCAAATGCATCTTTTTATTTGACCTTCAAGTGGGTGTGTAAATACTTTTGTAGATAAAAACTTTCCACAAAGACACTGCATTCTCTCCTGTGGACACACAGGACAAGCATAAAAGGCTGAAAATTGAGATTTATTTCATGGTTTTCCTGCAGATAATCCCAAGAATTAGCTGAAAAACGTCATGAGTTTTCTCCTGTTAGATTGAGGCATTAATCATAGTTCAGGTTAGTAGAGTACTGGCTTTATCTCTGGGCTTGCTAATTAAGTGAAAATAAATATATCGCGTTTAGAGGACATAAAACCACTGCCCTCGCCAATGAAAGCCAGGCCAGCATAATACACGTCAGTCCCAGCTGGTCCTCCTTTCCGACTCGGGAATGAGCGTCCAGTTCGGGGACGGCGTATCCGCCGCCAGCCAATTGAAGTCATCCACTTGGCTCCAGTTGTTTCTGCACTTGTCCAGTCCGGAAGCCTCGAAGTCGGCGTCCAAAGCCGGATAAGTCCAGCTGAAAGGGGCGAAGCTAACCCCAGTGCAGTCCTCGACGATCGCTCGGCTGGTGACATGCAGGTAGACTCGGGTGTCGCTGGTGTTGTGCGTCCGCAGCTGCTGACAGGGGACGGCGAGCGTGCAGCCGGAGCAATCGTCCACGAAGACCGAGCCGGACACGGGTCCGCACAGGATCTCCGAGTCGCGGATGTGTTTTATGTGCAGGGTGCCGGGCGCGCCGTAAAGCCTCACCCGGCAGTCCGTCAGGTGCGTCAGGAGCACGTCCCGCTTCCAGATCTCATCCGGCCCTTTGCTCAGAACCTGGCTGGAGACGTTGGAAAAGCCGCACTGCCCTACCACGCCGACGCCGACCACAGCCCCGTCCACGAACGCGCTGCCGCCCTCCGCCGCCGCAGGCTGTGCAGGAAGCGCGCTTGACGTTTTGGTTTTGTTCGGCGCTGAATTCCGCGATCGGAAAGCGAACCTTTTCTTGGGCATCACCTCATCCCGCTTGTCGGCCAGGGCGCTCTGCAGCTTCTGTAGCGACGCCTGCGCCTGGCGGAGCTCGTATTGGGTGAGGAAAGGCATGCTGTCGTTGAGAAACTTCTGTAGGCGCTGGATTCTGGAGGAGACGTCTTCCAGGACCGCAGCGGCCGCGCCGCCATTCTCTGCGGAGCAGCCGGACAACAGCTCTTCAACTGCGGCTCTTTCTGTGCCAAAAGCATTAGAAAAATAATCGATTTTCTCTTCCGCAACCGATTTGCTTTCTTTGGCCTCTTTACGTCGCTCAGCCTCCTCTTGCCTTACTTGTTCTCTCTTTAACAGTCTGTCGGGAACTTTAACGGTGTCCCCGTTGCCTTTGTGGGACTCCTCCAGCAGAGCCAACGCCTCCATCGCAGTGCAGGCATGTACTTCCAACAGGAAGCGACTGGACGCTACCTCTTTACAAACGGCTTTATGATTGGACACGAATATGCGCTCGCGTGAGTGTACTGTGTTCTAATTGGTGGATTAAAGCTAGGTCAGCGGGCAACGTTTCAGGCGTAAATAGTTTTCATTACACATAGAAAGACGTCACTTGAAATATAGCATTCTTCCGGTTTGAGTACACCATATTAAATTTGCCTACAATACCTGAAAAAGGGGTCGGCTTGTTCGGCTTTTCAGGTTTTAAACTCAACAGTCCCGTACAGCTCCATACCCATGTTTTGATCACAAATACAGTACATTAACATTCAACCGATTTAAAATATGTTCTAACACAATTCACACACCTTCCAAAATGTATTGCTCCTTAGAATGCTTCATCCATCCATTTTCTATACCCACTTATCCTACTGGGTCGTGGGGGGGGGGTCTGGAGCCTACCCAGAAGCAACAGGCACAAGGCAGGGAACAACCCTGGACAGGGGGGCAGCCCATCACAGGGCACACTCACACACCAGTCACACCTATGGGCAATTTAGCAACTCCAATCAACCTCAGCATGTCTTTGGACTGTGGGGGGAAACCAGAGTACCCGAAGGAAACCCCACGACGGCACAGGGAGAACATGCAAACTCCACACACATGGAACTTAGGCGGGGACTCGAACCCAGGTCCCAGAGGTGTGAGGCAACTAACCACTGCACCACCATGCCGCCCCCTAGAATGTTTCATGCCATTTCTAATACTAATCAAAGCAGCTAATTTCATACTATAAATGGACATAAAGGTACTACTCACATGAATATCTTTAATTTACATGTAAATTTTAATAGGTATTTTTCTTCAAGGTAATATATTAGAGCTAAAGCTTGGAGTCAGACAGCAGGGTCAGCCAACATCCAGCAGTAATTAGGATTAATGGCTCTGTTCAAGGTGAAGTGAAGGTGAGTTTCCGAGTTGCCCATCCTGCTGAATGGTGTGTGTGTGTGTGTTTTGTTTTGGGTTGGTGCCTTGTCCCGGGTACTCCCCTGCCGTTCACCTCTAACTTCTGGGACAGGCTACAGACCCCACAACCCTGCGCAGGATGAGCAGACACAGAAGGGGGGGGGCTGCTTTAAGTCCCAGTGATGATATTATTGCTCATCTGACTACTTGATTCGAACCCACAATCATTTGCACACAGACAACTGAGCTACACATCGCCCCACAAAGCCACTTAGTTCATTATTTTGGATGTTTACAGGTTTACCATAGCAAACTATTTCTATATGCTACTTTAAGAACTGTGCCCATAACGTATGAACCAGGGGTAGTTTTACAAAAGTCAGATGGATGCCAACCATTTTAAACAAAGTATGATTGATCAGCAAAAGCAGCAAATGGTCAGTATAAATTAAAAGAGGGGGGAAAAGGAAATCTAGTCTATGATCAGGTAAATATTTCAACTTGCTGGAAAAATAAGTGAAGAAAAACAAAAAAATAACTGAAGATAACTACCTATGTGAGTTGATGAAACTAAGTGCCTTCTTTAGTATCGATCGCTGTACTGGAGCCGATTGCAGATATCAGGGTTAAATATTTCTTCCGCAGTTTCCCATTTGCTGAAGTGCTCTGAGATTCTGGTATTATTGAGAGAGAAACTCAAAGCCCTGGGCCCCCCATCATGACTAAACTAAGGACGGAGTCATTAGTATGAGGCAGGATAAATATGACAATGAAAAAAGAAATGATTTTCACAACTGAAAAGTCTAATAGCTCACAAAATAGAATTTAAAATAGTCCTTTGGGGCATCAAATGACATCCATGATTGATGTATTGTTTTTAAAGACAACAAAGTCATGACACGTAAGCACGATACTTATATGCATATTTGCATAATCATCCTGTGCTTCTCTATTTTTATGCTGCTGTGGAAATTATCATTAATATCGCATTTGTGCAAATATATTACACTTAAATCACAACACACTGTAACTAGATTTTCGTCTCGTACTTTATCATGAGATCTGCCTTTCCTTTGAAAGGCAAATTAATCTCCACACACGTTACTAGTAATGCACCGTATGTATTATTGCTGAACTATTGTTTTTTTGTTTTGTTTTGTTTTTGGCTTGATAGCGACCTCATGGTGGATCTCATCAACACCCTGCTGACCGAACTTATATGTAGAACTTTAATGCATATACAAAACCTTTGCTCCTTTATTGACGACGCTAAAATGAAACAAGCATATCTGCGCCAGCACGGTCTGTCGTTATTTTCGCGTGCTGCCCCGGTTTCTATGAGGCCGCAGAGCAGCGCGGCTTCCTCGGGGCTGCCCGCGCGCCCGCCTGCCCGCCTGCCCGCAGCTGCCGCCTTCTGCACGAGCGGCGCTGCCCCCGCGGGCCCGTGGCGCCATGGCGAGGAAACCCCGTCCGCCGGCCTCCGCTCTCTCATGACGGTGAGTTTCCCCCTTCGACGTGATTCTAACTTCGCGATAAAATGTTCGAGGCGGAAAAGACGGTACGCGGCCACACAGCCTCATTCCGTCCCCTTCCTACGGGGAGGGAAGATAGTGAGAGGGGGAGAAAATGAGACAATAAAGAGAAAAGGCAGAGGGAGGAGGAGGAGGAAGAGGGGGGGGGGCTCATAAAAAAAGTTGCCAAATGGAGATATTGGATTTCAGGGAGGGAGACGGAGGAGCCGGATCGCCTCGGGGTTTCAGCCGCCCCGCGACACGCAAATCCAGCTTAATATTTATGGTTCTGCTCCATTTTTACACGTCGCGGATGGGGCGGCACGGAAAGCGAGGCACCGGCAGGAGCGCCGGCCGGCTGTCCGAGGAGCGGGGCGCGCAGGAGAGGCGAGCCGAGCCCGCGGCGGTAACGGGCCCCCTCCCGCTGTGACAGGACGGGAGAAGGAGAGCCCGTACCGTCCCCTTGGCAGAGCACCACGAATAGGTTCGGGCCGGGAGGGGAGTTAGGGGGAGAAAGGACCCCCACGGCCGCCGCACGGCGCAGGCGGGGGACGGGACGCTGCTGTCCGGGTCCGGGCGAGGAGGGTAGCGAGGGTCGCGCCAGGAGAAAGACGCCCCACGCCAACCATAAAGAGGCGTTTCGGCGTTTTAATGCCCCAGCCCGCCTGGGTCGCTGCATACGGGGTAAAATTCAATAAGTACAATTTCACCCCCGTTCGGATAAGAATGAGGCGTCGCCGTAGCCTGTTAGCATGCCTGCTAAGTCAGCTAGCTGCAGGCTTTTACTGCCACTCTGTCCCATGAAATGATCAGCTGGCGCTTTGAACATCGTGTCATGTATCAGTTACGGCATTAGAGGTATCCTGTGCGAATCCCCTCATTCCACATGTTTCTGTTCAGACCGAAGCCAGCTGGCTGCTGTCCGCCGGCACGAACGCCATGCTCGCTCTTTGGCACTGTGCATATCCCCTTTGCTTTTATAATAAAGGTGTCAGGTTTTCTTTTCTTCCCCCACATGACGGAAAGGTGACTAAACTGTCCACATACCTGGCGTCATGTTGAATAAAGGAGTCTGTCGACCCATTTGGGTAATCATGTTTCCCGCATTTGGATTCTGGGGGTCCTTTAATGCATCTACCCCCCTTGTCCCAGTTTTCCCAGTTTCTGTTATTAATTAGTTATTAAATTATTTCATACAGAAACACGTTTTTGGAGTGAGCCTCCGATGACACGTGGGTCTTTCACAGCAAGCAGTTACCCCACCAGCAAATGCCAGTAGACTAGAACTCCTAGTGTACTCATCCTGCCCCCCCCCAAAAAAGTCCCTGCATGGCTTACTTGGGTTTTTGGCAGACCTTTAAACAGCGTCCCTACTGAATGTTGCATACAGGAAAACTCCCCACCTGTCACGTTGTCACCCACGGCTTTCTGTGCTGAGGCTGCATCCCCATGACCGGTACGATTTGCGTACGCGTGGTACATGTCTTAGGGGTGCTGTGTGGCTCTCTTGGTTTTGGACAAAAATGTCTATAAAATAAAATGTAATTAATATTCCTATGACACAAGGGGGAAATTATTAACTTAAATTTATGAAAGCTTCACTAAACGTTTTTATGTATTGAACTACGCAATCGTGCATTTTAGCATAGTATTAATTAACATTGTTGCTATCCGTAAGGTAATTCTAAAGCAGGCCTAGTCTTGTTATGTATATGTCTGCCACTTTCGTAGTTTGAAGGCCTGCATCCACACAACTGGCCTAACATTCCCTGGTGCATCAGTTGCCACTGGACGGTGCACACTTGGTCAGAGAGGTCTGCCTGGCACCTGCTTATATCTGGGCTTCATCCCACCCTTTTCTCTTTCATGGCAGGAGTTCAAGGTTGCTGTATGGTCCACACCATGCTTACCCTAGAAATCCAGTGAGTGGCCACTGGCCACCCCCAGAACCCCCCCCCCCCCCCATCCCCATTTAAAGTTGACTCCAGATGATCTGATGGCCAGTGAAGAAAGACTGTTTTTATTTATCTTCTTGCGCAGGTATTTCCGTCTACAGTGTGTATCATACTGGCAGTCTGTGTTTGCTATCTTCTCCATAACACTGCTGTTTATTCATGTGTGGTCTAGAGGTGGCAGTAATACAGATTCATGAAGCACAGACTAGGCTGAGTGATGTGAACTTCCTGTGAGTTAAATGAAACTAACTTAAGCCAACTCAGCCGTCACGACATCTACATTGTACGTTTTTCACATTTATCTGATTTATCTGACTTACAGTACAGTGAAAGGCTACAGTGTATGTGTCATCTCTGGAATTATGCAGTGTCTAATGCAGCAGACCTTTCATCTCCACTTCTCAGGTGTCATGGATGATGAAGATGATCACCTGCTAGATATTATTGGGTGAGTGGAATGTTCTGCCTGCTTATAGGAGCTGTTTGACTGCCCCGCCACACCCACAGTCACGCCCCCAGCCTCTAGGTGCCTAATTCCCTGCAGCCCTCTATTCCATTGAGCTCCAGCTGATCACACACTGACAGTCTGCTGCTCTCTTCCACCCAGAGATGCACATGCCCTGGACAGCTATCTCCATGGATCCAGCAAGTTGGTAGGTTCCCAGACAAGAACCCTGGTGTTAGTGCAGCATAGGTGGTTGTCGTACTGTGAGCTCTCATCTCCCTTTGACACCTCGCAGGGTGACCTGGACATAAAGGAGGATGGGAGCCCCCTGGGCTTGGCTGAAGGGGCGGAGCTGCATGATTCCAGCACCCTGCAGTTCATTGAGGATCTGGGCGGGGTCTCACCATCGGGGGAAGAGCTTGGGGATGAGCAGCCCTTCGACATCCTCCAGAAGTCTTTGCTGGAGGCTGACATCACGGAACAGACGCTGGCCCAGGAGGCACTGCTGGAGAGCTCGGCTGGTCCCACGGCCTTCCCCCAGATGTCAGCGTCAGGGGGCGGTTTTGAGGGCGTGGCAGGGGCGGGGCTGTCCTTCCCAGGTGGCACCCAGCCCCAGACCTTCCTTCAGCAGCCTCTGCACAATGGTTCTCTTCCTGGGCAAGTTCAGCTTGTTGGGGATTTCGATAGCACCTCTTCGGTAATGACTGCACCCCCAAGGGGTGGTGTGCAGGGCGCAGTGTTCACCCCCACCTCTCTGGGAGCATCCATCCCCCTTCAGAACATAATCATCCAGAGGGGGCCCCCTGCCCAGGCCGTGGTCAGGCCCATTCAGCCCAGGCCCCTTTCCGCTGGAGGCCAGACTGTCTACAGCCTGGGTGTGCAGCTCCCAGGCCCTGCCTGCTCGCCTCAGCCTGACCACAAGGCCAAGGTCGTCGGCCATACTGGCAGCATTGTGATCCAGCAGCCACAGCTGCAGCAGCCCGGCCTCTCGGCAGGGCAGATCCTCACCCTCACCTCAGCTCCCTCGGTGCTAAATGGTCCGGCTGCCAATCTTGCTGGAGCGGGCCCCGCCTACTCCATATTGACCAATCAGAGTGGGACGGCCGTGCAGCTGGTGGCAGGGCAAGGCTTTTCAGGTGGGGGTCAGCTGATCGTGAACCAGGGCTTGATTGGTGGCCAAGTTCCTCAAGCCGCCCCCGCTGTGGTGCAGGTAGCTCAGGCAGTGGGGGCCACTTCCAAAACCTGGGCCCCCAGCCTCACCCCTACCCCCGGTCCTGCCCAGGGTACCCTGGTCACTTCGGCCGGGGCCGCTCCCTGCGGCTATGCCAATCAGATAGCAGGAAGGGGGGCTCCAGTGCTCCAGGCTCAGCAGCAGGTCTCCGTCAACCTTGAACAGCATTTTCTGGTTCCCCTGACACAGGGCGCTACCTCCTCCATACACGTGGGGGCGCCAGAGCAGTCGATTGAGATGCAGGCCTTCGTTGTGGTCCAGGTCAGTCTAACCACCGATCAGCATTCCCTTCAGTTCACCTCTACCTCTTTTCCCGCATTATCATTCTTCGTACCTTAACTTCCTCACCTTTCTACTGATATTTAAGTCTCTCCGACTTATGCTTTCATTGTACCTATATGACGTCACTGTAGTATTTTCTTTATTTTTTTCCACTACAGATAACATTGGTCTGTACTGAGAGCCATTGTATATATCTGCTCTAAGCCGTCAGTATTATTTTCTTTATTAATATTTATGTCATACATTTGTCATACCACTTTCCTTACCATAATTGCTTTTCATCCTCTTTATATCTGTTTACCTGTTGTTGGACCAAACGAATTTCCCCCCAAGGGGATCAGTAAAGTCCAGTCTGAGTCTAACTCTCCCTGAGGTTGGGGCCACGCAGTAGCGTAATGGCACAGCTTGAACATTTGTTGCCCAGATAAACGGGTTATACCGCAATGACAGTTAAGTGGTAGTGCTTTAAGTGATGGTGACGTCGTCCCTCTGAACCTGGGGCCGCTGTCCAGGCCATGATCGTGGTCTCCTCTTCTTCACAGGACTCTTCATCAGCAGTGGAACAGGACTTCCAGCAGGCAGTCAAAGGTAGGGGCCATTTCTGTGTCTGGTTCCGTGTGTGTTGTGAAATCGGAAGCTCCGTCTCAGCCCCCCGGCGCCCTTCCCCTTTTGTCTCTCCAGCTGGGAGGCCTTTACATGCCACCAGCCAAGTGGAACTGCAAGCCACACAGGTACGGACGTCAGCATCACCACACACGGTCTGCTGCATGCGTCTCTGCGGGGATGCGTGCAATACTGTTAAAGCACTTGTGATTAAACAAATGATTCCATCTGCAGAAATGGTCATTGTGACTTTGTTGTGTTAATTGTCATGACATTAGCCACTGTAAGCACCATTTTAGACTTTGAGACTCTGGATTTTCCCCTGATGTCAGTATGATCCATTCAGCCAGAGAATAAAAGTTTAACTCGTGAGCTCAGACTGTGTGGATCTGTGCTGGTAACACACCGCTTTGCGTTGTCTCTGCAGCCCATTTTCCGGGAGACTTCGGTGCCACAGCCGCTCACTAAGGGAGACCTGTGAGTGTTTGTGTGTCAGGAACCAAGAGAACATTGGCATTGAACATTGCTCCACCTACTTTATCACCTGAAGCTTTGAAGTACTTTGTGGATTGAAATGATACTTTACTGTGTGGATGTGAACTTCTCAGTTGCTCAGAAGTTCTAGATCTCCTCTCAATGGCTCCAGAATGTTCTCCGTGTCTGTAGAATGTTCTAGTCTGACCGTAACTCCTCCGTCACAGGGTTGTTCAGAGGCTGCAGCTGGACCAGGCCCGGGTTTTGTCCGTAGACACATCTCCCTTCACCTCCCCGGAGGATGCTGTCCACCGGCTCCTGCCTTATCACGTGTTCCAGGGGGCGCTGCCGAGTGACGCCGACCTGCTGAGAGGTGCCGTCCTGCACGGTGGTGTCTGCTTTTGTGAGCTGCTGTTGTATGTTTCAGTGTCCCACACGCGGTACATGTCTCATTCCCTCTCTCTCGCAGTGGACATGGAGTTCGCGTCTGCAGCTTGTAGCGTTCTGAACAGAACACGAGAGATGCTGAGCAAGTACCAGCGCCTCCTGCTGGTGGAGGCAGAGGTAGCTCCCATGATGATGCTAGCCAAAATGTCCCTTTACTAAAAAAACTGTACACAGGAACTTACAAACACAATGGCCTGCATCTCCCCCCCCCCCCCCACAGCGAACCAGTCCCTCGTCAGAGACTGTGATGATCTGTCGGACTTTTAACCAGGAGGAGCGTCAGGACCTGACGCAGGACAAGCGGCTGGCTCTGGTGGACCCTGGTGAGTCGAAGCTGCTCCGAGGCTCCTTTCCAGCTCTCGTCTGGTGATCATTCTCACCGCCTCCTTCCTTTCCAGAGGGCTTCCTGGAGGACTTCTGCTGTGTGCTAAAGCCGGCGGAATTTCCCAGCCCCCTGCACCGGGCAGAGCTGGCTGGAGAGGTCTCCCCTGTGGTTAGGAACAGCCCAGACATGAACGCATCTCCAGGGAGCTCCTTCAGTGTCTCTGACAGCGAGCACAGCAGTTTCCAGACGTCAATACAGTACCATTCAGAATTCAGTGCTCCTCTACAGGGGCGGGGCTTGGAGAGGCCCCTCCCCTTCGAGCAAAGCCAGTCGCCATTGGCTGAAGCAGACTCTGTCCTGGAAGCAGCTGTAAATAGCATACTGGAATGTTAGGAGGCACCCCACAACCCTGGCACAGCAAGAAGAGGATGCCTGCGCCAGCACGCTGCTTCTTGTAAGCGATGTTCTCCATTTTCCCGTCCTCTGTAAAGAACGCTTCCATGTTTCAGCCGTCCTGCGCAGCAGTGACCAGGTGGCAGGCAGGTGCTCCAGGCCTGGCTGGGGGGTCCTCGGTGTTCAGCCACACTCAGATCATTTCACCGTCCTCTGTGCCTTTCACTGCTCACTGCTGTCTTTGCCACACTGCAGCCTGAGCCTGCAGCGCCTCCCGTCCTTTTATTGCATTTTATTATACAGTATTTTATGATGCTTTTATTCTGCCACAATTTTGTTTTGTATCTTACACTAAAGTCACAAAAGTTTTTTTTTTTTACAAGAACATTCGATGCCACAGACTGGGGCCGACAGGCCGTGGAAAGTCACCCGCATGTGTGTGTTTGCTGCTTGGTTTGTGAAGTGGCCAGCTGATTGCCAGCTTGCAGTGTGGCTCTGCTCCTCTCACACTGCAGTGGATACAGAAAGAGGGCTGATTGCCAGCTTGCAGTGTGGCTCTGCTCCTCTCACACTGCAGTGGATACAGAAAGAGGGCTGATTGCCAGCTTGCAGTGTGGCTCTGCTCCTCTCACACTGCAGTGGATACAGAGAGGGGGCTGATTGCCAGCTTGCAGTGTGGCTCTGCTCCTCTCACACTGCAGTGGATACAGAGAGGGGGCTG
>JAODUD010000041.1:1601713-1615498 GCA_026784285.1 Stomatorhinus walkeri | reverse complement strand
GCAGTCCATTTAATTTATTTAATTTATTTAATTTATTTAATTTAATTAATTTAATTTATTTCCCCTTTGCTTTACGGTCATGTGTACATGTGCGTGGCTGAGGCCCCAGAGGATGGGGATGTATCCGCCCCCAACCCCCCCCCAGCCGACACACTCATCCTTGGGGCGTGGTGACCCGGAGTGGAATTCCCCTAAGTCACCATGGTGTCCCGTCCACGAATAGGAGCTGCCCTGTGAGTAACACTGCCGCCCCTGTGGCCGCCCCTGTGGCCGCCCCTGTGGCCGCCCCTGTGGCCGCCCCTGTGGTTCTCCAGCGGGCAGCCAGCCTGCTTCTTACAGCTGCCTTACTGCCCTCCAAAGCTCCGGCGCTTGGGAAGTGCGACGGAAGCCAGACTTCCAGACCTCTTTTTTTCCTCTCGTCTTTTTCGGTTGCGGTTTCTATTTTTTCCACTTGTTTTCCCCCCCCCCCCCCCTTTTTTTCACCCTAAATGTAACGACAATTTCATGTTCGTGTGTAAAGTGTAATTTGTGTCTTGCCAGTCTATGATAATTGCAATCCTACATAAAAACAAATGGGCCCTTTCTCCTGCACGGAGTCTCATTGCCATGAAAACGGTTATTAAAAGTGCAGGATTTGACCAGTCACTGTGTGGAGCGTGTGACTCCTCTCAGCCCTCACGGACAGCGGCCATTTCCACCTGCCGCGTCACGCATTCAGACGCCAGTGCATCATGCTGACTTAGCCGGCAGCACCGCTGCCTCCCCACTCCGGCTTGGCATCTCGTTTGCTTTTTTTCTCTGAGATCTAATTGAGTTGGTGGCTCAAACCTGCCCTTAACTTGATTGCATGTGTGGCCTTGGATGAACTAGCATCCTGTGCAGGGTTTGCCCCACTTTGTCATTCCATGATTGTCTGTCAGCAAACTTGACTGATTGCCATAGAATCTGTGAGCGGCCTGATGCTTCTGGTGTCTGTTAGCGATCTCGTCCGGTTGTTGTAGAATCTGTGAGCGGCCTGACCTTGGTGGCATTAGTGACTTGGCTGCCCACATGTAAGTAATTTGTTTGCACGTATTTTAACAATCGTAAGTCAAGCCACACAATATAATACATCTACCTTGTTAGAAATGCTGCTCTTCATGGTTGTAATCTAGCTGCAGTCATGATGCCAAGTTGACCAATCAGCAACTGGAAATCAAATTGCTCTATCCAATTACAACCTTGCTATCAAGATGCCATGTCTAATCATGTTTGTTTTCCTGCTGAATGACTAAGATTTAAGGCATTTTTGAGACCTGAGTGGCGTTTAGCTGCCTGTTCTTGGGGTTACTGCCTGCTGTTATTGATCCTTGTGGTCTTTCCCTCCCAAACCCCAGCTGGTGTCACCATTTCACAGGCAGTGGTTTTATTGGCAGAGAGACAACACAATAAAACATCGATTGACAGTGTGAGCTATGAAGGTCTCTCACCAATATTTGGTCTAGTACCCCTTGATCTGGTCCTTTGCAGACTCATAATAGGACCTCAGGAATTTCAGGGCTCAGATCTTATTTTAGAGCTCCTGGTAAATCATTTACAGTGTTTAAAAAAACACGAACACGACAGAGGTTCTGTAGGACATGGGTCAGCCTGGGATCAGCTGGATGCCATCAGTGGGAGAGGAGACGCCAAGGGGATTGTCTGCTGTCCAAAGACATGAAACCTTGGCATAAGGAGTCTGCGCACCTCTCGGCTCTGTCCAGCTGCTGCATGCTGGATTCTAGTCTGGGTTCTCTTATTGTATCTCCATGTCCAGGTGAGTCCCTGATCCTGCTTCTGTCTGCTCATATTTTGTTTCTTAATTTTATTTTTCTTATCATATGTCAAAGTTGTGGTAGGATTCATGCATACAGGGTCTGTTGAGAACCTCAGACCAAAGCAGCTCCTCCGAGGTTTGGGGCCGGCTTTGGAACCGGGCATCCTGTCGAACAGAACAGTCCTGCTGTTGGGTCTTTGGAGACGAGCTCAGTGAAGAACAGGGCGACATCTTTTCTCTGGAAAGCACACGCATGTTTTAGTCATAAGAGGTTCTTGCCAGGAGCCAGCTTGCTGGGGACACCCTCGTACATCCTACTCGACACACCAAACCACTGAAATGGATTCATCCAATGGTTTAAAAACGGAAACAAACCCAGCAAATGTGGCCTCGGAGAGCTTGAATTCATTCTGGGATTAATTAGAGGTAATTAAATGTGAACTGGGTTTTGTGGATGCCGGCATCCGCCTCATTACAGGCTGTTGCAACTTCTTGGGTTTTCAGTGTTCCAGAAGTTTCTTCAGATTTCTGCACCGCTCTGCTATCCCGGGATCCATATGCACTGGTGCTGGCCTTGGATTCACGATGCTTCCGTGCTATTTTTAGGCGTATTTACTTCAGTGGTTTTTTTTTTCTTCGGCCGTCTTCAATGTGTGTCTTTCCCAGACAGAAAGAAAACACCAGCTGAAGCTCTCTGCTGGGAGCTGTGTGAAGCTGACGGGCCTCACAAGCACTCAGCGTTTGTACATCAAAGACAGGACGCTGGAGGTGTTACTCTCACAGGGGAGAGGGTGACAGGATCGACGGCTTGGGGCTGTTAGTGACGTCATTATCCTGTTGTCAGGGAAATGGCCCCCAGCCTTTTATCTCTCCAGTTTTTGTTTCTCAGTTCTCTTGGGAGGAGAAATGTTTTGATATCTCAAATTTTGCACCCCCTACCCCCAGCTTCTGACGTCAGGTCACGTAACCTGCTCAGCTGAGTCCAGGTATTACTTCTGGATTCATGTTTCCCAGCTGTTTCCCTGCCTAGATGATGCCGCTGAGGGAGACCAAATGAGCGAAGCAGCACACATGGCCAGATCTGGGGGGGGGAGAGAGAGAGGAAGAGAGAGCTTCACGTTTCTGCTTCTGCGAACGTACTTGGCGCTCAGGCTTTGACTGACTGTGTGCTAAGTTTGGCAGCTGGGGTGTGTCACTTTAGGGTGACGGTGACCACATTGTGTCATGGTACTTTGTCATAGTTGGCTGCAGAGGGACCCTCAGTGCCTTACGAATGTAAGATGCGAGTCATTAATTTTAGGGCATGTGTGGCTGTGTGGGTTAGGACTCCAGTGCCTGTGATCAGAAGGGCGCCGGTTCAGATCCCAGTGTCGACAGAGTGAGGCCACCATTGGGGCCCTGAGCAAGACCCTAATCCGCCAATTGCTCCAGGTAGGAGCTAACCCTGCTCTTACAAATAGACATCACTTCAGATAAATTAGTATAGCTGTATGTCAATGACAGGTTTCTAGGATTCCTTCAGTCCGCCTCCTGGTGGGACCCTGTGGACACAGTAATCACAGGCCCGTCAGTGAGGCCCAGTGAGGCCCGTCAGTGAGACCCGTCAGTGAGGCCCGTCAGTGAGACCCGTCAGTGAGACCCGTCAGTGAGGCCCAGTGAGGCCTGTCAGTGAAGCCCGTCAGTGAGGCCTGTCAGTGAGGCCCAGTGAAGCCTGTCAGTGAGACCCGTCAGTGAGACCCATCAGTGAGGCCCAGTGAAGCCTGTCAGTGAGGCCTGTCAGTGAAGCCCGTCAGTGAAGCCCGTCAGTGAAGCCCGTCAGTGAGGCCCGTCAGTGAAGCCCGTCAGTGAAGCCCGTCAGTGAGGCCCGTCAGTGAGGCCTGTCAGTGAGGCCCAGTGAAGCCTGTCAGTGAGGCCCAGTGAGGCCCAGTGAGGCTCCGGTTCCCACAGTGCCACTCTGCAGGAACACAGCGATCTGGGGAGGGGAGGCTGGTGTTTGCGGACAGAGCCGTGGGTCAGGTGAGTGTGCTAGTGTGTACGCCGGCTTGCATGCACTGCCTGCTGGGTGTGGCCTTGTCTGCGGGGGGGTGCCCGTGGCGGTGCCCCCCCCCAACCCAGGATTTAATGAAAGGCCTCCACACTGCAGCTGGGGCTGTGAAGGCAGGTTTGAACTCTACTGCCCCCAGCTGAATAAAAAAAAAAAAAAAAACAGGAAAACAAATCTGGGGGGAGGGGAGGCGATTGCATCACTAGGGATGTTGTTTTCATCTTAAAATAAAACACTTTTGACATATTACCCATGTTTTAGGTAATTAGTGTCTTTCACTTCTTATGACTCATGCACAGCGAACCTCATTTTTCATATGAAGTTTTTTAAAGTCGCTTGGCTACAGAAACAAAATAAAATACATACGCTCTGCTCATTTTGAAAGAGTAGATTTCTACTCTCATATCCTCTTCCTTCTTTCGCTTCTCCAAACACGTTTGCTTGCAGACGATCTGCGTGTGTTTTTTTGCCTCGGTAAAGTCCCGACCTTGGTCGGCATGCCGACGGTCCGTTGTGATGTCACAATGTGCCTCAGTTCTCACTCAGTCACACGTGACGCCTCTTACTTGGCCTGCGGTGAGCCCATGACAGACACACCCACGTCTCTGAGACGGGCGGGCGCAGGGTACGTGCCATGACACCCGAACCCAGAACCCCGCAGGAGGATAAGCTTTGGGCTACCGTCTGTCAAACCCAATACCAATCTTGCGGCCCCAAAGCAGAATTACTGGGCTCGTCTCTGGCCGCAGATGGAATGCTGATTTCTCACAAAAGCCGGAGCCTGTCCATCTGTGGAGGCGTGGACCCTGTCCTGCGTGTCTTTGGCAGGACAAAATGTATGAGGGGAAAGTCACAGATAACCAAAAAAAGACAGAAGCAAGTACCCCAGTCCAGAATAACCAGCTGTCCCTTCCCGGGCTCTACCCCCCCCCCCCTCCATTTTCCTCGTATGGGGGCTGGATTTGGGGTCTGAGGCAGTGAGATCTGTCAGAATGGGCTGCGTGTCACTGCGAGGGAGCCGCACCCTGGGCCTCCGAAACAGGAAGTGGAGGTTAAATTGAGCCTGGGCGAGGCAGCGTGGAGAAGCGTAGAGGAGAGAGCAGGCGGAAACCACACACGCGCCTGGGGCTGCTCTGGGCCACGGGGGGGGGCCCAGCAGGTGTGCCCCCCCCCTTACTGGAGCACGCCAGCAGAACAGGGCTGTCTGGGTCTTCCCTAGGGCTGGGGGGGGTCAGACAGTTACAGCCCATCTTGACTGTTTTCCAGCACGCCCCCCCCCCCCCCAGTGATGTTCTCTAACCCTAACCCCCAGAGGAAGCCTGGCATGAGCTGTGACCCTCTCCACACGAATGCAGGCCAAATCCTCCCAAGTGCTGATTCCTACCCACAATGCTGTGCGTGCCACGCCAGAACACACAAGGATTCATTCTCACTTCCTAATGCCATCAGTCCAGTTTCCTCAAAGCCAGGTTTAATCTTGACTACTGTATTTCATTTTATGTTTTCCAGTTTAACTGGGCAGAGAAGCCCAGTTCATCAGGCCGTAAAGCGTGAAGCATATTGGCAGTTTCAGGGCCGTCTGAATAACTCCAACAGCCAGTTGGAGGTTGGCTCAGACCCAGGCAGACATGTGACTGCAGGAGCTTTTTGATCCTGTAGAAAAGGAAAAGTGTCGAGACGACACCCACAGCCTTTGAAATGCAGATGGAACAGTGGTGTGTGTGTGTGTGTGTGTGGGGGGGGGGGCTTAAAGATTTCAAGCCATCAGTGTTAGGGGGTGTCCTTTCGTTCCTCACCTGTCACTCATATACAGTTTTATCAGATAAATCTTAGTAAGATTAACTCACAGGGGGAAATTCTGGTGCACACAGCAGCAGCAGGAACAGAGTGCACAGGGCACCGTGCACATGGTGCCAAACAGACAAGGTGCAGTGTTGGTGCCTGTTAATGATAGATACCTTATTAATCCACATGGGGAACCTGCTCTCACCAGGTGTGAGCAAACTAGCCACAAAAGGCAGCCATCTGCTGCAGCACCCAGGGAGCTGGGGGTTAAGGACTTTGCTCATGGTACCAACTTCAGGGCCAGACTTGTACCAGCAACCTTCCTATTACAGGCAGAGAGGCTTAGCGAGCAGATCCACATGCTACTCGGCAAGCAAGTCTACTGAAAAAGGAAATATTGAACTGTTATAGAAATATTGTCACAAAAAGGGGCCCCACACTCCCTGGGTGCCGCTACAGGCAGCTGCCCTTCAAGGACAACTTACTCCACAAAGAGCCAGTTGAGGGAGGTGTAAAATGAGAATTTCCCCATACGAATTAATAAAGCATCAACTGTCGGTGGGGCAATGGTGGTGCAGGTGGTACTGCCACTGTTCAACAACTAGAGGGTTGCAGGTTTGAGCACCTTGCATGGCAGCCTCTGCCACCAATAGGTGAATGTGAGGCAAAAATTGTGAAGTGCTTGTAGGAGTAAATGCACTATATAAATACAATACATATATTATAATGGCCCATAATAATAGAGATACCTGCTGAGTTACCTCAAGCTTTAGATGCGAGTATCGTGACCTCTGTGGTCTCCCAATGTGGGGAGACCAAATAATAATAATCAATCCTTTATTTATCCCCGTGGGGAAATTCCTTTTTATGCCTCCCTCAACTTGCTCTTTGTAAAGCAAACTGTCCGCAAGGGGCAGCCACCCATAGCGGCGCCCAGGGAGCTGGGGGTTAAGGGCCCACAGAAAGGCTGAGGCTGGGTTTGAACCGGTGACCTTGTGATTACAAGCACACAGGCTTAGCCCACTGAGCCACATGCTGACCCCCATAAGGGAAGACCTGAGATAACCCAGCCTGGGGGCTCATCTGGGGCTAAGGGCCTTCGTGGTGGAGAAAACAGAGAGGGGCTCCCACTCCCTGGCAGGAGCAGGTCGCTGACCTGCAGGACAAACAACCAGAGTCTCCACTGTGGCATTAAGTTACTCAGATTTCAGGTCTCATGGTTCTACCCAGAGGCAGGGGTACGCTGGGATGCTGTATGAGGAAAAAAATCAAGTTTGCTTGTGAAATCAGAATAAACTTTATTCGACTCTTTGTAAGTATAGTTTGTCTGGAAGCTTTATGCTAGGATTGTGCTAGTATTTTGGTGTGTGGAGGATGAAATGAGGGACTGCGGAGTCCATTGTCAGGCTAAAGGTGGAGCAATGTTGGGGGGGGGGATTCACTGATGATTTATTGAAGAGTGGATCTTCAGAAAACACTGTTCCAGAGATGAGCAGAAAGTCTGACCAAACCATACCACTGGACCAAATACTGCCCCAAAATGATTTCTTAGCATTCATTATTACACGTGTCCTCAGAATGGTGTAAATATGAAGTACGTATATGCAGATTTCTGCATGTCTGAGGTGGGTTCCTTAAAAGCAACATGTTTGCTTTGTACTACAAACATGTGGTTTAGCCCGTAACTGCAGGGGGCATTCAGCACTGCCAGAAGGTCAGGTGACTGACAGGAAACAGCTAAATGATGTGCTGAAAGGTGGCCTTCCTCCACCTGTCCCTCTCAGCGCCTGTCCCTCTCAGCGCCTGTCCCTCTCAGCGCTTGTCCCTCTCAGCGCTTGTCCCTCTCAGCACCTGTCCCTCTCAGCGCCTGTCCTTCTCAGCACCTGCCCTTCTCAGCAGCTGTCCCTCTCAGCGCCTGTCCCTCTCAGCGCCTGTCCCTCTCAGCGTCTGTCCCTCTCAGCGCCTGTCCCTCTCAGCGCTTGTCCCTCTCAGCGCCTGTCCCTCTCAGCGCCTGTCCCTCTCAGCGCCTGTCCTGGGTTATACCTCCGGCCGAGACATTCAGGCTTGGCTTCACTGGACCTCGGGATACTTTTGTTTTCCCAACCCGCTGAAAAAAATCTGTCCACGGCCGTCTCTTTGGAACAGGCGAGAAAATCTGCAATCTGTGTTTGCAAGCCACGAGCAGGCCTGTCCTGCGCTCACCCACTGTTTGTGTGAAGTTGCGCTTTTATCTTCCTGTTTACAACTTGTCATCTGTGGATTTTTGCATAAACATTCATGCAAAAGCTTCCCAGAGGAATCATGGGGGCAAAATGCCCATTATCAAGATGAACGGGAAGATGCATTTATACGAATCAAACACCCCACACTCCCCATGGTGGTTGCCATGGTGAAGGGGCCGGGTTCCCACAAAGTGCTGTTTGGGAGCCATGATGTGTCACAGATGACCTGGCAGACTGGGAGCCGCTGAACGTCTGAGGATGCTCTCAAAACACCCTGGGCTCCGGTCCTTTTGCTGCGTCCACATTGATGTCGAAACCCCTTCCCCTCACACCAGAACTATCTTTTAAAGAAACTAGTGACAGCATGATGGACCCTAAGAAGCAGAACATTCTAACTTGCTCTCAGTGCTTTTACTTCACTTTCTGTTTTATTTCATCCATTTATTTCTGCTCGTCACCTAATTTTACTGCCAATCTTCTATGAGGAACTGAATCCGGCTGAGGAACAGTCCAAAAGTCTCTAGCAACAAATTATATAATCCAAAGGCCTAATCATCCAAGAAAAGGACGTTCTGCGGCTGGGTCAGTGCAGCGGCCTGCAATTTATGGTGAGAGGAATTTCACAAAATTGTTACATGTGACAAACAGAAATAGTTTTGGGACACGGGCTCCACAAATAGCGCCGTCCCAGCTGCAAGAACGCCATGTGCCCCCCCCCCCCCAGCAAAGACCCTGGCTGGTGGCTCCATCTACACCTTCGCAGAAGTCCTCTGCTGCTCTGATCTATTGAAGTTGCCCCAGTTGGGGTTTTATGTCACACGGAAGTGGCTACTTGGGAACTCGGCTGTGGCTGTGATGCGTGCAGGTAAAGCGGCTGGTATTTCAGCATGTTAGTGAGGTTACGGCAGTGTTTCCCATTCCGCTCCTCGGGGACCCATAGACGGTCCATGTTTTTGCTCCCTCCGAGCTCCCTGCCAGACAGCCCACATTAAAGGAGCAAAAATGTGCACTGTCTGCAGGTCCCTGAGAACCTGATTGGGAAACACTGATTAGTATTAGTATAGTATTAGTTCAATAGAGTAGATAAACAGAATCTGGACACATTCACCCTAACGGATCAGGGCCCACTAAGTGTAGCAGAGAAACTGCAGCGCCCGTGGCAACTGTCCGAGTCCAGATCCATCCATCCACCTACGGGCTTCTTCTCCTCGTAAAGGATAGAGCTACGGTCAAATCCCAAATCATTAAATTAAATGACTTTATTTGGCACTTTTGTGCAAAATCCCACAGCAGCAACAATAAGGCAGTGCTGTTATTTCTCAACGGGGATCAATAGGGTATCAATTATTATTATCAATTAAAACAGAACAAGACTGCAGCACAATATTTCTATGGGAAATGGCAACTAGCCACATTGTACTAACAAATACTGTAGAGATGTGGGCCGGTGTGACTGGGTTAGGGTGCTGTGTCTGGTTCAAATCCCAGTAGTGGCAGAGTGATTTCACCAGGGGGACCTTGAGCAAGGCCCTTAACCCCCTGGCTGACCCACGTGCACATAAAAGACCCAGCTGGTTCAAGCACAGCCTGCCTGACGATACTGGTGGTTTATATCAGGTTTGATAATCCCACATACCAAAACAATCTGATATGCCAAGATGCTTATTAAGTTTATAGTAGATTACGAATATATATGTTAGACGTCATGTTTTATTTGCTGCCTTGAGCCCACTCTTACCTCACAAGTTACTTTAACACTGACGAGGCCGTGAAGTTTACCCCGGCACGCGTTCTAATTTATTAAACACAAGGGGGCGCCGTCGGACTGTTTCAACATACTACGCATGGCGCGCTATTTATATCTAAACCGTTTGTGCCAGATGCATCCGCTGGGGAAACCCATCGCTCGAATAATATTTGTAAATAATCTTACTTTAAGAATATTCTGGGAGATCTAATATTAATATTAGATCTAATAACTAATATTATTCATTAACTGGGTGTAAGTTAAACCGCCTAGTTTCATTCTTAATGTTGGAGGAGAAGATCAGACATTATGCATTATGCTCTTGCAAAAGCCCCACGAAAGGGCTTCGATCTCTACGATATGACGCGCGTGCCCGTGCGCTGTCACTCGGGCGCGTGAGGAAAGCCCCAGTGCTCACGCTCGCGTGCCAAACACACACTGTATGCCCATGTACTATATACAATTACACTGGGGCAACAGTGTGATTAATCGGAGCCCACTATGATCAGATTATTGCTTTCAAATTAACCCAAATTAAACCTGACCCCATATAAAGATCATTCCAATTCGTTCAACAAAAGCCAATTAAAACGTATCGCTAGTATCGTTTTATCTTTATTTATAACTTGAAGTCTTCAGGCTTGACACGAATTTGAGAATTACACCTCCGTTTTTAGTGTCATTAACAGTTCAGAAGTCTGAAAATTAAAACACCATAAAAGTTGAACGATGACGCATATTGTTTATTAGACTTTTATGGCTAACATATGCTGGGGGAGGGGCGAATAAAAATAAATATGCTTCCTGTGTTGGAACTTCTCTGATTTAACCCAGAGTTGACTAAGGGGGCGTTTCGTATAAAGGTTACGTCGCTCTCTTACAGTACATGATCACTTTATATTAGGGACATTTTGGGACAAGAAAACACCTTGATCGGTTTTAAACTTGATATTCAAATGAGGCAGATGTGAGGCATATATACATACATCCTTTGTCATGTTTGGGGTGTGATTTTGAAGTTGCTCATAAACTGCGTCTTATTCGCGTTCATCCCGTAAGTCAGAAAGGAGGAAACAAAAGCGGAGAATAGGAGTGAGAGGAGGGCGTGTCGGAGAGCTTCCCCGTCCTCGGAGGCGCCTCCCGCCGCCTTGGCTCCTCCCCAGACACCAACCTTCATAAAACATTCACCGCCAAGTGTGATAGCAGAGAGGCGGACGGTGAGTCCGGTGGTGCTGCGGCGGCTTATAATCTCCCGGCTGGATCCACTTCAGGGCCGCACGCCTGTCTTTCCTCTGCCGCTGGAAAGGAGTTTGGTGCAAAGCAGGATTTTCCTAATTTCCGTAAAAACTACGGCAAAGACAAACGGCGGAAAATGTCTGCGACGATCCTGCCAATGTTACGCGACATTGACTTTCTGCTTACGGTGAGTAATGCGGGGACGGCAGATGGAGCGCAAGTTTTCTGCGGGACTTTAAAAAGAAAACAAAGTGCCCCCCAGAGTAAGACTCCATCCAGTGAGGGGTCGGGGTTGACATTTTCACCAAAGACGCCAATGAGTTAGTGATCCACGCTTAAAGTTTGGGGCCAGTGTAAAGATTTGCAATCACGTCTTAATTTGTTTATGTTGTTTCTTATAGCAAGAAAAACGATTGAATGTGGCAAAGATGCCCCTGAGTCTGGCTGACAGGAAGGCGGTGGGGGCACCGCTCAGCGGCTCCAGCTGCACCAACCGCTGCTACTCCCGCAGCCAGTCGAGCAGCGGCAGCTTCGCCGGCTGTCCGGGCTACTCGTTCGCCGAGGAACCGCTGGCCGTCATGAACAAGGAGAACGCCTTCCTCCTGCAGGAGGTGCTGCAGCAGCGGGCCGGCGCGCAGGCCAACTCGGCCCGGTACAAGACGGAGCTGTGCCGGCCCTTCGAAGAAAGCGGCGTGTGTAAGTACGGCGACAAGTGCCAGTTCGCGCACGGCTACGGCGAGCTGCGCAACCTGTCCCGGCACCCCAAGTACAAGACGGAGCCGTGCCGCACCTTCCACACCATCGGCTACTGCCCCTACGGACCGCGCTGCCACTTCATCCACAACGCTGACGAGCGCCGGCTGCCCTCCCAGGGGGAGACTGCGGCGCCCCGGGAGCGCTGTGCCTTCGATCCCGGGGAAGCGGGCGAGCGGGACCGGCCGGCTCTGTACCACAGTGTCAGCTTCGCTGGCTTCTCCGGCCGTCGGAGCCCGGTGTCCCGCATGCCTCCTCCGCCCTCTTCCTGCCCCTTCAGCCTGTGCGAGGACGGGCTGCCCCCCGGCCTCTCCTTCCCCGGACGGTCCCTCGAAGCGTTGCTCGCCCCCCTGCGTTCCGGCCACACTGATCCGTCCTCCGACTGTTTCTTCGGCACCCAGCTGAGCCCCCCGTCTCCCCCATACCTGAGCCGGCGCCGCCGGTCCCCGTCGCCGGTCTTCGAGCGCGCACCCAGCCCCCCCGACTCCATCTCCGACCGGGACAGCTACACCAGCGGCTCCGACTCCCCGAGCCCGGAGGCGGGGAAACGCCTGCCCATCTTCAGCCGCCTGTCCATCTCCGACGACTGAGAAGCAGCCGGAGGGGGTCCGATCGACGCGTACATTATTATAGGACTTTATAATGTGACGTTGCGTTATTTAATGTCACCTTGGAGGCATTCCTGTGCGTAAAATCACGGTTTCCCACACCTGCTGCGCCGCACCTTGAAGAAAAACTGAAACTAAAGACTGTGGTCCTTTGAGAGCCCGAAGCCGCGCTCGCCTTTCGGGGCCGTGAAGTCGCTCTGTGCCAAAGCCGGCGGTGTGCAGTGATGCGGGGCCGCCGTTTGCCGGCTGCCGGCGCGCACCGCCGGGTCTCCGCCATAAGCACTCTGCTTTGGGAGTTGCTGCAGATCTTTTTTTAGCTGTTTGTAACATAGCATCCAGCAACTTGCTATGAGTTATTTAACTTATTTATTATCTTGAACAGTATCGGCTACGTTATTTTTTTGCTATATTTATCGATGGATGAAGCCAAAGATCATTAAATTATGGCCTTTCTTGTGCGTCGTTACAGTAATATATTCTGCTTTACTTTTGATGTGGGTAAAGAGATAATTTAATATTTATTTCGTTTTTGTTTACATTTCTATATTTTCTTTTTGTGTGTTTAGGTCTCATTGTAGCAGAGAATTCTTAATACGTGTCTGAGTCTTCTAAAAGTAATATGTTGAGGATTATCTTTTTTTTTTTTTTAATCGTTAGTGATAATCCAGGACGGATTCCTGTGACAGCAGTACAGTATTTCACGCAGGATCGCACTGTGACGCCGCCAGCGAATGTAGCAGCCCGGCTCGTGCCTTAAGACTAACCCAAGTCTGATTCATACTCGCGCCTTTCCCCTCCCCTGAATGTATCGTTGGGTTTGTATTGAATACACGATATTTCGACGCCTTTTGGCCTTTTTGTAACTTTCCTAAATGCTTTTTTATCACTTGTCACAAGTGTACTGGATAAGATTGGATTTAATGCTTAAGTGTACGTATGATTCTTTTTTTGGAATGTATCTTAAGGGGGGTGATGGTTTAATATGCAGGGAGACTTCACTACAAATTGACCAAAAGACATTTTTTTCCCTCTGTTTCTCCCAATAAAAACTTTGTCCACATACACGCTCCTGTGTTTTTTCCATGAGGTGTTCAGTGGGGACTGCTGGATTTCTGTCTGATTACTTTCCCCTGAGCTGTCATTTTGTCTGATTCCATCCCGTCTATAACGACCCTCTTCTCACTAGCTGCTTCCTTTCCCCTGTTGGCTGGTTATGATGGTTAAAGCATCCAGGTAGCCCCTGGATGTTGATCGACTGTCTGCTGTAACTCTGAAAGCAGTCTTGGTGCAGCGGTCACTCAGCTGAATGGAAGTGACCTTTGTAACTGTCCGCCAGATCTTCTTCATCTACCTATTCCATAAGCTCTCCATTGTCTCTTTAACAGCTCTGTAGTTAACCTGCCCAGAAGTTTCCATCTGCTGTCGAATCTCTTGACCACTGTGCTCCACCCTTCTGCCGTTGTACCCTATAATAGTCTGACCTCCCCCCGCAGCAGCTGGTGTACACCCCCCCCCCCCCCATAAAGCTGTTTTGGGAAAAGGTCCCACCTTGCTTTTGCCCGAGCGCTGGGGGGGGGGGGGGGGGGGGGGGGGGG
>JAODUD010000041.1:1499819-1512449 GCA_026784285.1 Stomatorhinus walkeri | reverse complement strand
GGCCACGCGGCCAGCTAGCGGGCTCCCCGTACCGAGGGCCACGCGGCCAGCTAGCGGGCTCTCCCTCCCGAGGGCCATGCGGACAGCTAGCGGGCTCTCCCTCCCGAGGGCCACGCGGCCAGCTAGCGGGCTCCCCGTACCGAGGGCCACGCGGCCAGCTAGCGGGCTCCCCGTACCGAGGGCCACGCGGCCAGCTAGCGGGCTCTCCCTCCCGAGGGCCACGCACCCAGTTAGCGGCTGGAGCGCTAGCTGAACATTACCCAAAAGCGGCGTGACCGGTTACATATGAAAAAGCAAAGAGCCTGAGTTCACAGGAAAAAAGGGCTTTTTGTTTGGCTGAAATAAAATAGCACACCTGGCCACAGCGGGCAGCAAATGGAGCGAGGCACGCCCGTCTCCATGGTGACAGGCCACACCCCCAGGAGGAGCCAAAACCAAGTTGAACAGAAACCCGATTGAAATCACTGGGGAAACGCCAAACGAACGGGGGGGGGGGTGCGGCTTAGCGGGTTAGGGTTAGGCCTGAGCGCCTACGATCAGAAGGTCGCCGGTTCGAAACCTGTCACAATGCCGTTGGGGCCTGGGGCAAATCCCTTAACCAGAGCTGATGAAACAGTCGCAATAATCACTCAATAAGATCTGGCTTCTATGATCAACTCAAATAAACATTTAATCCTGTAAAGTGTGACAGAAACATCAGTTTATCTGTCCTGAACACTTTGGACTGAAGAGAATACAAACAGGAATTTTACACTCCTGTAAACACACATCATTTCACAAACAATGATTAAAAGACAATTCCGTCAGAGCTACTTATGGTTGGTAAATGGCACAGTCCAGTATCTGTTTGTCTGACAGGCAAGGGAGCACAGCGACATTAATAATGATCTATTTGCACAGGAAACACTGGCTGTAATTCAGCTGTTTACATTCTTCTTCCTTTAGGGTTTCCTGACACCACAGATTGTGCGTTTGCTTGCTTCAGGAATGCTCAATGAGACGGAGTCCGAGTGTGCAAGGCAGGACGACCGCCTGTCCCTCGATAAGCCCCGCCCCAGACCCCACTTAAGCCACACCCCCACAGCCAATGCCACACCCACTCACCTCTCTTCGATCTTGTTCTTGTCCACGAGAGGCTGTTTCAGCCACTGGTTAAGCAGCCGCTGCCCCTGGGGCGTGCGACACCTGTTCAGAAGGCCAGCCAGCGAGTGCGTTCCTGCAGTGTCATCCGGGGAGGCCTGGGGGAGGAAGTGTGACCGTTAAACGTCAGAGTGGACTGAGAGGCCCCGCATTCCCACACACACTGGGCAGATCCTGCTCTGAATACGTGCTGCTTTAACTCTCGGAAAACACCAGAGACTGAATTTACAGAAGCAAGAAAAAGGCAACAGATACCCATACAATACAAATACAAATGTACACATTATATTTTGATTTATTTAATACGTGTTGGTAATACCAGTATATTTCCGACTTATGTGTTTAGCTATAAGGTGTCCTGAATGGTCTGGCTGCCCCAGAAAATGGCTCCAACACAAATCACCCGCCGAACAGAAAGTGAGCCCCACCCCCAACACGCGAAAGGGGCAGCCGTGACCTCTGACCTGGAAGAGATTGAGAGCCTGCACGGCAGCGTTGTCCAGTCGCATGTACTGGCCAAGGTCGAAGGTCGTCAGCCTGAAGGAGCTGAAGCCGGCCTCGTCTGAGAGGAGCTCCAGGTAGCGGATGACGGCGGCCAGGGCGGACATGGCGACCTGCGCAGAGCACAGTGGCTGTTAGGGTCCTCAGAAGCACCACACCAGCGGTCAGCGTCCCTACAGCGCTCAGCGTCCCCAAACTGCACCCCCACCCCAGGCTCACCTGCTTTTCCATCTCAGGCAGGGCGGCGCTGGACACGGTCTCCCCTTTGCGGGCCTGCAGCAGACGGTCCAGGTCCTGCACCACATCCTTGGTGGTGAACTCCACCTTCTTCCTGTCCGATACCAGGATGCCGCCCCGCTGCACCACCTGATAGACATGGCATTGGCTTAGCATCACATTAGCATAGCGTCACATGGGGGGCCCAGTGTGTGTGTGTGTGTGTGTGTGTGTGTGTGACACCTGTCTGAGCTTGGCCATGTCACCAGTCGCATCCCCCGCTGGCAGCACGCACTCCTTGGGCCCGATCTGCACCAGCAGGGCCTCCAGGTTGGAGAACTGGTCACTGTCCGGGAACTCGCAGACGCCCAACTTGCGGAGGGTGGAGTCCACGTAGCCCACGCCCACCACGCGCTGCCCGTCGCCGGAGCCCAGGCGCACGCCCACCACCCCGGCCCCGGCCCCAGAGCCACCCGCCCCACCAAACAGGACCTCCTCAAACTGTGTGAGGTTCCCAGGAGACGCCTGCAGAGAAAGGGGGCGAAACAGGCAGCTGATTAGCCAAGTTACGAGAACGAGGTTTCAGTTCAAATTAACCAGGCCTCTGACTGCAGCCACTTCCGCTGCCAGAAGAGGCCCAAGCCCATCTCCCAGAACGCCTGCGCTCCCATCACACCACTGCTCCCTGTGCACCCTGCAGCAGCCAATTAGAGAACGCTTCCCTCAAGGTCCCTAAATAACTGACCACCTGCATCTGTTCACCCATAGCACTGCACTGCACAGCACAGCACATCGCTGCATAGCGCTGCACTGCATAGCACTGCAATGCACTGCATTCTGCAGCACCTGCCTTGGTTTTGCACAGCCTTCCTCCCTATTGCATCACCTACTTATGGCTCCTTTATTGTTCACTCATTCTTGTTTTGCACATTCCTTTGTAAACTAAAAAGCAGCTTAATCAGCGGGTCAGACAAAGTGCTCCGCAGAGTCTCTGATGTGAGGACTGGGAAGCAGACCCTGGCAAACCTGGACGTTAAACAGGAAGAGGGCATGGAGAGACAGGCTCACGGAGATGCTGGGCCAGAGGAGAAGACCAGGACATCAGAGACAAAAACAGCCCAACGCAGCTGAGAGAAGGACGTGGCGGCCGAAGTGGCCGACTGGAGGAGGAGCGACTGCACACACTGGTGGCCAAGCGGCCGCGCACCTTGTACGCCAGCTGCCAGTCGTGATCTTTGCTGCTCTTGCTCTTGTTCCTGTAAACCTCCACTCTGTACTGCCTCACCAGTAGCAGGTCCCGCACAAAAGACTCAAAGTTCATCTTGCTGAGGACCACACTCTCCAAGCGCTTGGCTCCTGGACAAAGAGACACAGTCCCAGGAACTTTCAGCCATCGTTAACTACAGTGAGACAACTGAACTATCGCGTTCTTTACCGCGACTTTGTGCCCATTGTCGCCGCTGGAATGCCGTCGGAACCACTTTCGCCCCAATACAATAATTGCCTGTGCAATTATACCTTGTTCTGCGCATGCTCATTGCCCATTTTATTTGTTATTGACGAGAAGAGCTCATTTTAGATTTCGCTTTTCCTCACTCATTATTACGCTATACATTAAAATTCTCATTTTTCTCACGATTAACAAACTACTTAAAGCCAGATGCAATCCATACAACCTGACCAAACTTCAATTCAGCCAAAACGACCTGGTTAAAAATGGACACTTATGTAATGGATGCTGTAATGCAACATGGTTTTTAAAGTACCATATCCCGAATAATATCACTTACACACATTACGTACAAACATTAAGTATCGCAGATAGAATTATTAATGGGAATCACTAATTTTCTGTTACCATGTTAAAATGAGCAAATACGAGTTTATTCTGCTTCGTGTGCGTAAGTTCACTGTACGATTGCTTTACAAAATATTTTGAAATAGTAACACCTACAGTAACTTCTTACTTATTACGGAGCTACTTACATACAGTTATCCACCTACCAAGTGTATTTTGAACTAGCTAAGAAGCTGAAGAAGGCTTAATTCGGCGATAGAGACCCGGTGTTACCTGATCCGAGGCTTTTAATGACTCCGTTGGTCTTGAATACTTCTTTTGCTGCAAAGACAGCATCTTTTCCGTGCACCGTATAGTAATCATTACGATCAAATACCCTGACCGTGGTGTCAGGCTTCTCGGGCATAGAAAAGTAAAAATTCAGGAATCCCTGTTCAGTGGCACTGTCCATGGACAGAGTCTGTTTCGGCTGCACCGCCATGCTGGAATCTCCCGCCACAGCGCGTGCGAAAGGTCAAAGGGGAAACGGATACGCGCCGTGGTAATCGCGCGTGCCTATTTCAAACTCAGAGCGCGGTGTAATTTCAAACGTAAAATGCTATTTAAATAAGCAGGTTCCTGTCGCAATACCTATTCTGGCGGTTTACTTATGCAGGAAATTAGAAGCAGCACAATCATTAGCAGTAATGGTCCCTTGCAGTAAACCAGGAAATGCTGTAGACGTCATACCCTGGAATTTTAAAATCTCAGAACTGTACGAATGGTCAACGATCGAAGGCAGTACCGATTGTATATATTTCTAGATATACATTGTTCATTTACACGTGGCTTCATTTAAATTCCTTATCTAACATCTCAGAAGACCTCAAGTGGGACAAAAACATCACTGCAAGGGCATGAGTGGCAGGGGTTGGTCCGAACCAATCCCGTGGAAGTACCATGTGTTTAGAGGGGCGGGGTTAGGGGCTGACTTGGTCGCTGTCGCTATTGTGGTTGTACTGAGTGTGTGTGCGCGCGCGTTTAGGAGGGTGGGGATTGCTCGTCTTCCTCTCACCTGTTAAAGGGCACATCTGCTTGGCATCGCATTCCTTACTTGCCCATTTCTGAACTTCCTACAGCTCCATGCATTTACCAGCACTGCTGTATGCTTGCAGTTACACAGCAACCACCCTTATTCTGTCGAGCTATGCTTCCAGGGAAATTCCTTGTGCATTACCAAATGTACACAGCAATAAGCAAGTCTGATGTTGACACACCGAGTTTTTTTTTGTACAATACTGCTAATTATATGGCATTTAAAGTCAACAGGAGAAAATGCTGAACATCCAGGTCATGTGATATATGGCAGGATATTGTTAATATTAGATGTGAAGATTAAGTGAATGAAATCTGCCTTTCAATTTACTAGCTGATGTCGATGGATGAAATCAGACAACAGAAGTAGTTTAAAAAAAAATTTTATTACAAAATTCACCATCTTGCATATGGATGCAAATTTAAAACCTGCATTACAAGTTACATCAGGAATCCCTCACCCAGGCATTTACAAGCCTGTCTAAGCAGGTAAGTACACAGGCCTAAAAAATAAAAATTATTAAAACACAAAAGTGCACCCAAATGCACGTGACAAATCAGGCGAGCTGTCCCATGTTAGCTTTCAAATAAGATCGTATGGGCACAAGGTCAAGGAATGTCCAACAGGACTGTCCTTCCTTCAGGTCCGGGTACAGGTGCCATCTGACTACTGCATCTCATCCATCTCTCTGGGCTACAAGGAATTGAGAAACATTAGTCCAAAGCCCTCAGATAAGTCACTTTCAGAATTGATCACATCACAAGAGAAGTTGACATCAGTCATGTGATCAGGGACTAACCTGTGTCTTCTCATATCGGGCACGGTCCCGTCTCCTGGCAAAGAACTGAAAGGAAATCATCGTTTAGGAAGTGCTCGACTTGAAACATCTGCATCCATTTCTTGGTCAACATAATGTAACAGTCACACTTACAGGGTCTCTAGCAAAGACTCACCAGAACAAGCAAGCCAGCTGCGACCGCAAGTATGACCACCACGATGACGGCGATGACGCCACCAGTCAGCCTCTTCATGGTGAAGGTGGGGGGCTTCTCATCCACGTAGTAAACCACGATATCCTCAAAGTCCAGAGTCTGACTGCCCACAGTCGGCAGGAATTTATTCTCACCCGTGAAGAGGGGCAGGATTTTAATCTGGAACAGGCAAGAAACGTTGTCCCACTCTGCTAGAACTTCACTGGAACACGGCAGCCATTTAGGCTAATCAAGTGCACTTGTAGTACTGGATCAGACCAACCGTTAGTCCTGACGGGAATAGAGAAATACTCAAAGCAGAAGTTGAAGTTCTGTGCTTACATCCTTCTCCATGTAGTATGCGGCACGTGACAGGTCAGTGGTCCGGTCGGTCTTTGGCTTCACCACGTCCACCATGATGAGACGAGCATCCTTGTCATACTGCCACACAAAGTTTGCATTAGATTTCCATGCAGATGTTAGTGCAAGATATCAGCAGAACACTTCCTGGAGAGGTGGGGTGGCGTATACGTCCACAGCAGGACTGTATGTACCATGTAGGACAAATACCTCGGTATTGTTCACCAGCTTGCCGTCCACACTATAGCGTGCGCTAATAGCATCTCCAATGGCCCTATAAGCAGACGGTGTTTAGTCCATTTACCAAAGGTCAGAAGACATAGTATGGAAGGTTAGAGGGCTGTCAGACATACTTTCTCAGTGCAGCTGGATCCACTGCCGCAGGAATGGGCTTGTGTTTCAGCTGCAAACGCACCCAGCTGGAGAGACAGAAGATAAACTTATATATCTTATGATAAAGTGCAGCACTAAATGGCTAAGAGGCCACAGCACAGCGTACTGCGGTGTGAAGACACTCACATGGTTTCCACCAGCTCGTCACACTTTATGCTGTCCTTATCACCCTTGTCAGTACGCCTCACTCCTGCACTGTTGACACACCAGCATTCGTTGGTGTTGTTGCACTGCTTGGCCTTGAAGCGGCCATTAGCCTCACAATCGGGATCGTAGATGCCATCGTTGTCCACGAAGGCGTGCTCCGTTGGCTTGCCAGAAGAGCGTGTAGACTGGCCAGTCCTGGCACGGTACATCTCAGCTTTCATTAGGAAGCACTTTGGTACCACTGTCACGACATACAAGACATGGTCCTCAGAGGAAAATCAGTGTTATTACAAGCTGACACTGCACTCCAATGTTACAGTGTCAGAAAAACAGCAACCAAATCAAGGTAACTCACAGGCTGAACAATTCAGAGGAATGCCAGGGCTATCAGAAGAAACTCTGAGGAAGCACTGGCAAGGGCTGCCGTCACAAGTTGCCCATTTCATGGTGCTGCATGGACCTAAGAAGAGAAGCACGTGGTCAGCATGGTTATCCGCGGCCACGACGTACGGGGCGGCGCAAGGGGGCGCGCGTGTGCGCGCACCCGCATAACGCCCTAGGGAACTTCGGAGATCAGGTATCCATGGGCGTTGGTACATCGACATGGGGAGTTACCGCGCGGCCGGGAGCCCTTTGTCTCAACTCTGGGAGCTCCGAGAGACGTTTGGGAAGAACTATACACCGCAACAAACAAACCGTCACCGCCAGCACATTACATGCACACAAAATATAATAAGCGCAACCAAAACACTTACTACACTGGGCTGAAGCTCCCACCGCAAACGTGACGACAATCAGCAAAACCAGCGACTTCATGGTAAATCTGTGGATCTTAAACTATAAAGCAATGAAAAGAAAAATCCAGCGGAGACGTTCCTTTTCTCCGCGCAGGTATTTCTCAACTAGTCCAACCGGTGAGGGTACAGTGTCAGAAGTAGGTACGCAGTAAACCTCTGTTTACCCTTGTAAATTGTTATAATTTCTCCGGAAAATAGAAATATCCTTTTATGCGAAATCCAGATTTCCAGTATCCTCTCCCACAGCGGCTGTATATCCGCGGCTCCAGCAAAGCGCGTCTCTGAGTGAGCTTACACCTGTTCCGAGCTTATAAAAAGCGGTGCTGTGACGTCATAGAGGGGCCGCCCTGAAACTGCAGGTGTGCGCTTACCTGAGCCGCGCGCGGAGGGGGGCTGGGGCCGGGCCTCGCTGGACGGGGGCAGAGCAGCGCACTGAGGATGCATGCGCGGCTCTGCTGTTGCTGTTTTTGTTGTTGTTCCATACCAAAACCTGCGTGGCCATCATTCTGTTGCTAGAAACTATTAGTCACAGCTCGACTTTCGCTTTTTGAGGGGTTTCGAGCGTCTATACAGCTTGAATGTACCCCGAAAGAGACACTCCGTAATAATAATAATAATAATAATAATAATAATATTGATGAAGTGTCTTTATCTTTTCCATTAAACCTAATTATACAAGAACCGCTGTTTCAACAACACTGCCCTGTGTCAGATTTCAGTCTCTATAAACATCCCCATATATATATATACACATTACCGGTTTTGAAATGAAACTGGGAACAGCATAAAAAACCGAGAAAATGAAGTGGAAACTGAATCCTTCACACAAAGTGTATAAATAGTAGAAAGGGTCTTTGTTAAAAGACACGCTTGGCTGTGACGCAGAAAACCATTAGTAGGCTATGAGGTTTTGGTTTTGTTGTGTATTGATAGTCGGATATAATCATTTTAACTAATGAGGCAGAAATATCGTTTGTGCAATTTTGCATGTTTGGTGAGTGCATGGTAATGACATCCTTCCAAAGTGTAAATAAATAAATAAATAGATAAATACAGGTCCTACAGCTTTCAAACTATTTCATTTAAACAAACACCACCCATTCCTTAAAACGGATGAAATGTTACAGTTATGAGTTTTATTGTCTTCAGTGGTTACTATAAAGAGAAGCAATTAAAATGAGCTGGAAAATGGCCACGACGCCGTTCCAGTTCCATCCAGTCCTGTAAAACCTGTCAGACGCCGGTATCTGGCCGAGTTCCGTAGCCTGCCGATGTGTTTACGGGGCTCCTCGAGTGAAGGTGCGTCCGATGGGGCCAAGAGTCCGCCGGCCGCCTCTCCGCTTCCTGCCCCGCCACACTTTGGGATATTAGCTATGTCCGCTAGATTTTTTTTGTTTAGTTTAGTTTGCTCTTTCTGGATGTTTGAGTATTACCAAGAATCCGATCTTAAATGGGGTTCATTGGCGGTTTGGGTTGTTAAATCTACTATTTAGTGTCATGAGTATCGGTATGGTTATTTTAAATACGGAGGTAATAAAGACCCGATTACAGCGGGTCGGCGCTGTCGTTTTTACCGTGCAACCCGCACCGGTTTGACAGCTTCTTCACGGGTGTTTCTCTGGAAAGCTGTTACGTGAGTTAAATGGAGTTAAACCCCAGAAACAGCGCGACTCTGAACACACCCTCTCCTGTGTGCTATTTTTTGCATAAGAGGAAGTGTAGGCATGAGGTTGGAATATGCGAACCGCGACCGCGGTGTCCTGGCCTGCAAGCAGAGGAAATACACTGCAGTAACACACAGGCCTATTTATGCACGTTATTATATTGTTATTATAAAAGAGTAAAATGAAATGTATGATATTGCCGATGTTCCTGTAGCGCGCACGTTCCACAGAGTTGTTCATTCAAATAATGTATCATCTGGGTATGAATAGCATGCATTTATGTCTCCTTAAGAATCGAAACCATTTTATATTCTGCTTTGATTTCAGAGTAATGGTCTGGATTTTGGGAGAAACACTGTCAGCCATTTTCCCAAAAGGCCTTTTACTTGTTGAGTGAATTTCCAGTTTTGCAGGTCATTCTCACCCATGTGAATGAGAAACACACCAGTGTGACTGGAGTTTGTGAGACGTTACAGCAAGCGGTAACTTATTTCCCGCATAAATGATTTTGATACAGATCCGTGGCCTTTTCATTATGCTTACTTTGGAAATAGTGTATTAATGTCACAGTCTGTTAGTTAAGGCTGCATTGAGACCCACCATTGTGTCATTGTGGCTGAGGGTTAGCTCACCACTGCACTGTACCTGCTATGCAGTGTAGAGGAGTCCTGAACTGGTCATGTGACCTCTGGCTTACTGTGTTCCCTCAGAATACATGGAGAAACATTTACTTAGGCTAAGCTTATCTAACTGCTTTTGCTGAGGCAGTCATGACACAGGTCAAAACACTGTCACTGCACTTGGTTGTTCCAAAGCAGTGAGCGAGCAATCGTATTGTAACACACCTTGTGATGCTAAATCATTCATCATCCTGACGAACCTGTCTGACTTGTTCTTCTACAGTGTTGCTATAGGAACAGCCTAAGACCATATTTGTCCACATTAGCTAAAGTCTTTTTAAAATGTGCTACAGCCTACCCAGTGCTGAATAAAGCATGTTCTTGGTTGATTCAGACCCTTTAGTAGGTTTCTACAGAGCAATGCAGAAAAGTTCCCAGTGGTACATATCTGTGTATTTGACTGCAGGTGCTTATAATGACTATGAAACAGTGTAGTGGAGAGTAAACGTATCCTGACTAAATGACCAAAGAAGGTGAAAGACAGAATTTCTTCTAGAAAGGTGATATGACGATAATCATCTCAGACAGTGATGTAATGTCACAAGCAGCCTCTGTGAAACTCTTTCACACAACCAGAACCGGAAGCATGACTCATGCACCCACTTAGCATCCATTTTCAATAAGCCCTCAGCCAATCAGGACTCCGGCCCGTTGGAGTAAATCCCAGTAGAGGCGTGCCACTGGTGGGAAATGTTCGTGCATGCACTCACCTGCAGGCAAATTTGGGGTTGGGTTCACAGTCCCAGAGCTGTGAGGTGACAGAACAGCAGGCTGAGTCACGGTGCTGTCCTGTCAAATGCTACGCTACATTTCCTGGCTCTAGTGCCTCAGCTACAGCTGGCCATACTGGTGCAGTCTGGTGATCGAGTACCAAACTGGAATAATACAGAAGATACATGTCAAAGAATAATAAACAGCACCAGCGCAGTCTTAATCTGACCAGTCCATTCTTCCGTTTATGGCTCTAGAGCCATTCACTGATCTTAAAGCAACTAAACTAAACAGTAATCAAATAAAATATGAAATGATGCTCTGTTTTGTCATACGATCTCTGCCCATAAAATCCCAAAGAGAATTCCAACATGTTAACATAGATTAAACTGTCATCACATTTCACAGTTTTATGACGTATGTAGTCAGTGTTTCACTTCCTGCTCCCAAAGAACAGCGCTACTCACCTTTCACAGACAATCAGGTTTTGTGTGGAAATTAGCCATTTTTTTTCGTACGACGCCCCCTAGTGGCAACAAGCAGCTGACACGTTTCATTCAAGAAAGCCGTTTATTTGGGTGTGATTTGATATAATGAAGTTAATGACATTTACATTTGAGATACTCTGGACAGAATGAGACTTTTAATATTTATAAGTAATAAAATGAGCATGTTAGATGTTTTCAGTGAGCATTTAGTAATAATTTGGACTATACCTTTCATGTTAACTTAGATATTAGACATTAGATATTTCCAGGGGCGTAGTTAGAGATGAATGGATAGAGGGGATGAGTCTTTACTAGGTTGGTAAACATATATAATATAAAAACCTATTCATAACTTACGCTAATAAGTATGGATTTATCTTGGGGGGCTATAAAACACAAGACTGGCAGGCCTGCTCGGGTGGGGTTAGGGCTGGGTGGTATGGCTGAGAGGATGGACAGAGCAGGCACCGTGTCCACAGACTGGCAGGCCTGCTCGGGTGGGGTTAGGGCTGGGTGGTATGGCTGAGAGGATGGACAGAGCAGGCACCGTGCCCACAGACTGGCAGGCCTGCTCGGGTGGGGTTAGGGCTGGGTGGTATGGCTGAGAGGATGGACAGAGGAGGCTTAAAACCACCCACACCCACATGCGGCAACCTAAAAACCACCCGTTCCCGTAGGATTTCCGTTGACCCGTGTCCCAATGCAGGGCTCTACTTCCATGGTCGGTACAATAAACAACCTGTTGGGTATAGGGGAAGTTGTACAACACAATACTTTGCACATTGCGTCAGGTCTCCATCCTTTGCCAGTGGAAGATCTTGAACAATCGGTAGGCCATTTCTTAACATATGTTGGTCAACACTTTGATTCTTCAGTAATCTACTTGTAATATTTCAATTATGATGCCATTCCTGTTTGCAAAACCCACGGATTTCATTTCCAGAGCAAATATGATCTTTTCTTTCATCACTGAAAGAAACTTCAGTTGTCTGATCTCACTGTTGGTTAACAGTAGTTTTAGTAACTGCATATTCCAGTTGCCCTAGTGCAGTGTTTCTCAACCCAGTGCTCGGGGCCCCCAGGCAGTCCACGTTTTTTGCTTTTTGTTTTCCCAGCGCACCTGCAGCAGGTATTAGGTGTTCATGATTGTGTGATTGTTGGTCCAGGTGTCCCTGAGGACTGATTTGAGACACACTACCCTAGAGCATGGTTTCTCAACCACTGGTCTGTGGCCCAGGGGCAGGCGGCAGAGCTGATAAATATGGTTCAGTCTGCAATGCGCCGCCACATGGATGTTAATCCGATCCCTGCCCCAGTGAACAAAATTAGGCAAGAGCAAGTCACCTCCCCCTTGGGCTGCTGACGTGGTAAATGATGTGGTTAGAAACCCTGCCCAGCAGCCAGATGCTACAGTAGTTGCAGTACTCTGTGGTACCACTTGGTGTCAGAACTGAGCCAACTGCAAGAACATCACTGAGCCCACAGTAGCCTGAGTGGGCGCTACCCTCTGGCTTGCTGTACAAGAGTGCCTCTCTGTGCCCATCCGCACAGGGCTGCTGACAGACTTGTCCCCCATCCCATCGCCCTCATACTTCCTGCCTTGGAGAGGAAGTCACATCCATCCATCGAGAACGCTGTGAGTGTGTGTGTGTGTGGGGGGGGGGGGGGGATGGTATGTTTTTGCACCGG
>JAODUD010000041.1:1483529-1498763 GCA_026784285.1 Stomatorhinus walkeri | reverse complement strand
GAGTAACAGAGCAGGTGCCCGTCGGGCATGACCCCGGCCGGGTGAGTAACAGAGCAGGTGCCCGTCGGGCATGACCCCGGCCGGGTGAGTAACAGAGCAGGTGCCCGTCGGGCATGACCCTGGCCGGGTGAGTAACAGAGCATCTCCTCGTGTTCGACCTGCGAAGACACTCACGCAGTCTTATAACAATATAATTTTTACATCAGCTATTTGCTATATGGATATATTTTTTTACAGGTCAATATTTGCTGAATTAAGCACCTTTTTTCTGGGATCTAATATCCATCTCGGATGTGATCTGTGTTTGAGAGGCATTTTGAGAGCGGAAATACAGGCACACACACGCAAACGCTCATATTCAGGCAGACACACATATTTGTGAGCGTATACTATATCCAGTGACGATCTCATATACACCTTTGACCTCTGGTCAATGGTGCAGTCAAGGCACATGAAATCAGGGTAATTCATTTAAAAAAGCATCATGTCTCCCACATCCCGCCTTTACCGCACCTTCGTCTATAGCCATGTGACACATGTACTAATATGATGTGATAATAATACCAAAATAAAGACACATGTCTTTCTGGACTCTGCTGGACTCCACGACCCTGCCCAGCACCCGGTCCATACGAGCACTGAACAGAGTAGGAGCACGAACACACCGCTGGCAAACCCCAGAATAAACTGGGAAGAGCAGAGAGGTTCTCCCTCCACTCCGCACCGCGCTCACAGAGGTTCTCCCGCCACTCCGCACCGCGCTCACAGAGGTTCTCCCGCCACTCCGCACCGCGCTCACAGAGGTTCTCCCTCCACTCCGCACCGAGCTCACAGAGGTTCTCCCTCCACTCCGTACCGAGCTCACAGAGGTTCTCCCTCCACTCCGCACCGCGCTCACAGAGGTTCTCCCTCCACTCCGCACCGCGCTCACAGAGGTTCTCCCGCCACTCCGCACCGAGCTCACAGAGGTTCTCCCTCCACTCCGCACCGCGCTCACAGAGGTTCTCCCGCCACTCTGCACCGAGCTCACAGAGGTTCTCCCTCCATTCTGCACCACGCTCACAGTAGCAGTGTACAGGCCGGCCATGACATCCAGCAACTTCAGGGGGATCCTGCAAAGTCTCAGGATGTCCCACATGGGAACTCGGTCAATGAAGTCAAATGCTTTATGGAAATGGACAAAGGCTGCATAGAAACTCGAAATTCGTGTTTGTGCTCGCTGAGAACCTTCAGTGCCAGGATGCGGTCAATGGTAAACTTTTTAGGTGTAAAACCAGACTGCTCCAGTCACTGTTAGGCAAACAAGTGATCACAGATCCCTTTATGGATGACCCTAGCGAGGACCTCACCTGGCACACAGAGCGGTGGTATCCCCCTGTAGTTGCTGCAATCCAGGCGATCACCCTTCCCCTTCCAGACAGGGACTACAAGTCCCGTTTTCCAGTAAGTTGACGGTAAAGATCGCCTGCAATGTCAGGAGGACAGGCTTACCACCAGCCTGGAGAAGTTCACCCCAGATACCACAGATCCCTGCGGCCTTCCCTGCCCCCAGCTGATTCACCATCCATGCAATTTCAGTGAGACTGAGTGGTTCACAACTAATCAGAGGATCAGCCTCAAGAACTTTGGACCCAGAGAACTTTGGATGTCCGAGCCGGAGAATCAGCTTTAAACAAATTCTCAAATTAGCTGACCTAGCAGATCATAACTGCAGTGTCATCCATAAGGACCGTTCCATCAGCTGCCCTAACTGTGACTCTCTGAGAGACAGATTCAGATCTGACTGTGACTCTCTGAGAGACAGATTCAGATGTGCGTAATGCTTTGATTCCTCTGTAAGCAGTACCTAGATCTCTAAACCATAGAAGCACTCAAGTCTGCTAGTTCCTCACACAAACTGCATGAAAACTCATCAGATACAGCCTGATCTTAGAGTCGGGCCAAGTTCAGCCTCAGTCTCCTAGTAGGTGGTAGCCTACTGGACTTAAGCTGAATCTTCAGAGTAGCAACAACACATCTTTGGCCAGAATTCACAAACGGTAATCTCTGGAGGTCTGCAGGTCTGTAGGAGCCTCCAGCATCTCCCCACGTGGAGGTGATCAATCTCCTTCACCATGCCACCAGTTCTGGAGATGAACTGTACAGCAGCAGACACTCCTGTTTGTTCGCTCATTTAACCCCCTTTTGCCTCTGAACGACTGAACTGCACAAACAAGAGGCCTGACATTTTTTAACTTATTTCCATCTAGGAAAAGTCTCCTTAAATGAAGGTAACGATGGAAAGGCCTTACGATGCCCACGCGCGTTTGACGGGAGCAAAAAGAAGCCGTCAGCTCTTCATTCACAGCTCCGGGCCCCTGCACCTCCCACGAGCAGGACGAGCCTGTTTCCGTGACACACGATCCAACTCCCACCCTTCTTAATGAAAATGGGAATTATGAGGCCCTTCTAGCAGGAGACACACGGGCAGAGCACAGTCGAGGCAGCTGCAAGCCATGAGCCATCATTTACAATACTTCCCATGAAGGGCAGAGTATTATCATTTACAATACTTCCCATGAAGGGCAGAGTATTATCATTTACAATACGGCCCATGAAGGGCAGAGTATTATCATTTATAATACTTCCCATGAAGGGCAGAGTATTATCATTTACAATACTTCCCATGAAGGGCAGAGTATTATCATTTACGATACGGCCCATGAAGGGCAGAGTATTATCATTTACAATACTTCCCATGAAGGGCAGAGTATTATCATTTACGATACTTCCCATGAAGGGCAGAGTATTATCATTTACAATACTTCCCATGAAGGGCGGAGCCCTTAACAATACGGCTGCAGGAGTGTAAACAGCAGAGTTGGTAGGGTGCTGGCAGCAGGGCCAATGCCACCCCATTCCCCCGAGGAAAGGATGTAACCGGAGCCGCGTACGTAGCCCAACCATAATCTGAATGAGGGATAGTGTTTTACAAATAGAAGCCCATTATTGTCACTGTACAGCCAGCAGGAACAGTGACATTCAATCTTCCCACATCCCATCCTGCTCTCCTGTGAGACACGCAGACATGAAGGTGAGGGGGTGAAGCCTGGGGTCAGAGCCCAGGGGAGATAGGATTACTCTCCCGGTCATATATAATATAAAATATAAAAACATCTTTAATGCAATCTAGTGCAGACATGGTGGTGAACGGCCACTTGCATGCTGTGTGACCCTCCAATCCTTCTCATCAGCAGACTGCATCGACTCTGGGAAACACACAGTACCTTTAAATGCCTCGACCTCACCCTAACCGAACATCTTTGGGACAAACTGGAACGCGGAACTAGGTCAAGTCCAGCACGGCCCGATTCGGAACACCTGAGGAGAGGAGCACCGGCAGCTTCCTACCTAATAAAAATGGAGTCTTCTGCTTGTCATTGAAATGGCCATCAAAACCATTTCACATAACTAAGATCAGTGAAGAAGCCTTTTTGTGTGTGGGGGGGGGGGGGCAATGCTGAGAAGATGGCTCCACAAAGACAATACTAATAAATGATTTCAGGTCCCAAAACAGTGCAACAGATTTACAATAAAAGACCTAAGAGCTGCTTCCAGGGTCGTGTATTTGAAGCCCACTGCCAGTATGTATGCAGTTCGCATGCTCTCCCGGTGTCGTCTGGGTTTCCCCCAGGATTCCTCCTGCAGTTAGCCAAACTGGCATCGCGAAATTGCCCGTAGTCTGTGTGTGTCATCCTGTCTACCATGTTACCCTCTCCAGTGCCCAGGACTTCCTGGGACTGTCGCCAGACCCCCATGCCGCACAACCCTGACTGGGACAAGCTGTTAGAACATGGATGGGTTTTTAAAAAAAAAAAAACTTATTTTAAAAAGTGTCAGTAAATAGTCCCCACGAACGCACGAGCATGAACACCAGCGCATGTGTGTTTCTGTGTGAGCAGGTAGTTGTGGCCTCATCCAAAAACGTCAGTTTAGCAGCATAAGGGGTTGAGGAGCAGACGGAGCAGAGTGGTGCATGCTGGGAGATACGCTTGCTGGCTTGGCCCTCACCCTGAAGCTCTTGGCTTTGCCTTCTTTTAATATGAAGTGCAGATGACAGGACAGAAGCTCCCTTACAGGACTAGGTCTGCCCACTGGCCAGTGCCCAGTATCTGTGACAGCGTCTGGCACCCACCAAAGGTGTTTAGGGAATTACGCTGAAAGTGAAGAAATGAACAGATCCACAATATAGCCCCCCAAACAACAACAGCACAATGGCCATACTCCCCTAGCCTATTTAATAGTGAAATTCACTCATTACTTCGGGTGTGTGTATATTGTAGTTAACACTAAATAACCAACGCATATCAGTGCTTACAGAGTGCACATTTAGATGGTTACTAATCCGTTTAACTAAACCTCACTCTTCCGTGAGACAGCCAACGGGACGTTATCAATAATATTGCCAGCAATGGAATTTAAGCAATGCTGTTACTTGAAATACGCCTAATAACAATCAATCGATAAGGTGCAAGGCCAAGAAGAATTTGTAGATAAAATGAAATAGGATTCTCGCGCAGAGTGGAAAAAGGGGCTGTAGTTTCCCTTTGGGTGTATATATTTGTACTTTATGCCCACAAGGGAACAGGGATAATGACAAGGAGGAGGAAGTTTACAACGGGCATCCCGCCGTATACCTGCACCCTTGCTCCAATCCACGCCGTTTAGCTCCGTGCTACGGCTCACCGTGCATGTTCAGGGCAGTGACGCATTGCGGGTACAAACGCACCAATCAGAGACGGCCGCATCACAGACTCGTATAACTCATCCTTCCGCAAATTAGCTAGGTCCGTAATTTATTTGGTTTTTATCAATTAAATTCATCATTAAATAAAACAACTCTAACTTGCTTTACATGTGAACGTATCTTTAAAATTTTTACATATGCTTTTCTGCCGCTGTATTTTTCTGAAGCACTGTACTCGGAGGAGCTTGCAGCGGCGGAGAGATACTAAGAGAGGGGAGGTGTTTATGAGCAACCATTTCTGGCAGGTCGGGGTCAGTAGCTTTCGTCCAGTAGGAGGTTGGGAGTATCGAAGTAGAGTTGTTAACAAAATGGTGAGTGATATTCGTTTGTATGTTTATGGGGCTGAATAATAACATTTAGTTTGGTATTTCTTTTAAGTGTGGCGAGGGGGGAAGATTAACTCCCTCTCGATGATTTTCTGTGCTTTTGGGAGGCGTCCCGCCAAAACATCGCCGCGCGCGGCTTTAGGGACCCGTGTGGTCAGTTTACGGCGGAACCGCGGCGCCATCTGCCTGCTTCTCCGCCGTGAAGCCACGCCACGCATCTAGCACCGGTGCCGGCACGGCGTACACGCTGCCGTAGCCCCTTATCCCTCCGTTGCCGCGAAGTGGCGGCGGTGCCCGAGATTTCGCCCGCGGTTCCCGGCTCCGGAAGGCGCGTCCCCGTTCGCCGCGGCGGACGGCGCTCAGGCCGCGCTCGCACTCGGTGTTTCGCTCGCTTTCGACGTTTCCTGACGAGGTTACTGATACGGGCGATACGGCCGGGGTAGCCGCTTAGTGAACGCCTTGCGGACGGTGGTACGCGGCCCGACGCTCGGAGCCGGGAAGGCCGCGGGGGCGGGCCCCGCTGCGCCTGCGCAATAAAGCTCTGAACTGCTGGTGTCCCTCCGCTGTCAGACGCTCTTTTTGGGTGTGGGGAGAGGCTACTGGTCCGGGGGGATCCGAGACCAGCTCTTTGTATGGGCTGTTAGTGTTTTCGTATTCCTTTTAAAATCCAGGCAAATCCGGTCGTTAATATGCAATAGATGTAGCTGAAGCTTGACATGGAGTCTTCTTTGTCTCTCCAGGCTGATCAGCTAACGGAGGAGCAGATTGCTGGTGAGAAGGTTTTTTTCTCTCTCTCCCCCTCAATCCCTGCACACTCCTCTCTTCCTTCCTCTCTATTGGTGCAAAACCCCTGCCTCGTCCTAGCACTCATTCTGTATTGCCTCTCCTCCCACCTTTTATGGCTTGACTGCAGTCCAGGAGAAGTGGGCTTGGGATATGGGATAATGGTCTTGGTATTTTTCCTTTCACTGCATTTCCTCATTTTGGGGAAAGTGCTTTTGACGTATGACTCCAGCTTTGACTGTGGCAGCATGTGGGTTCTGTGGTACTTGGAAAGCCAAATTGCATGTGAACATTGCCTGTGAAAACGGCAAATTTCAGAATGTTGGATTTGAGGTTCTAGTTGTAGTTCTGCGGTGTGAAGATCTGACACCCGTCGTGTTTGGCGTCTTGGAGAGACCTCTTCTCCCGCCTTGGTGTTGGTGTCATATTCTAAGCTGATGTCTCCTTCTTGCACACAGAGCAGATCAGTCTGTACTATAGGGATGATGCGGTGTTGCACTGCTGTGTCGGAGGCAAGATAGGAGAAGCTGTTCTGCTCTTATCTGGGTCTAATGGTTGATACAATGGGTCTAATTCTCTCTGGGTGTTTGTACAGGAAGACACACTCAGGCCAGATAGCTGGTATGTTTTGGTATTTCTGTTCAGAAAATATGGAATTTATCAATTTTAAAATCTCTGCAGGGCAGGATCATTTTGGTAGAAGAGCTTAGGTTTTGGTGCCGTTGGTGACGTTCAAAATGTTTCACTGGGCAGATCCTGAATACCAGGTCACCTACCTTTCGCATCTTCAGTGTTGGCCTGTTGCAGGTGGTGATGTACACATTTAGCAGCTTTCCCATTTGACCCTCGTGTCCAAAACCATTTGGTTACTCAGACGTCCACTAGGTATTGGTGGTAATTTCATTTCGACTTTAAAAGGAAGTGTTTGCGTTAATCTCATTACTCTCAACCAAATGCTTTGTTTGGGTGTGCCATTGGGAGGTCTGTACCATAGGTTTGTGGTATTTGCGGGACTCCTGCAACCGACCTCTCCCTGCAGTATTTTTACTTAATCCATGGACTTATGCACATTGAACGATGGACTTGTAACTGCCACACTTAAATTTATCACGTGTCACACTCTCAGTATTCTATACCCTTTTTGTCACCTCAATGTGCTCCTATTTGTGCTTCAGTGGTTGAGGTGTTCTCCCACAAGCTGAAGCACAGGGCAGGTGTGATCCTTGTTGCCTTGAGATCAGTAAGTTGAGGCTTCCTGCATGTCAGTGTGCTCTCTGACAGTCATGGTTTTGCGTTCTATCAGCAGCATGGGTTAGTTTCACTTTGGATGTGTATGCCATGTGCGTCTTGGTGGGGTGTATGTCGCTTTGCAATTCTGACACCCTCTGGCTTTTTGTTCCAGAATTCAAGGAGGCCTTTTCTCTATTTGACAAGGATGGTGATGGCACAATCACCACCAAAGAACTGGGCACAGTCATGCGTTCTCTGGGTCAGAACCCTACTGAGGCGGAGCTACAGGACATGATCAATGAGGTGGATGCTGACGGTGAGGTTTTTCCTTCCTCACCAAACACACTACATACGCAGAAGATTGTAATGTGCTGTGGACTGATGTTCATGTGTGTGTGTAGTCGTTTCATTGTGGCCTTTTTGAACTGTTCCCTAGGAAACGGAACAATAGACTTCCCAGAGTTCCTTACCATGATGGCCAGGAAGATGAAGGACACAGACAGTGAGGAGGAGATCAGAGAAGCCTTCCGTGTCTTCGATAAGGTGAGGAGGACTGTTTTTGACCCAGAAACAAATGTGGCTGTGTGGTCATTCATGTAGCACTCAGTCCAGTTTGAAATGGGCAGTGCTGCTGTCATCTGTGTTTGCATGCAGTGTCTGTTTAGTCTATGTACAAAATGGGGAAGTTGCTTTTAGCATGTTATCACTGATATTGCCTGTAATGGCATTTAAGCAATGCTGCTACTTGGAGTACACCTAATAAATAACAATCAATAAGGTGCAAAGACAAGTATGTCGTCTTCAGAATTTGTAGATTAAATGAAATGAGATTCTTGTGCAGAGTGGCAAAAGGGGCTATTGGTTCCTTTTGGGAAAATATAAAATTCTTAATCATGGTGTACTTCCTGGAAAACGAGTGGTGTTTAGTGAAAAATCTATTATCTACAGTTGCTAAGGGGCTTTTAGTGTTACAGCCCACACTTGAAAATGTCCTCTTCATTTTGGCAAGTAAAATGTATTACTGAACCGCACCAGTGTTCAGCTTCTTTAATATTGGCATATCCTCAATATTTGACTAACGAATATGATTATGGAAGGAGAATTCAGTTACATAGAGTATCTCTAGGATTTGTTTGGGTGACTTGCTAACTAGCTCAATTTATACAGCATGATGCTACTGAAGCCATACGCTTCCCAGTTTTTATGTTTTTAAATGTTATCTGTATATGTGAAGTAATGTTTATTTGAACCTTGTAAAGCATTTGGCAAAGGACTTAGACTTGACTTTGCTGTTGTTATGGTTTGTTGATCAGGCTGTGACTACAGGAGTGCATTTGAGTGCGTGTGGTGACACACGTGAGTCAAGCTGACTAATGTGTCCATGTGCATTTACAGGATGGCAATGGCTACATCAGCGCAGCTGAGCTGCGCCACGTCATGACCAACCTGGGGGAGAAGCTGACGGATGAGGAGGTGGATGAGATGATCAGAGAAGCAGACATAGATGGAGACGGCCAGGTCAACTATGAAGGTACGTGAGCTGCGGCTGGACAACTCTGTTGCTGCTGTGAGCAAACACAGGATGTCCGTTTCCCGTCGCTTATTCTTATGAATAAAGTGCCCCCCTTGGATTTCCATGCTGCTGTTGTCCCCCCTCCCTAAAATGCCTCACATTTCAGGCCAGTGACTATTGTACACCTTAGATATTTGACGTTGTTCAGTTGCTGCTTTTATCCATGTATCTAAGTTTTTTAATCTGTCTATTTCTGGTATTCGTGCATGGTTAAATTAGGCCATATTCTGTTCTCTAGAAACTGAGGTTGTAGCTGTTGTGAAGTGTAGTATATAAGAACATAAGGAATTTACAAACAAGAGGGGGCCATTCGGCCCATCAAGCTCATTTGGGGAGAACTTTAAGCTCAGAGTTGGGTTTTAGCAGGATTTTAGCTTCTGCTAATCTAGCAGGAAGACTGTTCCATGCTCTAACTGCATGCTGTATAAAGAGCTTCCTCAAATTTGTTTTAAAATGTTCTTCCGCTAATTTCAATTTATGGCCACGAGTTCTAGTATTTAAGCTAATATTGAAATAGCCATTTGACTGAACAGCATTCAGACCCATTAGAATATTAGACCTGGATTATGTCCCCGCTTAGAGATGGGAGATGGAATGGAAGCCAGGCTTGTTGTTCCACTGTATCTTGTCTTGTCTAATTGTCATTGCCTTTATCTCTGCTCCTCCGCCGTTCAGTCAGTGTTTATTCTGTTGCTTGTGTGGTACATTGCATTTCCTAATTGATTCCCTGTAATTCCCACAGAGTTCGTACAGATGATGACAGCGAAGTGAAGGCCTTGTACAGCATCCGTGTAAAACTCTCCCTCTAATTTATCTGTTTCACATCCCCTGTGCCCCCTGCTGTCCAAAGGAACTGCATGTTTACCACTTTGGATTTGCCTTCTCACCCCCCTTCTTTAATCTGTTGCCGTCATTTCCGTGTAATTGGAGGGGTTGGTCGCATGGCCCCCCTGGAGTGGTTGTTTCTCTCGGAGCGTGACAGGCGCCTTACCCGGTCCAGCCCCCTGCAACCTGGCATCGCTGGGCATTCCGGCGCTCCCACTGAAGTAGCACGTCGTTCAGCAGCAATGTTGGCATGCAGCCATTTCTCAGTGTGGAGGAAGCTCTCTGCATGGACTATGGACAAGCTCTCTAAATGTGGAAACTCAGCATTGCACTACTGCAGTACGGGGGGAGGGCTTTAAGAAACGGGTGTATTGCCTCATACAACTTAATTTTGTATGTGTTCTGTACTCAAGACTCTGCTTTAATGTTTTAGTCACTTTTTTAAATTGCTTATGGCACAGACTTCCCTCAAAGAATTCATTCCAAGTTGTATATTTCTTTTCCAATAAAGAGAGAAAATGTACAATTGACCCAAACTGAGAAGTAGTACTGTTTTGTAATGTGGTTGTTTGGGTTGTGTTTTTAAATCTCCAGTTTGCAGGACTTGTTGGAGCATGTTAAGGGCTCTACCTTGGTGCCACAAGTACAAATCACTTATGTTCTGTATCATTAAAAATATTTGTATAACATTCCAAGGGGTCTTTTCTTTTCTTTTTCCCCCCCCACTGGCACAAGTAGTAACCGGGCATCTGCCCTGTAAGGAAGGTGCTCGTGTGTCCTACATGCAGGCTGTTCCTGTTTGGTGCACGTCAGCACCCCCCTTTCCTAAGGAGGGGTGCGTGAGCAGCCAGAAGAAGCTTCACCCACAGGTGTGGTTGCAGAAGGTCTCGAATGTCATTGATTTGTTTACAGCATAAGTGTGTTTTCTTTGTATTGGTTGTGTCAGATGTGCCTCAAACTAAAATGAGTTAATCAGGTTAAGCAAATGTGGGGGGAGAATCCTTTTTTTTGTTTTAGCATTAGCTCATGTTCCTCCTTTTCTTTCTAAAGAACAGTTACTGTGTGTGGGTGAGGAGGTACAAGGAGCAGTGAATGCATTCTCCCTCCAAGCTGGTGCATGTACTCAGGCCTAGCTGCAGTGCACACCATGTACCTCTGGAGTGATTTGGTGTGGAGCTGTAAGAGGGTTGGGGGGGGGGGGGGGGATTGGCCAGGGCTGGCAGGTGTATGTGGACTATGGAAGTGCTAGAAGTGTAATTCCATGTGATTAACACCACAGCCAACTGCAGTTACAGGATTAACTGGAATATCAAGTGAGGGTGAGCCATGAAATGGACCTCAGCCATTTTTGTGTTTCACTATTGGCAAAACCAGTGCAATGTATATTGAGCATGGTCAGCTGGGCTACAAGCCTTTTGGTTGCTGTGGTAATTACCTTTTATGGCGCAGGTCATATGCTATCAAGGTCCCATGACAACATGGGGAGAACATACAAGCTCCACATGCAGAGACTCAAACCCCAATCCCAGAAACAGGAAGCAACAATAAATTCAAGTTAGCACAATGAAACCAGAGTTACAAATGCAGTGACAAAAGGTGAAATGTATTTGGTCGATGAAAACTTTGATTTGTGACTCAAAGCAGAATGAAGCAGTGAGTTCCAAAGAGGAAGTAGACCGCTGCTTAACACCACAAAAGTGTGGCCTACATGTCACTGAACTGAATCAGGATCTCTTAATCAGAATTGTCTGATCTCAGTAAAAACCATTTTGATGAATACCAAGACATAGCCTATTCCCCAGATAGCAAATTTAAACATCTCTGAGTGCTACATGTGAAATAAGCTTCCACCTCTTTCATTCCTCAATAACGGGAGGCTTTTTCGTTTGAAGAATGATCCCAAATCCTTCCACACCCAGTCCAGGACAGCGTTCCAAGGTTCCTGGTTCACCAGTACCTGTTCAAAGTGTGTCTGTACTGATTGTTGACTGCTTGATGTCATTATACTGTTTGGTGTTTGTTATTTTGTTCACCCATCAGAAGAGACTGAAAATAATGTTGGGTGAGATTCATTAGTCAAAGTTTACCACACAGTTGAAGGTGTTGGCTGATACAAAAATAAAGTCTCCATTAACTTAAATGTGTTTTGCTTACTGTGTCTCTGTGAAGGCGTGGACCTGGCTGGCTAGCTAGGCTCATGAATCACTCACCTTGAGCTGGTGTAACTGCCTGCCACCTACAGACAGCTCTGACTTGTTAAATGCCAAGTAATATTTGACACGTGACAGATTGGTGTCTAGTGTGATCGGTAAGCTCTTGTCAAAGTTGACACTGAAGGTTTTCTAAGATCCCATGGATCTCAGCATAAGATAAAAGGGCATCTTGTAAACCTGAGCTGTACCATCTTGTCTTCTGGCTACCAAGATATTCATGAGGAGCTTCTGTATTCTTCAGTGACAGGAGAATGACTGCAAGACAGGCTGCAAAAACTAGTCACATGTCTGTACTGCAGGAATAAGGCATCTGTAAATGTAACACCTGTCATGTGATGGTGACCTGAAAATGCTGATTGCCAGAGCAGTCAGACTGCAGCTGCCGCTGCGTAACGAGGACTGCAAGCAGAATCAGACCTTTACTCATGCAGGAGCTGGTTTGCATTTTCATCATTTGCAGAACTAGAAACAGACGACTGAACATAATTTCAGGGTTCTAACCCTTTATTTGAGTTTTTAGAATGTTTTAACCCACAGTGAACCAGAACCAAGGCGACTGACATTTATATATTATAAGTTGCTTGATGGTTTAGGCTGATCAGTCCTTTTTCAATCTTGTTGTCTAGACCAGTGCAGGCATTTGTATATCTGGATAAATGTGGGCTGTGAGTCTCTGCAACTGCTGTGTCCGGCCCTGGAGAGAGCCCACGGATAAATCTACACTACTGCCGTCCTCGTTGGGAAATTCATACTCACGCCTTGGTCAGCCTCTGCTTCTGATCGCATTCAGTGATGCATTGCCTTAAATACACTCCTCCCCAACAACACAGAGGCGAACAAGGTGGGTGGTGTACTGTGTAGCCTGTGTACATGCCATTCCTAAGTGGGGGCTCACCTGCATTAACGGCTCCAGAGATCAGCCGTCGTCATGTAATGTCTATTGGCAGCAGCGTGGTGAGATGGGGTAGGAAGGAGATGTCATTTAGCCCTGCCTGGTGGTCGGAGGGGGCCTTTCCTGTGAAAGCCTGGCTCGCCAGTGGCCCGCTTCACTATGGAGGAAGACCTGATGTTGGTCAGGGGAAGCGGCGTGACACACGCTTGTAGGAGCAGGATTGGTGTGCGGTGGAGATCTGCTTCTGACAACGTTTGGTAGAGAGAGCAGGACCTGCCAGGCACCTTGTGGGAGCAGACGAGGGTGAATGCAGAGCAGCAGAAAGACTGGCAGAAGAAGTGACTCAGTTCAGGAGTCAGTAAGCAGTTGCTGAGATGAGCTGAACTGAGCGGGGAGTGGGTCAACCTCGGATTCATCAGCGTGCCACATTCACAGCCTTGGGGACCAGCCTTCATCACACAGCACTGCACTCATATTTATTCACTCACCTGAATATTTTATCTAAAATATCTACCCATTTGCCTGGGCAGCTAGATAATTAGTTTGCTAGTTCCAGAACTCAAGGTTAAAGGCCTGTGGACGTAATCGTTGTTACCTGTAGTTCTATCTTACAGTCAAATGCGAAGTGATGGAGGAAAAGGCTGACGGATTGGATCAACACCTGATGCCCATGGTGGTAACTGGAGCTCTTGGCACTTGCATTGATTGGTGGGGTCACCTAATACTCTGCGCCCGAACCAGGAGCCAGATGGTGCAAGCTGGGGAAAAAAAATACCTTTCCGAAAAAAGTGATCTCTGCAGTGCTGCAGATGGTGGCATGACAAATCTGATGACAGGACATTTCTGGGACCCTCATACTGGTAGATGTTTCATTGATGTCACCTCATCTTCATAGGAAGTGAGCTAAATGCGAACCGGACTTCCCTGAAAGGAGAAATAATACCTGAGCTAGCAGTAGCGGTTTTTAAGGGTGGTCTGGATTGTCTGATACCTGGCAGGTACCTGATCCTGGGCCAGGTGTCCAGTTACCCATCACTTAAGACCTGGCCGTGACCAGCCATTGTTCCGTGTATGGAGTGACCGGTGGAACCTCGGTAGAGCTGAATGGACTCTGGATGCTGAACAAAGAGGTCCTTGTTGGCATAGTAATAATGTTGGCATGATGTCTGACCACTGCGGGAAAGGGGAGCCCCTCCAGTTTAATCTGATCCGTTGGATGCTGTGAGCTGTAGGCAGGAGGTGAGCCCAGGCTGGATATGAGGGCGCGTCCGGGCCTCTGCAGGATATCTACTGTGAGTATAAAATGGTTCTATGAAATGACAAAGGTTCTGGGTGCTTTGCTTTGCTGAGAGTAGGCGTGCCTTAGACACTACAGCAAGAACGGAGGGAGGTGGATGGCGAGGCATGCGGTATATGAACAGCCTCACATTACTCTCTACACACACTTGGCTAATGCTAAATGTTAGTATTAAAACCTTTCTGAATCGCCTGAGTCATGTAATAGTGGCCGTGATTACCATGTGTTTGCTTGGCTTACAAGGTTTGGGGGCCCATTTTGACCACAAACAGTCATTACACTAATTATTACATTTGCATGTCCCTTACTTAAGAGTTACAGTAGCTACATGTCTAGCTAGCTATACTCCTCTCATACTAATCATTAGCTATTTAATTTATTTAAACATCTCAAGGGGGGGAAGTGAGGCGGGGGCCCTCAAAGTGACTGTGTGGTCCCAGAAAAGGCAAAACCTGGATGAGGGTTAGGGTTAAAATAATACAGCTTTTTGGTAAAACGCTGGCTTTTTTCCACAAGCTGGTTACATAATCAGTCAATCTCTCCATCTGAGTCGAGACAGATGGTGCTGAGTAGATTATGCCGGCACCTAATTAAGGAGATCCTGGGCTGACAGGCGTCTATGAAGAGAAGATACTTTGTGGGCGTCTCCAGCATCACACCGTACTTGTCATCTGGCAAAAAAATGTGGTGACAGATACCTCAAGGATCTCTTCAGAGAAAGGCAACAAAAGGTTGTTGGCCAACGCACTGCAGCTCTGGTAAGACCAACACTGAAATCCAGGCAGGAGAAAGAGTGAGACGGCTGTCCGTCTGCATGAATCCTCGCAGAGGTGGAATGACAACGTCACTCATGCGTTTCGTGCGTGTTGCTCATCAACCGTGTGCAAAGTCAGTGTGGCTGAGTTAAGAACACAGCTGGGGCACGACTCCTCAAGATGGCAGGAACCTGCTTCACTCAAGGCCTCCATTCTGTACTGAGTGTTGCTGACAAACACAGTGACATCCATGCTATTTTCTACCTTGTAGCGTCTACAGAATTTCACAAGCAACCATGTGGGTTTATGTCTCAGTAACTCACAGATGTAGTTTTACAGCTTGTCTAATGGGTGTCTGTCTCACTCTGGCTGTGTCTATGTGACTTAGAAATGCAGGTGCTGCTTCAGCATGGAGCTGTACAGTGCGGGTTAGTGTAAAGCAGGCTCACTGGATCACTCTGGCTGTGTCTATGTGAATTAGAAATGCAGGTGCTGCTTCAGCATGGAGCTGTACAGTGCGGGTTAGTGTAAAGCAGGCTCACTGGATCACTCTG
>JAODUD010000041.1:1441699-1451774 GCA_026784285.1 Stomatorhinus walkeri | reverse complement strand
TCTCAATCCAATCCAACTCTTCCCAATCCAGCTCAATGTGGGTTTTGGGATATGCATGATTTTCGGTAGATGTGTCCCCTTCCACCAGCAGCAGTTCTGGAGAAATCATTCACAGGTATTCTTCTGAAATGCGGCAACACTAATTTCACCACCTGCATCCCTGCAGCCATGAAAACTCCAGTGGATATTACCGCACGTCTGTCTACTTCCTGTCCAAAGTGTTTGCTGACCTCGTGCCCAATCGCATCGTTCCTGTATTCCTCTTCTCCAGCATCGCCTATTACATGATGGGTGGGTCAGCGACCCCGTCGGCACCCCATTCCCCCACGGGAGCTCAGACCACAGCCTTCTTCTCCATGATCGTTGTTTATTCCCCTCATCTGATGCCCTTGGTGCTGTGACTTCGCTGCACGCCAGTTGATTCGGTCGTCTCCCACGCAGGCCTGAAGCCTGATGTGGAGGCCTTCCTGCTGTTCGCCCTCACGATGAGCCTGGCCAGCCTGGCCTCAGTGGGTCTGGCCTTCCTGGTCAGCGCCAGTGTGTCGTCCTTCGCCATGGCAAACATCCTCATCGCCCTGCCCTTCGTCTTCATGATGGTGAGCTCCGGGAAGGCGTGGCAGCGTGCTGCTGGTGCCCGTGCTGATGGTGGCGCTGGTGCCCGTGCTGATGCCTGTGCTGCTGGCCGTGGTGATGACAGTGGTGATGACAGTGGTGATGACAGTGGTGATGGCCGTGGTGATGACAGTGGTGATGACAGTGGTGATGACAGTGGTGATGACAGTGGGTTTAGCAGGCTGACCATGATCAGTGGTGCTGATAGTTATGATGAGTACGGCGCAGGATAAATGCGCTTCTGCGGCCGGTACTGCCGCACATGCGCACAGAGAGACGTGCTGACGTGTTCTTGTGTTCTGCTGGGTGAGTCCGAGGCCCTGGGGTCTGCGTAGCCCCGTTCACGCTCTATGCTTCCTCCTGGCTCTCCCTGCCCACAGGTCTTCGGGGGTTTTCTCGTCAATCTTAACTCCATGCTGAGCTGGATGTCCTGGATGCAGTGGGCTAGCATCTTCCGCTATGGTCTACAGGTGAGAAAGGGGACCACAGTTTGAATAGATCCAGCTGTCCGATCCTGTTGAGTGTCCCAGTGCAGGAAATGTCTGTCAGTTCATATTCTAATCATATAATATTTTATTAGCATAGTTTCAAGTTTCAGTGACTAGCCTGTTGTAAAGTGTCTCACAATAATTTTTTACAGGTTTTGCCAGAATGACAACCTCCCATCTGCATTTTCTCATGCAGGCAGTGACCATCAACGAGCTGCAGGGGCAGGTGTTCAGCACTAACTTCACCATGTGAGTCCTGCTCCTTGATGCATCTCTGCCACCAAGCGCTGCAGCTGTCACATTACAGCCTCTACTCTGCACTTTCTTTGCACTTTTTTACTTCTCTCCAGAGGTTCGGTGATAGTTGATGAAGATAGATTAGATCTGCCCATGAAAGGCATTTGACTTCATCTTTTGTACTAATAAAACTGTCCTGATTTGCATGAGAGGGTGAATAGGGGCATGGCCATGCTGGAATATGGGAGCACTGTGAGGGTGCAGTGTTCACACCACAGGAAGCCTCAGGGTCACTGCTGTTATACAAGCACAGTGATAATCAGTTCCAGTGACTCCCATGAGATGGCTGCCCAGAACCACTGGCAATAAAAGGACCCTTTGGATTTCTCCAAAAGTAAAGTCATCAGTCAGGGATCCAGGGTTTGTGCTCCTTCACAGGGTTTGTGCTCCTTCACAGGGTTTGTGCTCCTTCACAGGGTTTTGTTCTCCTCCACAGGGTTTTGTTCTCCTCCACAGGGTTTTCAGTCTAGGTCACAGAGGTCCCGATGACCTGGTGATTTTTAAGGAGATAATCTTGTGGCGTTTCGCAGCTATTCTGTCAGTGAGCTCTGTTGTTTGTGTGTATGTGGAGTACGCTGGTATTTTTCATGTAATGTTTCTGTCATTTTGTGCAGCCCACTGTATTGCTGACTATGGTTACTTGTTATATAGCTTCAGAATGCTCATTTTCAGCATGAAATTCACAGCCATCCCTTTTCTGGCATCTGTCTGTCTGTTTCTGTCTTTCTGACTCTGCCTGTCTGTCCTTCTGTCTGTCTGCCTGCCTATCTACTTGTCTCTCTGTCTATGGCTCCTTCTCCTCCCCAGTATTACAGGTGAAATGTACATGAAGCAGCAGGGAATTGACTACAGCACGTGGGGATTTTGGCAGAACGAGGTGGCCCTGCTGGGCATAATGTCAGTGTGTATGGCACTGGCTTATGTCCAGCTGCTCCGAATCAACCGCTGGAAGTGAGGGCATGTGAGGAAGCCATGCAGACTACCTGTCTTCACAGTGCCACCTCGCCATCACAGTGCCACCTGCCTTCACAGTGCCACCTGCCTTCACAGTGCCACATCGCCATCGCAGTGCCACCTGCCTTCACAGTGCCACCTCGCCATCGCAGCGCCACCTCGCCATCACAGTGCCACCTGCCTTCACAGTGCCACTTCGCCATCGCAGTGCCACCTGCCTTCACAGTGCCCACCTCGCCATCGCAGTGCCACCTACCTTCACAGTGCCCACCTTGCCATCGCAGTGCCACCTGCCTTCACAGTGCCACCTGCCTTCATAGTGCCCACCTCGCCATCGCAGTGCCAGCTGCCTTCACAGTGCCACCTGGCTTTACAGTGCCCACCTCGCCATTGCAGTGTCACCTGCCTTCACAGTGCCCACCTCACTTTCACACTGTCATCCCCACCCTCACAACGCCCAGTCATTTACAATGACGATGTCATTTGCTCTCTGTAGTGTCTGCGTTTCTTAGCCATACTTAAACTGGAAATTGCCAAGACTAATAGGCACCAAGGAAAAGGGTGTGTGATTGACAGGGCTGAGTTAGAGCGGAGCTCTACCCAGTCTAATCCTTCATTAAGAAGACACTGGCTGCTCTACAGCTCAGCCCATCTGCCTCAGCCAAGCTTAAGCAGTCATGCTGCATATCCACTGTTCATAAACCATAATAAATAAAAAGCATTATATCATGTACATTTTATTGTCATTGAGTCTCTGTGTAAGAATAGTTTGATTTTACTTCAAATTCAACTTTTAAACTTATGTGTGTGTTTAAAATGTGTGTGTCATGATTATATTATGAATTTATGTGCTGAGATATACGTGCACTCCAAGATAAGATGTGTGCATATCCCAGTGAGATGTTTCACTACATTGGTCATTTGAACTCTTGAACCTTTGAAACATCAGACTCAAAGATTACTCCATGAAACAGGAGATGTGGCTTGTGCGCTCTGTCCTTTGCACTACTGGCCTGATATGTAGTATCTCGTAAACAAAATAATCAAGCATGTGACTGAGGTGCAGGGGTGCAAGTCCATTTTGAGTTTGAAGGTTAGAAGTTCCTTATATTCCCCTAAGCTAAATCTGATACGAAGCCAGCAGGACCAGATGAGAAGAGCTTTACATTTGCAGCAGCAGCTTAGAGACACCAATGCACCAATGGACTGGGAGGACTGGTAGGACAGACAGATGGACTGGCCATACGACCAATCAGAGGCAGGACTCAAAACCCTGGCAGTGTGAGGCACCAGTACATCCCATTGAGCCAATGGGTGGATTTTCGGCAGTGGAAACATATTCACTCTGTCACATTGTACAGTCACAACCAACATAAGTGAATCGGCAGTGACATCACAGAAGTGACATCACACAAGTGACATCACAATGTTTTTCCAGAGTGGGTTAGGGAGGGGTAGGTTTGTTGTTTCTGGGGCTTCACTCAGAATGTTACTTTGCCCCCCAGTGCAGAGACCCTAGTCCTCTGAGCGCCATGCAAAAGGGTGGCTGGAGCGGTGTTGAACGCCCCCACTGGGGTTAGGGTTAGCGCGTCGCGGCCGTCTTTATGCACACCGACATTCTTAGTGATTATGGTATTGTTACTTAACCTCCTTCAAACCTTTAAAATGTTTTATATTTGCTACGTTTCAGAGTAGTTTATATATTTTCGGAAATCTATGGTCCCATTCTGGCATATAAAGAAACATTCAAAAAACAGTGAAAAACATTAAGAATCGCATTTAATAAAATAAAGAGTTCAATCGCATCATAAAGGCTTGAGTCAAACCAGCACCTCTAATGGAACAAAATGTGTATATATATATATATATACACACACACACACACACAGTATATATATATATATATACACACACAGTATATATATATATACAGTACATATATACACACTTTATAACTTATAATGACTTTTAATATGATTCTTCACTAATACAAACAATAATAATATTCTGTGGGCTTGGAGTCAGCAGAGCAGGTCATTACATCGCGTCACAGCCCATGATGATCGGTGACGTAGCAGAGCAGGTCATTACATCGCGTCACAGCCCATGATGATCGGTGACATCTCTCTTCTTCTTCAGCGCCACCTGCTGGGCCTCGCCCTTCCCCTCACAGCTCATCCTTCTCCTCGCCCACGCAGATACACGCTGCCCTCTGGCTGTTCATGAAGGGTTTGCAGCCCAGTGTCCACACGGTGTTGAACAATGTGTCCGCAACTGTTTCACAAGCTGAAATGAAATTTGAAATGAAATGACAACGAAATGAAATTAAAAGGAAATGAAACAGGAAAGTGGGACAATAACTCAATGAAACTGCATTTTCACGCACATAACGTTACCAGTGACCAGTGATAGATTTTCTTAGCTCAGGTGATGTAATACAAGTAACGCATAAACGCAGCTCTTGACTGAACGTAAGTAATGTGTTCTACACGTAAGTCAAATTTCATGTAAATTTCACGTAAGTCAGAGCTATAAAGACAAAAGCCAAAAATATACTAGCAATACATGCAAAAGAAATGAATAAAAAGTATAAATGTACTTGCAGATGTCAGTTCTCTTTTGGCCTCCTGTATTTTCTGTGTAGCTCAGACATTTTTTGTATAAGTCCTGATTTACTTACGTTGATCTTACGTAAGTTGAGCGATGCCTGTATTGAGGGCCAGTGAGGTATGAATGAGGGTGCTGACCTTCAACCTTTGACACAAAGCCCAGGCTCTTCTTGAGGTCAGAACAGATGGAGTGCAGGCACCAGCGGAATTTGGAGTCACAGCGGTACTTGTTGGAGCCGCAGGTGTCGTAACATAGGTCCAACTGATTGCAGCAGCGCGTCATCGCTGGAATGCCTAAGTCCAGCTGGAGAAATTCACACGCATGGGTTATGGCACGGACAGACTGCATGCATGTACGCGTGTGCATGTGTGTCTGGATACGCACCCCATCAGGCAGTGGGAGACCTAGAAAGTAGGAGCTGCAGCCATTAGGTTCGGGAGTCTGATAGTCTGGGCGAGGAAGAGGAGCCTTCCCTAGCAGAGTCAGAATCAGAGGCAGGATTAGAGTCAGAATCAGAGGCAGGATTAGAGTCAGAATCAGAGGCAGGATTAGAGTCAGAATCAGAGGCAGGATTAGAGGCAGGATTAGAGTCAGAATCAGAGGCAGGATTAGAGTCAGAATCAGAGGCAGGATTAGAATCAGAGGCAGAATCATAATCAGGATTAGAATCAGAGGCAGAATCAGAGTATATGACTATTGCCATGAGACCAAGGCCAATCAAAATCTTTGTTGCCACAGCTTGCTACTGTTAGAGACACAATGACCACAAGCAATGAACAATTAGGGCATAACAGAGAGGAGTGAACGCACGGTGTGCGATGAAAACAGTAATATAAGACACAACCGACATCTCTACATGTTGGACATAACATGTATCACGTCACACACAACGAGAGGGGAAGATGTCCCATGACCACGTCATGTGGCATCACGCATTTCTCACAGAAGCTGCTCCCCCAACTTTGTCAGTTTGCACATGTGACAAACCCGGGCAGCGCACCGGAGCGTGACTGATGGTGAAATCATCTGAGTGTCCCAGCCCAACATGCCAGGACACACAGAAAGCAGGTATGGACATGTGTTACACCCCAACACACGCAGGACCAGGCGCCCAGTCAGCTGGGCCGGGCCAGAATTCACCGGAAGGAGGTGACGCTGTCGGTGTAGAGTGGGTTAGGGCCACCATCACGCCGTGATTAAGGTCTAGCCACATTCATCAGATCAGCTCTGCTATCTCTGCCCATGAAACATCAGTGCCACTGCTGGGCATGAAGCTGACTGTGTGCGTGACTGAGGTCTGGCACAATGAAAACCGGCCTTCTTGATTGTCAGATCTTCAAACGAAGATGCAGTTAACACCAGTGAAAGATCTTTTTACAGCCAGTAACTGGTAAATCGGCTCAGCCAGCAGTTACCTCAGCACCCCTCCAAAGACCCAGACCAGACAAAGCAGTTGCTAGCATATCACACCTATACACACCAGTTTAGTGAGTTTCTACAACACAGAGAGCAGCAAATCACACCATCAGTATTCCACACATTACTGGCCATTATATCATTGCTACAAGCCAGTGACCGAAAAATAAAACACCTTTCTATACTCCAGTGACTTTAATACCTTATCTGTACACACCAATCTACCGTGATGATTCCGATTAATGAATAAATGGTTAATTTCTCCCTAATTCTCCAAGGCAGCACATAGGGGGTGAGCTTGCACTGCGTCCAGATACTAAGAAACTCTGCTTTACCGCACTGTATCATGGCCCCCCCCGCTCACCGTATCGACAGCGGTACTGACACACCCCGTCCCGGCCTCCCAGTAGCTCCAGCATGGAGTCGAAGTAGCCATTGACGGCCTCAAAGCTGCCCCGGATGGTGTCCAGGCCCCAGTCGGTGTCGGGGTCATCGCCCTGCGTCTCGTTCAGCTGCACAACGACGGGCTCAGGTTCCTGGGCGAGGACAACCCCGAGGGAGAGGGAGAGTGTCAGCAGGAGCAAAGGCGGCATGGGGAGGCAGCGTCACCGGCAGGGAGGAGGAAGAGGGCACAGACACGTCGGTGTTCCTCGCTGAGGAGAGACTGAAGGCCGCCGCCTCGCTCACGCCACCTGCCTCTACGCTGCTGCCGGACTTTGGCCGCTGACAGCAGGAGGAGCCAGATCACAGAGGCCTCCAGAGTGGAGGAGCGAAGGTCGCCGCAGAACACGACCTGGCGGGCAGGAGTGCGTGTTTCTTAAAGAAACACGCATGTGACAGCACACACGTACAGGCGTGGCTGTAAATATAACGTCACAAATATTCCCTGACTTGGAAATAACAACAGTAATAATTGATACTTTACTAATCCCTGTGGAGAAATGCTCTTTTCACCTCTGCTCTCTGTAGGTGAGAGGAAGCTGACTGTGAAGGGCAGCCACCCGTAGCGGCACCCAGGGAGCTGCGGGTTAAGGGCCTTAATCAAGGACCCACAGATCTCCGCCGCCGAGGTTGGGCTCAAACCAGCAACCTTCCGATCACTGGTACAGAACCATAGTCCACTGAGCCACATACCACCCCAAAGAATCAGGTCTTAGGAAAACTTGTGAACTTGTTCTCCTAAAATGGTCCTAATTGTTTCTGTACTTTCAATACGCTACATTAAGCCTCTCTGCTATTCCCCAGTGGTGCCAACAGAACACTGCGCTCCACTCTTGTGCAATTCATGAGCTCATCCCAGGCAATAAATCAATATGATGACAAAGTGTTAAGAGAAAACACTCATGGTCAGAGCACTTAAGGCCAATGGGAGACCAGGCAGGGCTGTCACGCGCTTTAATTTCCCTGAAAAGTTCAGTACAGTGGGGTTAAGTTGCTGCAAATTCCTGAAAACCAAGCACCTAGTATTGCAGCAAGTTTCTCTTGCTAAAGCAATGGAATCTGTTGGAGTGTCAGCAAGAGTACTGACATACTGCACTGGTAACTGCCAGCGGCGTCGTTAGGGGCCGTCCCTTGGCGCTATAGGTCGAGTATTTAACCACGATGTCATTATTGAAAAAAGTCAAACCCCGGAAAACTCGACTGTTGGTCATTTCAATTGCTAGAGACTGCCCTGGTAATGGCAGGCGCATGCGCTGACATGTTCAACACCAGTGAGCCAGAATTTGGACAGGGCAAGATGGGAGGCGAGGGCGCATATGCAGAACATAACGGTAAACTCCTCTGATTCACGTGGATAGGGAACCGACACAAGAGGACGCTGTTCACTTACAATGTCTACTAATGTCGGAGAAACATTGTTTCCAAAAAGCATGAACAAATAATGTTACCTATTGGAAATTCGTCATTTGATTCATAGGACCTGAGGAGAAACTCTAACACATATAGCAACAAAAGAGACACAGGGAGTGGTCACAATAAACTGGCCTGATACCTGGCAGATGAAATTCAACATACTGTAGATGAATGTAAGGAAATCCATGCAGGGGCAGAAATATAAAGTACTGATATTTGATGGGTTCCACTGAATTAAAGGTAGCTGATTATGAGAAAGACCTCGGTGTGTATGTTGATGCTTCCATGTCCCACTCTTGCCAGTGTGGGGAAGCAATAAAAACGGCCAATAGGATGTTGGGTTACATCTCTAGGTGTGTGGAGTTTAAGTCAAGGGAGGTGATGCTACAATTATATAATTCCTTGGTAAGACCCCACCTAGAACATAGTGTGCAGGTTTGGTAACCATACCTTAAGAAACACATTGCGGCCTTAGACAAGGTGCAGCGTAGGGCTACAAGAATGATTCCTGGTCTTTGAGGAATGTCTTATGAGGAGAGGTTAGCTGAGCTGAATCTGTTTAGGTTCAAGCAAGGGAGACTAAGGGGGGACATGATCCAGGTATATAAGATTCTAACGGGTCTGGATGCTGTTCAGCCAAATGGTTATTTCAATATTAGTTTAAATACTAGAACTCGTGGCCATAAGTGGAAATTAGCAGGAGAACATTTTAAAACAAATGTGAGAAAACACAGAGTATGGAATAGTCTTCCGGCTAGTGCAGTGGAAGCTAAAACCCTGGGTTCCTTTAAATCAGAGCTAGATAAGATTTTAACATCTCTGAGCTATTAGTTAAGTTCTCCCCAAACGACCTCTTCTCGTTTGTAAATTTCTAAAAGGGCACAAAGGAATTAAAGTAAACGGGAAGGCTACATTGGACACTGCATCACCTTCCCCCCACCCCCAAAAGTCTATTGTGTATAGAAATAAGATTAAAAATAACTGATGTTGAAATACTTTCTTAATAATATTCTAAACTGCAGAACAAGACAAATATTTTTTAGCTGCAGGATACTGTCCCACAAACACTAATGTACGTGTGTCATGCACATTAAATATACATGTGTAACACAAAAAATCATTCTGCCAGCTTCATACCTCCTACACAAATCCGAGTAACCAAGCTTATTCAGAAGCAAGTGCCAGATATGTCAAATAAGCGTCATTAAAAAAAACTGCTGGATTTGTAACATAGCTCCCCAGACGCAAAATTACACCTGATTTCATATAGGTAAAACGCATAGGCATAACACAAACCGAAAGGGTTAGTAGCTTCTAAGCTACTCAGATACATTACAGCACCACTCCTGGAATAGAAACAAGCATGTAGCGTAGTGACTGTAGAGGAAATCATAAGACTATGGAGTCTGGCTGATAAGTAGTGTGCTTTTATTGCAATAAAGAAAAGGCCTGCTGTCAAACACCCACAGAGAACATATTTCATCAAAGAATATTCTTTATAAAATGGAATCAGAACAATTTATGCACCATCGAATATTGTGTGCATTACAAACATGGTATTTATAAAATATATAAAAATGATAAAATTTATAAAAGCATTTCAGAATCATCACAAGCAAAGCCACGGGATTATTACAAAGATATTAATATATTAATTATGAGAATAAGAATGAAATGTTTTAAAATCCTGCTTTATCTTGATTACATCTATTTCATTAGCTTGCTTTGGGAAATGTTGATGTTATGCTTGATTACATCAGGGTCATTTATCCAGTACATTGTAAGGAACCTCTACTATGTTGCTTATACAGTTCATGAATTACTAGATTCATCTTGATTACATC
>JAODUD010000041.1:1358861-1370534 GCA_026784285.1 Stomatorhinus walkeri | reverse complement strand
CACGGTCTCATACTGCCTCACCCTACCTCACACTACCTCGTCCGACCTCACTCAGCCTCATACTGCCTCACACAGTCTCATGCTGCCTCATATTGCCTCACACGACCTCATGGTGCCTTACGTTGCCTCATACAGCCTCACACGGCCTCATACTGCCTCACACAGCCTCATGATGCCTCACACGGCCTCATACTGCCTCATATTGCCTCACATGACCTCGTGGTGCCTCAGGCTGCCTCATGCTGCCTCACGTTGTCTCATGCATCCTGGGGCCCAAGTATTTCTTTCCATTTCCATCCCCTTTCCTCCTAACATCAGCATCTTGAGAAACTTTTACACTTATTTTAATGTTCATTGAATAGCAATATTCACAGCTCCTGTAAATGTGTCTTTTTTCACAGGTTTACACATGATAATAAGTATATAGTATAGCTAAAATTTGAACCCCCCCACCCTGAAAAGAGCCCAAGACAAGTGTGTTGTTTAAACCTTTACAGACATAACCTTAAGTAAGCAAAGCTTTACAGAGCCTGTGCTTTCTGAGAAGCAATGGAGAGAGGATGTAGTTCGAGGACCTCGCGGGACCGGCTCGATTAAAAAGGCACGCTTTTGGAAAGCTGGAGTTGGAAAGCTGNNNAGTTGGAAAGCTGCAGTTGGAAAGCTGCAGTTGGAAAGCTGGAGTGCGCTGTTTTTATAATTTGCTGCATCAGCTAAAGCGACTCGCTCATTAGGTTTCACGGTACACTGGCATCTCTGCGCTGCTGACAAAGCAGGCAGCTGGAGGGACAGAAGGCCCCCTTTTGCTTGTTTATCATGAAGCGGGCAGCTGGACCTCTTGTCCTCATCCTCACAGACCAACTCTGTTCACCACCAAGATGCTTGCGGTTGCTGTCCATCAGCAGAAACTTTAGGGTCCAGCTTCCTCACAGTGTAGAAGAGCCGCACCCTGGCGCCTGTGCCCTCTTTGGTCGAGCGTGCTAGGCCATCGCAATCCTACCACGTGGCCAGTCGTGGCGTGGCGGTCGCCCACTATGGGCCGCGCCTCAGCTGGGGTGCAGGGGCTGTTTTATATAGCTCAGCGGCGCTCACTTCAATCACACTGGCCTCATTGTGTTACCGCTGTGACTCTCTGCGGCGAAACCTGTGTGTGTCCCGGCTGCGCCGACCTCGTTAGAACTCGCACCTGCACGGTGCCGCAGAGAGCGCGTTAACCCATCACGCCCCAGCCCAACTCCAGCACAGCTGCTTCCCTCTCTCCTGGCATTCAGAATGTGCATAAGACCTCCCCAACATGGCGGTGGAACCCAAGGCACAGCTGCTTCTCTCTCTCCTGGCATTCAGAATGTGCATAAGACCTCCCCAACATGGCACAGCTGACAGTTACACATACATAGCTTAGGATCGTCGTGGAGGATAAAACTGATCTTTTAGCTTTTCTGCCCAAAGTGGGACAGAATTGCAGAAGGGAGCACAGATCCTGTGGCTGAGAAGGATGACAGAGAGTGACAGGGCTGGAGTGGGTACAGGTGTCACCTTTGGTGTGACAGCATGGCTAAACACAAAATGAAAACACCCATCTTTGGTTTTTGTTTGGAATCTGTCTTAACATTTTTCATGGGCATTTTAGCTCTTTATCTTACAGACAATGCAGACCATTTGTCACCAAGGCTCCTGGTCCCCTCGTGACTGTGCCGCACTCCCCCAGGTACTCCTTCCAAGATGAGGAGGACATGTTTATGGTGGTGGACCTGCTGCTTGGCGGCGACCTCCGCTACCACCTGCAGCAGAACGTGCAATTCAGCGAGGAGGCCGTCAAGCTGTACCTCTGCGAGATGGCCCTTGCTCTCGACTACCTGCAGAGCCAGCACATCATCCACAGGTATGAACCTCTCGCACGGCCGCTCTGCCGACCCTGACGCCGTCACGCTGGCAGGATGGGTGCGGAGTGGGCCGGCCGGGTAAGACGTGGCTCTCGCTATCCTGCTCTCCTAACTACCAGGTTTAAAATAGCTGCCTGCTCACCGACGGGGAAGGCGGACTGAGTGACTGTGCAGCGGAGAGGTGACCCTCTGCCTGCTGCCTGTACCCTGCCTTTCTGCCTCCCGACACGCTAGTTGTGACAAGAGAATTCTACACAATTATAGTGTTGCGAGAAACTCTGATGATGGGTCTCCTAGCAACCATGCTTCAGACGGAGCCGGGAGGGGAAAAATTAGCGGGCAGTAATCCCAGGACTCATACGCTGTGCGAGCCTTCCCAGCAGCGCACTAACAAAGGCGGTTAGCCCGCTCCCTCTCACACACGGACTGGGTAATCACACCAGCGGAGACCTAGCGGGGGACACCTCCGACGCTCCGCAGGGGCGCTGTGCTGAAGGTTTCTCGCAGCCAGTGGGGGTTGCCGTGGTAATTCAGCTTTCATGGTGGATCTCCTTCAGCAGGATCCAGCGGAACGTGACACTATAATGGTGGCCGCGTGGGATTCCAGCTGTGGGGGGAGGGGTTACTGTCAGCAGGTGTGACAGAAAGACCTAGCCTGTAGGGGGCAGCAGCCTGGGCTGCTCACTAATGCCCTGGCTTCTCTCCACTTTGCAGGGACATTAAGCCTGACAACATCCTCCTGGATGAGCAAGGTGAGTCCCCAGCAGCGAGTGGCCACATCCGACCTCTGCTCACCACAGCGGGCCGCCCACATCCGGCCTCTGCTCACCACAGCGGGCTGCCCACATCCGGGCTCTGCTCACCACAGAGACGCATCTCTCGTTTCCCAGCATAGACTCGGGCCTCATCTTACGGCTTTGGGGGTCTTTCTGATTTTGGAAAATGTGCAAATGTCTCTTATAAAGTCACCTGCATGCTGCTATTTATCTAGCATGTGTCTAATGGCATCTAATGGCAGCCGGGTAACAGTGCGCAGAAGGGGAAGGGAGACATACCAGCGAGATGCAGAGCAGATCAGTCAGTAGCCCAGTGCTTACCTGAGCCATGGAACCAGGCGGGAAGAAGGGGCTTCGAGCTGCAGAGACCGCAGACGTGGCTGATGTAATCGGTACTAGAGACACATCGGGACCCCAGGGGAACTCAGCCGCGTAGCTCAGCCTACAGTTTTCTAGCTGCGTTTTGGACACTTTACCCAGGTTGTAGTTTGCACGTCTGTGCATTTCGGAGTTATGTCACATATATTTCAGGCCTGTCTATGTCTATACATCTATACAGGCCACGCTCACCTCACGGACTTTAACATCGCCACGGTGATAAAGGATGGTGAGAGAGCCACTGCACTAGCAGGAACCAAGCCGTATATGGGTAAGGCAGAAGCGGTCCAAGGAAGACTCTAGACTATCGAGGGCGCCTATCCCTGGGGATACACAGCCTATATGAGGATATATAAGGGAAGTAGAAGGTTATGTTTGCTTGTGTTTGCTGTTGAGCTGCCCCAAATGCTCGCAGTACAACAGGCATTAAATCCTGGCTGAATTTGCATAAGATTAAATAACAACCTCAGCACCTCATAATTAGCCTGCCTCCCATGCGCGACGCTCCGGAGGCAGCTCCGGATCCGCTTCCGCTCGGCTCCGACGGCGCGCCTGTCTCTGCCAACAGCCCCTGAAATCTTCCAGTCCTTTGTTAGCGGCGGTACTGGCTATGCCTTCGAGGTGGACTGGTGGTCGCTCGGCGTGACAGCGTACGAGGTGCTGCGGAGCCTGGTAAGCTCGCCATATGGATCACGCTCTGCAGTTTGCCACACCGACAGTGGGAGGCGCACTCCCCAGGTCTGCTTTATATGCCTGCTTTTCTCCTTCCCGCACTCATCTCCTCTCGCTTTCCTTCTCTGGTTTCCCCTCACTCTTTGCACTCCTCCGTTCCTCCCCCTCTCTCCCTCCGACCCCCCCACTCTTCGCTTCCCTCCAGAGGCCGTACGAGATCCACTCCACGGACCCCCTAGAGGACCTGATGCAGGTGTTCAGCACCGTCAGCGTGTTCTATGCCCCTACGTGGCCCAAGGACCTGGTCACCCTGCTGAGGAAGGTGAGGAAGACGAGCTCTCCAGAGTGCGCCCATCACACTGAGCGCCCCTAATGCTTCGTGCTGTCCAATAAATCTGGTCATTTTTCAGTTTTTACCGCAGTATCTGGGGAGAAGAGGAAGCTCAGTAAAAAAAAAAAAAAACAAGATTTTGAAGGAGATTTTGTAAACTAGGACGGGACTGTAAAGTCACTCATATTGGGTCAACAGCGTAGACAAACTGTTCAGAGTGGTTGTGAAAATTAGATCTACAGTGCCCCCTTGTGGACAGTAGATTGACTGACTGGTTGCTTTCTGGAGCATAACTACCCAGGCAAGGTCGTGGCCTTACCCCATTTTCATGAACATGCAACATTCGTCTCATTCTCCTTGAGAAAGTTACATTTCAGAAGAGCTTTCCTTCCCTCACCTGCTATTCGACCAATTGCAGCGCATGCCGTATCTGGGGCTGGTCATGTGACTGGGTGCCTCTGTGTCCCACAGCTGCTAACGGTTAACCCGGAGCACCGCTGTTCCTCACTGGCCCAGATGCAGGCCTCTGCCTGCATGAGCGACGTAGACTGGGAGGCAGTGTACGAGAAGCGGGCAGAGGCAGGGTTTGTGCCTAATGTGAGTGAACTACTCCCACTGCACCCTGGGCTACCGCACTGTCACAGCACCCTGGGCTACCGCACTGTCACAGCACCCTGGGCTACTGCACTGCCACCGTAGACTGAGCTACTGCACTGCCACTACACCCTGAATTACCTCAATACCACCATACCCTGGGCTACTGCAGTGCCAACACGACCTGGAGTACCTCACAACCACTGCACCCTGGGCCACTGCACTGTCACGGCGTCCAGGGCTACTGCACTGTCACCATACGCATCTCATGCCCACCACACCCTGGGCTACTTCACTGCCACCACACCATGGGCTACCACACTACTACCACACCATGGGGTACTACACTGTCACCACACCCTGAGCTATCGCACTACTACCACACTACTACCCTGGTTTACCGTACTACTATCACACTCTGGGTTACCACATTTTCACCAGACCCTGGGCTACCCCACTACTACCACACCCTGGGTTACCATATTACTACCACACCCTGGGCTACCACACCCTGGGGTACTACACTGTCACCACACCCTGGGTTACCGTACTACTACCACACCCAGGGCTACCACACTACTACCACACTCTGGAGTACTACACTGTCACCACACCCTGGGTTACCGTACTACTACCACACCCTGGAGTACCACACTGTCACCACACCCTGGGTTGCTGCACTGCCACATCACCCTGGGTTTCCACACTTCCACCACACTCTGGGTTACCACTATCACTGCACCCTGGGCTATGGTACTGCCACTGTTTGATTTTGACTTCATTTGTTCATTAGCATGTTCAAAAGTCTAAAATGCTGACACAAGCCTGATTTCTTTCATATTTAACAGATATTTCTGACTTTTTTAAATCTTAGAACTGCTACATGATGACACACACACAACCCACACAGAAGGAATCTGATCTCCCCAAGCTACTAAAAAAGATGTTACATGAAGTGCCCTCTCGCTGCCGTCATGTGACGGTGCAGCAGGCAGTCAGCTGACATGGTCCCAATTGTATGTGAGTCTGTGCACGGGCGTGTCTCCCTCAGAAAGGTCGTCTCCACTGTGACCCCACGTTCGAGCTGGAGGAGATGATCCTGGAGACCCGTCCTCTGCATAAGAAGAAGAAGCGTCTGGCAAAGAGTCGATCACGAGACAGCAGCAAGGAGTCCCAGTCGGTGAGGAGACCATGCACACACACAGATACACAGGCACACACATACACAGGCATACAGGCACACACATACACAGATACACATGCACACACGTGCGCACAGGCACACACATACACAGATACACATGCACAAGCACACACACAGGAACACAGGCATACAGGCACACACACACTTGTGCACAGACACAGGAACAGAAGGCACATGCACACATGTACACAGGCACACATGCACACACACAGGCACACATGTACACAGGTACACATGCACACACACACAGACACACACACGCACATGCACACAAGCAGGACAAACATTGAGGAGGTGGGTTCAAGTCCCAGGAATGCTTAAACAACTTTGAGTTTATAAAAGGTCCCATGTTTTGGAGTATTAGCATTTGTTTCTCTTAGCGTTAGCATTTGTTTCTGATGTTTTTCTGTGCTCCGCACTGCATCATCTCCTAGTAGCAACAGATGTGCATGACAGTTGAAATCAGAGCCTGTTAATCATTCTAAGATCAGAACACCTTCTCACCTTTGGCTGAAGAAGCACGTCTTTGCCCTTTCAGCCTTTGACACGTGACCTCTCTCTTCCTCAGGAGAATGATTACTTACAGGAATGCCTTGAGGTTGTGCAGCAAGAGTTTGTGATCTTCAACCGAGAGAAGTGAGAAAAGAGCCCAGTCACTACCGACCGTCATGTGACCATTAACTCCACCCCCTTTTCATTTCTTAGCTTTTAAATCCATCCATCCATCCATCCATCCATCTTTCAAGTGCTCGTGTTAGTGTTGCTGAACTTCCAAACATAGCACCCCCATCCACGGAATCCATCAGTTCTCATTCATTCCCACCCTATTAAGTGATGCTGAATTTGTATGATGTCAGATGGATCTTGATTCCCTGCCTTGTCTGCATGCATGCGCCCGATTTTAGGCATGTGTATGAATGTGTGTTTAACCCATGCGTTTCAGACTGAAGAAGAGGCAGGGGGAAGCCTCCCACCTTGACACACCCACCGAAGCCGAGGGCGACGAAGGAGGCTCCGAGGACGAGGCAGCCCAGGGGGCGGAGTCCTCTGACCCCAACACCTGTGACTCCATGGGCTCCTCCGCGAGCAGCTGCTGACGCTGCTAACTGTGCTAGCATGGCTAATGACGCTAACTGTACTAGTGTGGCTAATGCTAACAACTCTGCTAGCACCTCCCAGCTGCAGATGCTGTCGTGCCATGGCTTCCGCCCCCCCGCTTGCTGCCAGGACTGGAACCTTTCAGAGCAGCAGGCTCCATCCACTTCAACCACCCCAACTAGAAGCATGCAGGACTGGTGGCCTGAAGGAGCCTCTCACTCAGTTAGCACAACTAGTGCAGTTGGCAAAGCCAGTGCGGTTAGCATCACCGGTGCAGTTAGCGTCGCCAGTGCAGTTAGTGTCACTACGACAGACTGTTCCAGGACAAGCCTACAAGCACAACGCCTGTGTCAAGGACAACATCCTCAGCCTCTGTGGACCCACCTGTGTGTTGCTTTCCCACTGGCCAGTGACCTAAATGCTAATGCAGGTTCTGACAAAGGAGGTGAGGGCAGGTGACTGTCAGAGTAAGAGGGCTGTCCTTGTCTTCCTGAAGGAACCCAACACGAGTTAAACCCATAGGTTTGCGCCTCATCCCCAAGGTCCATAGTTTTGCCCAGATCCTATCAGCTGCTAAGTTGTGGTGCCCCCGTGTAGGAACATGGTCACCCCCCCGTCGCTGGTGTTTCATTTCACACCGGCAAATGAGCCCTCCCAGTACGGACGGGGGCGTCGGTCCCGCTGACTCCGGACGGAGCCATTTATAGTAGCATAGGCCTGTTTAAATAGCATTAGCGGAACGTTAGCACGCATAGCGCCTACTCGCGGACGCCTGCGTGCCGCTCTTCCTCCACTTAGCGCCTGGCTAGCGTGACGTGTGAATATGGCTGTCGGCACAGGCCCTGCTCCACAGTTTTATGTGGGCCATTAGCTGAGCGCGTTTGCCAGGCAAGCGTCATTCACGCCCTGCTGTATAAATGCGTGTGGGCGCCTCCCGCAGGCCACGCCACCCCTGCTTCTTCGAACCCCTGGCGATGCCTTTTCCGATGGGAGCCGCGCTCTCTCCCGTAGCATGCGGCGCGGAAGCGTCTGTCCTGCAGCAAGTGCTTTTCTGCATCTCGCTATCCTGCGTTTACTCCCCATATTTATTGACTAAGGCCATAGGAATGTTACTGCAGCTGGCGGTATCTAACCGCGGCTGCGACGTCTCACGGTTTTACACTGGCAGCATTAAATTAGTCACCTGCATGCACCATAGCCTGCTCAAATGCATGCAGTACCGTATATAAGCACAAGGGGGCCTTATTATACAATCTTTGACTTTGCCCCTTGTGTGGATTACATTAGGTGGGGTGCAAACCCAGCCCTTGTCTGCCCCCCCCAAGCCTGCCCACACTTTTGTTCTGCACATCTAATTCTGTTAGACAGGTTATTATCAGCCTCTGGATCAGGTGTGCAGGCTGGTTTGCGTGAGCTTGGGGGTTGTGACCTGAGCTGCCTGCCACCCACTTTTATCTTTGATTAAAGTCTTTGGCACTTGTGCTGAGTAGCTGTCGTAAGAGAGTAAGGTTTCTTTTTCAGTTTTTGTTTTGTACTGTTGCCTGCATGAGGCATACTTTCAAAGGGGCTACATGCGAAACAGAAGTGTAGGACTGGATTTGTCACACTGCTGCCTCGATGGGCTGCAGTGGGCAGGAGTTTCTGGGACACCTCCATAGGTATCAGAATGCTCATACGAGTCCTGTGTCCATGCACCAGCATTTTTTTAAAGAAGGACATCCAGACCAGCAGGTGGCGGTGGCGACTTTAGTGTGGCTATAATCTGATGTGGTTCTCAGGATCACGTCTTCATTAGGCCGATCACGGTGGGCACGCGGCCGTTCAGTTCACCGTGCCTGTTCTCGAGGGCCCTGTCTGTACACATGTTCTGCTTTTACTGCTCGGATAAGGGAATAAAGTGTTTTCCTTCATGTGAGCTGTGTCTGTTTTTTAAATAACCCCTTTCCTGTAGAATCTGGACTCAGGACTAAGAGATGGGAGTGGGAAGACCTTCCTACGCTTTGTATAAAAATGACACCGACCTCACACGCAGAGCATCATCCCTGCCACACCTTTCTCCTTATCCTAAAGGTCTAAGATGAACCACGAGTTGCCAAATCATCGCAGCACATTCAGTGTAGAAAATTCCAATTTCCCCAGACGGGATTGATCAGATTTTCATGGCACTATGTTCAGAGGAGCCGTCAGTGTGAAGGAAAGATTCTGATGAAGCGAATGACCCAGGCTCTCACCTCTGAATGTGACCACATGGCATGCGCGGGTGGTGGCAGAAGAATATGAAGAATCCATCCATCCATCTGCTGTCTGCTTATGCTGGTTAGAGTAGCAAAGCGGCTAGGGGTCCCTCCCTGGCACCAGAGGGCCCCAGGTGGGGTCACCCTGGACACGATGTCATGTCGTTGTTTCAACCGCTCATCAGAGGTGTCGGTTCAATAAGGAGGTAAAATGCTCCTGCTGAAGGATTATATCTTGTAACATATAGACTAAAACAAAATTCCAGCAAGAGAGACAGAACTAGTGTCACGGCTGGTAATTCAATGTAACGAAATATTGTGTGTATGACTGTGTCACGGACAGCATGCGGGATGGATGGTGTAGCTGTGACATCCCGCTGTAAGTGTTTTTCCGCCAGAAATGGACAAATACAGCTCCTTTACAATGCTGGAAATTACCAGCAGATTATCCAGCAAGACTACCGGCTGCAATAGCTGTGAAATTAACACTTTATAATTTTCTTGTTTTGAGCGTCACTGCGAAAAGATGTTCCATTTACAAGTAAAAATTTCTGATAGCCATTGTGGAAAAAAGGTTGGGCACTGCATAAATTAGAGAGAACGAGAAAGAGAAATGCTGAGTAAACTCATTAAATCATTCAGGACCTCAGACCGGCGGCTATGTGTACTCAACCCAGCGAGAACTGAGAGGAATGTGTGCATTTCTCTATGGAGTGTGAATAAAAATGAATCACGCTTTATTTTCATATTTCTTTAGCGTTTATTTAGTAAAAAAAAAAAAAACATTGCATCCAGCTTGGTGCCAGTGTTCAGAGTACTGGCTGCTCTCGTAATCCACTGCACAAACGTCAGATTTTACGTGAGTTCTCCCTCATACCGTTCAAGGACACCTCAGAGCAAAATCCTTAACCTCTTGAGACCCAAGGAAAAAAGTCTCCTTCAGTTTTAGGTTAAATGTGATTTTCTATGTCTTTGGAGGAAATGATATCTTTTTTTCAAATTTATTTTTATTTTTAATTTCACAGCATGTCCTCTTTATTTTACAAAAGGAATAAACATGTTTCCTTACATCAGTGAAAAGATAGATGCAAAAACAAAATGTTCACTACAATGGACATAAATGAATGGGTGGGGTCTCAGGAGGATACAGATCAAAAATGTACTAGTAATATGTATTAAAGAAAACTTAATAAACAAATGCAAAGATAAAGTGTATGTTACGTTACGTTAACTTACAGGCATATGTCGCCTTTTTGTGTTAGTGCTTCTGTAAAATCTGCGCGTTTCTGATATTTTTTGCGTGAATCCAGGTATATTAATGTCGGCTTGACATAAGTCAAGCTGCCTGCACACTCCTTACTATCGCAGAGCAGTTCGTGCAGACACCCCGAAGGCAGGAATATGCTGCTGTATCTGGTGACAACACCGCCGACAGCCACCCTGCACTCCTACTCTGCTTGTCAGACGGTGCTGCTCTTGTCTCGCTCATCCAGAATGTCAATCGTAGGGTCTCCAGCTTCGAAAACGAGCCTCCACTCCGTGGATTCGATGACTCCCAGCAGGTCCTGCATATCCGCTTCTAGCTGTCTCACGGTATCTTCAACGCGCTGCCAGAGATTAGGAGACCACTCCACACATTAGACCCTGTAGATGCTCAGTTTGCATTTCATACTTCAACTGCGGCTTGAGATTAACGAGTGAGTCACTGGACTATTTGTGAAGGCGGGAAAATGGGAGCACGTTTAAGGTTACTGCTGTGATGATACGATGACCATTATTCTGTAGCTTCATGGAGGCAAAGGTGAGAAGATCATGGTTTATTAATCCCTTAAGGGCAGTTTTCTGTGTCCAGGAGTATTACAGAAATAAATGCCACCCAGCCTAATGCCCCCTAAGAAATAAAAAAATAATAAACAGTAATAAAAGTTAGAAGAACATGTAGACTACACTGCAGGTGGCAAAAGGGAGGTAGGAACATGGAATAATCTAGTGCAAGTGGAAGTAGAAGGAAAGCTGTCATGGCGAGAGGGCCGTGAGACTGTGACTGAAGAAGGCGCTGTCCTCAGATGGAAACTCTAGCAGGTGATAACGAGAGTGTACCTCTGGAACTGACGCTCACCTTTTCCACTACACCCATCCTGCTGTGGAGCGCTGCATGGTTCTTGCAGGCGGTAATCGGGACAGCCTGGGGTCCTGCAGGACAGCAGAGAGACTGTAGCTGCGACACAGCTTAGGTGTGTGTGTGTAGTGCCTGTGTGTAATGTGGTGTGTGTGTGTGTGTGTAGTGCCTGTGTGTAATGTGGTGTGTCTGTGTGTGTAGTGCCTGTGTGTAATGTGGTGTGTGTGATGTGTGTGTGTGTAGTGCCTGTGTGTAATGTGGTGTGTGTGATGTGTGTGTGTGTGTGTGTAGTGCCTGTGTGTAATGTGGTGTGTGTGTGTGCGTGTGTGTGTGAGCGGGTATACCTATCCTTATGGGGACACAATGTCCCCATAATGTGATAAATAT
>JAODUD010000041.1:1324649-1335055 GCA_026784285.1 Stomatorhinus walkeri | reverse complement strand
TCCTCCTGTCCCTCCCCTCTCATGCCGATTTTGGCTCCCTAGGGCTCCTGCTCCTTCCTAAGGCTGTCTCCTCCTGTCCCTCCCCTGTCATGCCGAGTTTGGCTCCCTAGGGCTCCTGCTCCTTCCTAAGGCTGTCTCCTCCTGTCCCTCCCCTCTCATGCCGAGTTTGGCTCCCTAGGGCTCCTGCTCCTTCCTGAGGCTGTCTCCTCCTGTCCCTCCTTTGTTATTCCAGGTCCCATCACTCCCCAGGGCACTGGCTTCTTGGCAGTACAGTCTGTAACTGGAGTTCAGGTGAGATTCCTGTAATGAGGGTGGTCAGGAATCGGGCGGGGTTGCCGGGAGACGTGGGCGGGGCTGGGATTGGGGGAGTGGCCAGCGACATCATCAGCATCACCTAAGTCTGCAGGACAGTGAAAGCATCCATATGGGGAGTTAACAAATGGCGTGTGTGTCTCTGTCTTAGGCTGGCTTCCGCATCGCTGCCACTGGTGTCGTTTTGGATTTGGACAAATCAGTGACCATTGTGAAGAAGCTAAAGTTGATTGGATACCCTTACAAGATCTACAAAAACACTGCCTTCGTTAAGGTACTGTCCGCTCAGGAGGCTTTCAGTGCAGTCTGGTGTCACTTAACACAGAAGATGCTGACTGAGCCAGAACGCTGCCACCTAGAGCGTTGGGGGGCGTGTTCAGTTAGGAGCCTGCCTGACCAGCCCCCACACTCCGCTTGTCTATTTCAGGGGATGTTCAACACGAACCTGGAGGTGGCGAAGTTTGAGGGTGCCTCACTGCGGACGGTCAGCGGCATTCGGGGGCAGGTGAAGAAGGCGCTGCGCGAGAGTCCGGGCGCCTTCCGGGCCACCTTTGAGGACCGGCTGCTCATGAGTGGTGTGTGAGCCCCCCCATCCGCCGTATGCCTCCCGCTGTGCAGTTAGGGTGCTGACAAATGTCCCTCCCCCTCCAGACATCGTTTTCCTTCGCTCCTGGTACCCGGTAACCGTGCCGCAGCTCTACAACCCGGTGACGTCGCTGCTGCTGCCTCTGGGCAACAAGGACAGTTGGACGGGCATGAGGACGCTGGGTCAGCTGAAGAGGGACCTGGGCGTCCGCAAGCAGCCCGACAGGGACTCCCTGTACAAGGTCCGAACCTGCCGCCGGTGGTCATGTGACCTTTAGACCGCCTGTCACGTAACCCGTGTGTCTTCCGCTCCCCCACAGCCGGTGCAGAGGACCCCCCGCCACTTCCACCCCCTGCACGTGCCGCCACAGCTGCAGAAGGCCCTCCCCTTCAAAAGCAAGCCCAAGCAGGAACGGCGGAAGGGGGCCGTGCCCCGGGACCTGAGGAGGCCGGCCGTCATCAGGGAGCCCCGCGAGCACAAGGTATCGGGCTTGGGGGGGGACATGCAAATACCTGCAGGTGTAACAGCCCCACCTGTCACCCTGCTCTCGCCTCGCCGTGCGACGTGCGTTCGCACACGCACACAATCCACATGAAGATGAAATTCTGGATAAATCCTAGTATAACTCTGCAAATTTTGAACAGATGAAGCTGTAAAAAAGATTTGAGTTTGATGTGGGCAATATCTGTGACGTTTATATCACTCTGCAGCTGTTCAGCTGTGCCTCACATAACCTGGCTGCATGTCCCTCTCCCTCCACCAGGTGGCAGCATTGATGACGGCTCTCAGCACCGTCCACAACTACAAGAGGAAGAAGGCTCACAGTCTGCAGCACGCCAAGCACAAAGAGTTCCTGAGGCAGAAGGAACGTGAGGAGGAGGAGAAACTCAAGCGGCAGAAGGAGGCGCGCAAGAAGATGTACCGTATGATGGGTCAGCAGGAGCAGAAGAGGGAGAGATCTAGCCTGAAGGGGGCAGCGCAGGACAGCTAGTCGTGTTTGAATGCCCTGGGGACCTTCGAAAGTCCAACGTCCTCTCCGTCAGACAGACGCGGGTGGGGGGGCGCCAGGCTGGATTGCCATAGGGACAGTGTTTGAAGAGTGCCCTCCCCCTGACAGAATGCTCTGTCTGTCTGCAGGAGCTGTTCCTGTGTCATTATTTACAAAGTTTTTGTTGCCTATTGCTGGGTTATAAATGCTTGTTTTTATCTGCTGATTTGGCTGTTGGCTGTTGTGTCAGCTGAGGACAGCTGGCTGTGTGAGTGAGGCGGGCGGGGGGGGGTCCTGTGTCCTGGGGCTCAGCGGGAACCAGTATCAGAGCAAAACAGGCTGCCTGTATATGGAGTGTGTGTGTGTGTGTGTGTGTGTGTGTGTGTGTCTGAGGGTAAATGTATCAGGCGTTCAGAATGAGGTTTAAGAAGCGAAATCACGGCTCTCCCAGTCAGACACGTGACCTGATCGTTTGCTCATTCCTGTGCATGATTTTCGTTTAACTTGATTTTTGTTTAGCACACTTTGTGCTGAAGGGCGTCGGCCGGTGAATTTCGACAGCAACAGGATGACGTGACGGAAATGTCTCTGGCACTGAAGGGGGAAATGGTGGGTCACGAGTCACGGACGTGTGCAAAGGACGACTGCTGGTGTAGACCGCAGACTTTTATACCACAGTGACATCAGTGGCATACTTAGCACCCTAAATGTTTAACTGCGTGTGTATTTGGTGAAATTGACAGCTGCCTAAGGATGGCTGTTTGGTTTTGTCTGCGTGTTGGCCTGTGCCAATTGCCATTGGGTGACGGGATCATCGACAGCCATGACCTGGAGGTAGTTTCCGAATTTCCAGCGGCAGAAGGGTGTTGCTTATCTGGTTCTGAGCCGGGGCTCAACACAGCTGTCTAGAATTGTAATGTACTCTTTGGTAAATTAAATACACAGTTAGCGAAATGGCAGCCCTCATAGTGTTGGTCCTGTACGAAACGAAACTCGAAGCAGCGGTTTCCTCCCCTCTTTCCCGGAATGAGCACCGCAGCTCTGCTGGAAGCCGAGTGATGATTACTTGTGAATTTCGATTCAAATAACCGAAGTGTGGCTTTAACAACCAAACACTCATGTCGCTGCAGCCAGACACGAACGCGATTCGTATAATGGGTGGAATACGGCAATCGCCGGAGTGTGACACCCCGCTCGCAGCCGGCTGTGCCGCGGCATGCTGCATATATGAGGGACGGATCATTTAAAGCGTCTACTCTCGCAACGCAGCCCGTGCAGGAAGATGGAAGTGTGACAAACCGCAGGCGCAGGACCGAAACCAAAAAGTCTGCGTCAGTCTGGAGAGCAGCCTACTTTAAGTGCTTTCTTTACATAGATAAGGGGGGCAGTCCATTTTACGCCCGCCAGCGTTTGTCCGTCTAAGTGCGGGGGTCGCGCACAGAACTATGTATGCATAAAAGGTAAAACAGATTTTTTTGATTTTACTGAAGAGAGAGCGGATGGCACAAAGGTCTGAGAATTACACACCTTGACGGTTCTATTTGGGGTAAAAAACGTATCTACAGAGACGGGGAGCGGGGTCCCCGGCACCGCACATGTTAATTGAGAGGGCGGGCAGGCTGGCGCTGCCTATGCGCCGGCCTTCGGGCGCCGCCTCCGTCCAAACGCTGCTCTTTGTTCGCTGCAGTGCTGCTCAGCCGTACAATGGTAAGGAAGGGAGAAAAAAACCTCCAATTCCTTTCCCTAAAATGCGCCATTCGAGGCGCAGTAAGACCCTTAGAAGAAAAACAATTCCAATATTCAATTAGAGATATTAAGGAGAGAGTGCTCAGTATAATGACATATTTTAGTCACCTTATAAAGTCATGGAAGACAAATAGAACAATTAAGCCCAGAAAGAAATCCACACTACCAAGAAAAAAAAAACAACCAAAACCTGACATTTTTCCATTAAAAGGCACATCTACTAGGCTACCTCGTAATGAATCTAATGTAAGCAGAAGAACCCAGTACATTTCTGAAACGATTGCAATTTATCAGTATTCACAACCTGAAAATTAAGCCTGATTCAGCTTCATTCTGGTGGTATAAAAGGTCTCCATGTGGAGAATCTCGTATTTTCGTGTTTCTGGCTCTGACTCCTACCCCGAATGCAGGTTTTCTCCCCCCGGTCCTCGCGGACCCCCAGCAACTTACAAGTTCACTTTATCCCAATTCCCTGGCTGTCTGGGCTCTGCTAGGACTGGGCGGGCTGAGAAACAGTCTAATCAATGTCACATTTCACATTTCAAGGTTTCCTATAGATGACCAACCCTCCTGACAACACAGCAAAATGCACCGTAAACATTCAAACCAAGTTCAACAGTACTGACTTGTGAATTTACCCGCCACCCCTTATACCTCTGCATGGGCATGCTGGAACCGTACAATGGCTCCGGGACAGCCCCCCCCCCCAAGGCCCCCAGCCTCCCGAGGGCATCCCTCGGCTAGGGGACATGCCGGAGCTCAAGGTACTTCCTAATCAGCAGGCGACACTTGGCTCTTGGGGCGTAATGCAGGCTGCGGAGCCGCCCGGCAGCGTCACCATGTGTCACGCTCGGACGTACTAACAAAGAAAATAGAAATAATATGTATTTAAAAATTAGTTTTTTTTAAGACCACCCTTATATCGCGACAAAAAGAGCTGAAAAAAATTTTGCGATCGATATTTTTACTAGATTAAAATTTTGCTTAATTAGCCAATTTTCGGACCTAATTAGGCAAATGAATAGCATAACTCAGTTTATTCTTGGGATAAAAATTTAATTCTGGGATTATCTTAATCCTGGTATTAAATTAATCAAAGGGTTCAAACATGAATTAATTGATTACCACTAATTAACCCATTAAGTGGCAAATCTGTTAGTTTATTCATGCATTGTCATCAACTTTACGTCAGCGTGCAAAATTTCAGCTCGATCAGTCAACGGGAAGTGAGTGAAAAATCGATTACAAAATTCCACCCAGACAGACAAGTGAAGTGTATATAATGGTGGTAATAAATCAGTTTTATGCCCTGTATTTACTACGCAAAACAAGAAATTAAATGTATGTGACAGGCAGTCGGCAGCCGGTTCGGCTCAGATCTGCCGGACTGTAAAGCCCTGATCATACTTGGGGCCCCGATTACACTGTGGACTGAGGGGGGCGTGACGTCAGGGGCCGGAAGTGTCGGAGACAGAAAGCTGCTCCACCTCCGCCACAGTCGGGCGTGTTTTTAAAAACTCTCCGAGGGGGAGAAGGATGAGTCGGAGACGGGAGGAAAAATACGGTGACGGGGAGCTCCGTGGTGCGATCGGCAGGTATGCGGGGCGCACCGGACCGGAACCAGACCGGGGAGGATTTCATTTACTTCTCCAGATTATATAAATGGACTTTTAGTCGTGAGGAGACTTAAACGAGAGGCTTCCGGCCATGGAGCTCAGCCGTGCAGATCGTGCATTTTGTTGCATGTCCGGATTAAAGTTTGTGCTCCTTCCATAAACACGCCATATAGCTGCGGATGAGAGGTGACACTGAAGCTGAAGCTGGCTGATGCCGATTGTCTGGCTTTTAGCGGTTGTGAACCTTTGTTTTCTGATCTTTTCTTTTCTTAAGATGACTTTAGGGAATATGCATGGCTTGACGTCTTGCGTTTTCCCTGCATTTATTGTTTTTTTCATTTATTTTTTATTTCATTGCTTTTAAATAAGCACGTTTTCATCTTCAGCTGGTTTCGTAACACCTTATTATTGTGTAAACCCGGAAATATATTTATTGAAGGAGACGACTCGTTTACCTTTCAGTAGACATTGTTTTCTGGACAAATCCAAAACGTAAAAAACTTTTGCCTGGTTAACTTTAACTTTTAACTTGGTGTGTTTAATGGGCGAGGGGGTATGCAGGTGATGTCTCCAGTCCGCTCTCTGGCGGATTTTCTCACGTATAGGCGTGGCTTTGTCTGTAGTAACCCCCAAACACACCCCACCTGACTGGTTATGGCCTTACCGTTACTGTTGGTCCATTTTCTGCTTATTATATTAGAGCAATCTTTATATAAATCCGCCATGGTCTGTCTAACTGAGATGCAGGCTAACATGTTACTCAGTTGGGGCCCTTAAGCTTCCTGGTCAGGTGCTGAATCAACCCCCTGATCTTGAATCAGTCCAATTTGTGTACCTCAGCCCTTCAGTACCAGTCACTGTAGGTTCGGGGATTGACTGACTGTGGCTGGATTTCGCAAACTTCCAGAAAGGACTGGTCCTGCGCAGGAGTCACAGTTTCTACAGCTTTTCCAAAAAATGTCTTTTTCTTTTGAAAGTGTGCGTGAGCTTGGCACCCCCCCACAGTGGGACCCATGGAGCCGGCAGTTAATGGGCTTAAGGGGCTCGTTCAAGGGCTCATGGACACTCGACTATCCTGCCAAGGCTGGGCTCAAACCAGCAACCATCCGATCTGCTGGGGTATTGTTGATATCTCTCTCTCTGTCTCTCTCTCCCTCTCTCTCCCTCTCTTTCAGCGGCACCATGCATTACTACCGCTACAAGGCAGCTGAGGTCAGCTGCTTCTACAAGTACCTGATGTTCAGCTACAATGTTGTCTTCTGGGTGAGTATCAGGCCTGCCTGCCCCCCCCCGGTTGCGGTGCAATGCGCTCCCTTCTGTCCTGCGCCCACTTACCCCTCCCCCCCCCCCAGTTCTCAGGGCTGCTGTTCCCCTGTGCGTGTCTGACTGCAGGCTGCTCTTATCAGACTGTGACAGCTCTCGCTGGGGGNNNACCCGCGGAAGGCGTGTTTCCTGTTTAGAGTACAGCCCCCCCCCCCCCCGACTCACAGTCCCGTCTCTTCTCTCCCCACAGTTGGCTGGGGTGGCGTTCATCGCTATCGGCATTTGGGCCTGGAGCGAGAAGGTAGGTCCCCCTTGTGTCTGCAGCTTTGCTGCCCCCTTGTGGCCGGCATGGGATTGGCCGGGCCGGGCCGGGCTTTGTGGAATGATCTTGGCTGTGTGGAACATCTCAGAGACTTGATCCTGTGTAATTCTCTGCAATGTCTCCTTTGGGGGCTCCTGCCTTTATTCTTCCTCACGCTTCCGTGACTGAAACATTCCCCGTTGCCGTCTGTGTGCCAATTTCTGTTTGTGCTTGTTGACTAGCTCTCCACACACGCCTGAGTGCTGTTTGCTGGTTAAGATGCAGCACTAGAAGCACCGTCCCTAATGATGCAGTGTGAAACGTGCTTCTTTTGTTTCCCTCCAGGGGGTGCTGCTGGACCTAACCCAGGTCACCCGAATGCATGGCTTTGATCCTGTGTGGCTGGTGCTTCTAGTGGGTGGTGTCACCTTCATCCTGGGCTTCGCTGGCTGCGTTGGGGCCTTGAGGGAGAACATCTGCCTACTTAAGTTTGTGAGTGTGACTCTCCCGCCTGCGCCCCCTAGTGTGTGGGACCCAGTGTTGCACCGCTGAGCATTTCAGCCTCACGCGCCCACGTTCCCGGCAGCTTGGGTGCTGAGCTGTCGCGTTTAAGGCTAATTATGGCTTGTGAACACGATACGGCGGCACGCTGCTGAAGTTGCCGATCAGAAATGCGCCGTGCGTTATTCACGTAAACGCCGCCTCAGAGTGGCGCCCGGCGGCACACTGGCTCCTGTGCGTACAGATAAGTGCTCAGGTTAATTAAACATAATCAGACTTTATATTAATTCTTTATCTCGAGCAATTAGACGTAACCCAATTACATTTGTCATTATTCACCCCCTCCCTCTTTTAAGATTAATACTTTGAGTTAGTGATGGTCAGAATGGGCAGGCTGCTCATTAGCGGCTGATTAATGGTGAGAACCGGCACGTGGCCTCCAGCCTGGAAGGTGGCGCTGCTGGGTCCGTTCTGGGCGTCTGCTGACCCAGAGCTCCGCCTCCTCCCGCAGTTCTCCTCCTTGATCGGTTTCATCTTCTTCCTGGAGCTGACGGCGGCCGTCCTGGCCTTCGTCTTCCAGGACACCCTGAGGGGCTGGATCAGAGACCTGTTTCTGACCAACATCAAGGCGTACCGGGATGACATCGACCTGCAGAACCTCATCGACTCGCTGCAGAAGCTGGTGGGGGACTAGCTCATTCCCCTGAACTGTGCTGTATATTCAGCTAATTACTATTTTTCATGGTACTAGGATGTTAACAAGCGACTCTGTGTGACTCTGTGTACGAGTCTGACTCCCGGCACGCCTTGTCCTCCCAGAACCACTGCTGCGGTGCGTCGGGTCCTGACGACTGGAATGAGAACTTGTACTTCAGCTGCGCCGAAGACAACCCCAGCAGGGAGCGCTGTGGAGTGCCCTTCTCCTGCTGCGTGCCTGACCCGGCTGTTAGTGCCCGTCTGTGTGTGTCTGCGTGCTCGCATGCATGCGTCTGTCTGCGCGGATGACCCGGCTGTTAGTACCCGTCTGCGTGCTCGCATGCATGCGTCTGTCTGCGCGCATGACCCGGCTGTTAGTACGCGTCTGTGTGTGTCTGCATGCTCGCATGCATGCGGCTGTTTGTGTGCATGCACCTGTGTGTCCCTCTCTGTGTGCAGGCATGTCAGTGTGCGCACCCCTGTTTGCTTGTGTGGCTGTTTGTGCACATACTTTTGCGTGTCCCCATCATGTGCACGTGTCCGTGTGCTTGTGTAACACCCTGATATCTCTCCTTTCTTTTTCCCCAGAATCCCGTTGTAAACACACAGTGTGGCTACGGTATCAGAGACTCCAAAGTGAGGCTCGTTTCCTGCCTGGGGGGGTGGCGCCGGGGGGGCATGGTAGTCCAGGGGTCCTGCTCTTAACCCCCCTGTCTGGCCCCCGTCTCAGGTGGACCGCAGTCAGTTCATCAGTGACAAAGGCTGCGTCGCCGCCATGGAGGCCTGGCTCCCGCGCAACATCTACATCGTCGCGGGGGTGTTCATCGGCATTTCCCTGCTGCAGGTACAGCCACGGGGGCTTCAGTGTAGTTGGGGGGGGGGGGGGTGCCCCCCCAGCTCAGAAGGTGATCCCCTGACCTCTCTCTGCAGATGGTGGGCATCTACCTGTCTCGGACGCTGATTGGCGACATCGAAAGAGTCAAGTTCAACATGTGAGGTGGGCGGGGCCTCTGCTGTGGCCCCTCCCCCTCAGCAACCAGTGGTGGCTCCCTCTGGAGGAATGACGCAACTGAGCCACGTGTTGCTTTGACCTCCTTGCCAAATGGACTTCGCCATGTGTGTGTGTGTGCGTGTGTGCGTGCGTGTGTGTGTGTCCTTCACTCTGTCTTGGTGACGTTCCTCGTATGCATTCTGCTCTCACACCTCCTGCTGAGGCCCCCAGATGACCCCCATCTTTCTTCACTTGACCCTGGCCTTGGGGATTTGGAGCCGCCCGCGGCCCCCGGAGGACGGCCTCGTCAGAAAGCGCTGCCCCCTGCCAGCTTCCTGCTTCAGACGCGGCTTCCTTTGGCTTCTTGGCCGCGGGACTCCCTCCCAGCGAGAGAACCATCTGTCTGTACCGGGGCATCTCAGTGACATCACCTTTGTGGCATCGCCCCCCCCATGGGTGGCTGTGGGTTATAGGAGTCTGTTCTGCCCTGGGATTGGGGCCAACTCGGGGAGGGGGGGGGGTCACACGGCTTGGATGGCCTGCTTGTTCTGCTTCTACGATCCCTTGGAGAACAGGCCAGATCTTTGGATGTACAAGCAGGATAATCATTCTTGGAACAGTCCTTATGGGAAATGTTGCAGGAAGGCCTTTCCCTGCTCCCTGCGTTTGGCCTGTTACTAACCTGCAGCTCAGAGCCAGTGGTGATGTCACACCGTGCCTTGCCGATGGGCGCCCCCTGGAGGAAGCATCTGTACTGCGGGTCCAGGACAGCTGGAGCATAAGAGCCGCTCTGACCTTAAAGCACGCGGTCAGACGCACACAAGCAGACGCAAAGTGCCCAACCCTTCCCACACTAGGAGAATGTTCATGGGGAGGACAGCAAACCCCAGCTGTCTGGGAAGATGCTTTATGAAGACCTGTGTATTTACTCCCCTTCTCCTCCTTCCCTGTTTTGCTACTGAAAACTGCACAATTTTTACATTTAAACGTGGATTTAAGCTTTGGAGGGAGATTTGTACAGCTGTTTGAATAAAATGCCGTCTGTCTTTCCGTGTGCCCTTTGCTCTGTTGCTTCCGCTCTGGCAGAGATCTCCCCCCGGGGGCTTGTGAGAGCGACAGCAAAGGTGTTTTTTCCTCTCTCATCCCATGTACCTACCCTCTTCCTCTTTCCATTTCCCCTCACTGCCTGCTTGTTTTGCCTTTCTATTCTTGGGGGGGTCTATTTCCACCCTTTCAGGGAAGGAGGGACAAACGTGACCTTTTGGTAACTGTGGAAACACTCTGGCCCCTTGGAGAGATGGAGGACTGGTAAACACAGGTAATCACTTTCTACAGTCAAATGGATCCTCACTGGAATCTGGTAACCAGTGGGATGATCATCATGAGAAGAGGTAGGTGGGGGGGGG
>JAODUD010000041.1:922659-933968 GCA_026784285.1 Stomatorhinus walkeri | reverse complement strand
GATGGGCAGAGGCAGGGCCAGTGGCAGACAGACTGACCAGCAGAGTCAGAGAGACAGATGGGCAGAGGCAGGGCCAGTGGCAGACAGACTGACCAGCAGAGTCAGAGAGACAGATGGGCAGAGGCAGGGCCAGTGGCAGACAGACTGACCAGCAGAGTCAGAGAGACAGATGGGCAGAGGCAGGGCCAGAGGCAGACAGACTGACCAGCAGAGTCAGAGAGACAGATGGATAGAAGCAGGAACAGAGACAGACAGGTACTGAGGCAGAGAGCCCACCTTGCCAGGAGTCATTGCAGACACACAGCTTCTCGCCAGTGAGGTCGCAGTAGCCGTGGTCAGGGCTGCCACAGTTGCTCCTGCAGTAGGGGATGTCACAGGCCTCGCCTTTCCAGTAGTCATCACACTCGCAGTACACCCGGCTGGCGATGGAGTTGCCTGTGGAGCACTTTCCGTGGCCTGAGCAGTTGTTAGGGCAGGAGTTGATTCTGCCAGGATGACAGACAGAGCAGCCAGTGAGATGAGGGGAGTGGTCTGGTATTCCGACTGGCCGCCTTGCAGGAAGACAGCATACCCATGCAGAAGTGTCTGGCAAGAGAGACTCGTCCCCTAAAGGCCCACAGTGGACTGGCTGATACCGTGAAATATCTTTGCATGATGTTTTTATGTCAAACGATATTGATACTTATCACAATATAGTTCAAGTCTCTTTACTTCAGTGCTTCATTCTTGCTTAACATGAAAAACATGAACATGACATGGCTGACATACTGAAAAAATTGCAAGCTGAAATCTAATTTTAATAAATACATCACGTGAAAATTAACTTTGTTTGTCAAAGGGCCCTGGAAAACGGCAAGAGTACATTTAGCTGCTGGCTTTTTTTCAAATGTATGGATGTGCAAGGTAATGGATGTGCAAAGTGATGGATGTGCCAGGTAATGGATGTGCAAGGTAATGGATGTGCAAGGTCATGGATGTGCAAGGTGATGAATCAAAAGACTAAAAAAACAGAATATACAATATAAACAAGAATAAACAGCAAACTGGATATAAAAAATTAAACATTATATGTAAAAATAAATATGAATGCTCAATCACTAGGCAATATTTTATCAATAAGTCGCCCAGCCCTAGGCCCACACACTCAAAATCATCACATCACCATTGTTATTTATATGCCTTAAAATTCACAGAAATAAATAAATGTGTCAATATCCCAGGCTGGAACATCCAGGGGAAGCTTTTTACCGAGACACTGCTTGACATTCTGCTGCCAGAAGCATTACTTAGGCGCTCTGCTCCTGGGCCTGCAGATCCAGGGACGTCTTTTACTGCGACATGCATTACTGCACTGATATTCCATCCACTTGGATCTCTTCTGTACTGGTCAGAACAAGCCTTCCTCTATTATCATGGCTAGGAAGGCAGTGTTTAACACAAAGCAAAGCAGTAAGTCCAAACACCACATGGATGTTCACCACTGTGAAGTGGATCCCAGAACTCCCGCCCATATGTAGGCTGTAGACATTTAATAAGGGAACCTCCCCACCCCCTTGGATCTCACCTTCCCGCACTCATTCTTTTTTGTTTATCTGACCTTTTTCTGACCTCTGTCTTTCATTCTCAGATGACAACAGAGCCACACGTAGCACACCGAGATGAACAGCAGTCTCCCTAACCTTAACCCCCCGCTGATATTTAGCACAGTGACAGGAATCTCACAAACGATGGCCTTCCACGTTCATTAATAAGCAGACACCACACGAGGGCGCCAGTGCGCAAGCAAAGCAAAACAAAACATGCTGCGGCAAGACAAGGCCCGCATCACCCCCACCAGCGCGGCCCCCGCCAGCATGGCACAGCGGCATCACCGATATGGGGAGCTGACCGGGGAGCCAGGTACTCACGAGTAGAAGATGTTGAAACCTGTGAGGTTGTATGCCGCATCACTGAAGAAGTGCAAGAGCGCGTACCCAGACATGGTGACCACCTCTGGCACTGTCTCATTCCCTCGAACCTCTGGCACGATGAGGCCACTGCAGGGATGGGGGCAAAAGGTCACTCACCCAATCGGACTCCAGCCATGAAGCCGCTGCTCATTGCCTACTGGCATGAGGCTTGTAGCCACCGTTACCTTAGAAAAGCTACCAGCAGCACTGCAGCAAAGGCAGGCAAACACCATTTCTGATCAATTTTCCCATAGACCAGAACATTTCTGGGGTCTTTTGATGTGTAAAGCCTGAAAAGTGTGCAGACACACAGGCACACGCATGCGCGCACACACACACACACACACACACACACACACACACAGCGACTGCACCTCTGCTTTCATCTGTGCAGTCAGACGCTCTCCCACTTGCTGTGCTAAAAATAAATGATGAAGCTCTCTGTGAACGGGAACGGACCAGCAGAGAAGAAAGAACAACCTTATCTGCTGGAGATGGAGGTCAACAGCAGCACACCGAAGGGGATGGGTGAATGGATGGAAGCCACTGCGCGCACGCACACACACACACACACACTCACTCTGACCCCTACGCCTCCCAGATGGTGCTGCACAGACTTGAAAACACTGGCAGTAGCACAGGGAGCCGCTGGTGCAGGAACACTCACCTGAACACAGCGATCAGAGGGGCGTACACAGAGTCTCCATCGTACACGTACATGTGGTCCCAGCTGCATTCCGTTGCAAAATGGTTGAATCGCAGCCTCAGGACAGTGTTTGGGCTGCAGGAATAGGAAGAACGTTAGTGGCAGCGCAGAGTTTCGGAAACGTGGGACTATTTGTTCCTTTGTCATGACTCCTACCTCCTTCCTGGCAGTTATGCTCAGTGTGGTCGGGATTTCAGACAGGTGTGTGAACCCAAATGCACTGAAACAAGATTACATTCATATGCTTGGCTGTCTACCTAAAACCAGCACAGCATTTCCCCAGATCTCCGTAGCCAGGATTATCTGTTAAAACAAGATGTCAATCTCTAACTAAAGGAGGTGTTATGACTACTTGCCAGTAGAGGGCACTAGTGGACAGCCAGACTTCACTCTGCTAGCATGCTGTTCTCTACGGGAACAAAGTACTCACTATCCTTCGATGAGCCAAGTGCATTTTGTCTTGTACTTGTAGTTGATGGGTCCGTCTGTGAGGGACCCCGATGGTTCTGTTAACCTGAAACACAGGGAAATTACCAGCATATGACTGGAGGAGAGACACAGTGAACCGTTATGGACAGCAGGCAATTGTCTCTAGGAAATCAAAGTCAGAATATTAGGAGAATCAGTCTCACACACGTTTCCAAGGACACTCAGTACCATACAGGCTCAGGAGCCGCCCGGGGACTCCGTGTGAGCACCAGGTTGTCATAGCAACGTAAGACAAACATGCTGTACCGTTGCAGCAGGGGTGCCCGATCTTATCCGCAAAGGGCCGCTCTGTGTGCGGGTTTTCGCTGCAGCTCCCTAATTAGATTATTAACTAGCGGACTGATTGGCTGAAGAGTCCTCACACCTGGGTTTGAACAGCTGACCCAAAGGTTACCCCAAAAACCTGCATACACGCCGGCCCTTTGTGGATAAGATTGGGCACCGCTGCATTACAGGGTCAAGAGTGGATCCACATCTATAACAGGAGCGATGTGAAATACAGATTGCAGAGGGAACTCGTAAGCTCCCTGACAGTGCATGGAAACACGAGACACTGGATATGAAATTCAGGCAGATTATACTTGGTCAGCGAGCACCCAACCCTGCAGACACACAGAGACGGGCACGTGTGCACACGCCTTAGCCCTCAGCCCAGACGAGCCGCATCAGTCCAGCATGGCATAGCATGGCATGAAGGCTGGCATCTTAGCGGCCGCTCAGCATGGCATGAAGGCTGGCATCTTAGCGGCCCCACAGCAGGGCGTGAAGGCTGGCATCTTAGCGGCCCCACAGCAGGGCGTGAAGGCTGGCATCTTAGCGGCCCCACAGCATGGCATGAAGGCTGGCATCTTAGCGGCCCCACAGCAGAGCAGAAAAGCACACTGAACCCATTAAATCACCAATGAGATCTGGCACGTTCATCAATCTCACCGTTATGCAGATAAAGTGGGTCAATTACCACCTTTAGCACAAACCGAGAGACAGACATAACAGCCGATTTTGCTCCCTTTAGCATAGTGGCAAAGGGGATTCCAGGGTCCGGGGCCCACGGTATATACACACTCACAAAGACCTTGGGCCCCTGCAAGGCGCCACGCACAACCCCAGTGTGTTAGATGCTGTAAAGAGGCACATTCCCCCACAGCCGTAATTACAGAGAGGTGGGACACTCAGCTCATGTGTGCATGTGTCACTGACCACATTACGCTCAAACGACGCGAATGCGCCGTGCCCGTGCCAGCTGCTCTACAGAGTGTTACATCTCTCGTTCTCATCATGTGCTCTAGACAACAGCATTCGCCAAGTGACTGGAACAAGCCAAATGTTAATGCTGAGGGCAAACCACAGAGTGGCCCCAGAGAGGGTGCGGCCAGGAGAACCTGACCACGAAGGGTCTGCCAGCAAACACCTCCAACATCGCTTAGCCACAAGGTTCACCTTGACCCCGAGGTGGGACCGCAACACGAGGCATGAGTCTGTTAGCAGATCCAGGGAAATTCGGAGAGAGAAACCAAGGCTAAACCAATCTGCAGGATAAACTTACAGGTGCTGAACGACGGAATCGAGAAGCACCACCACGAAGCACAATCAATGTCCACAGAACAAACCCAAAGTCATTACTCTCAGAACCCAGGACAGCCAGTAATCGGCCAGGACAGCAGACAGAAGAGAAGGCACCGTGGGCACCAGAGGGGGGCAAGGACGCACCTGGGTTCCGGAGACCGTCAGGGGTGCAGTTTCCCCATTTAATATTTCCCAGAAAGTAATAAATCATAAACAGGCATTCTTTTCCACCTGTTTCTATGTTTTCACTGTTTTTGGATGTCCAGCTTTTCTGTTGCAGGAAGTGGGCCACAGAGTGTCCCCGCCCTCTCCTCTCTCCTTCTCCGCCAGGCTTTTTAGCAGCTGCTGATGTCACACTTGTGCAGATCTGCTTCCGACTGACTTACCCCAGCTCTCACCTTGAACTCACTCCAGATCCCACATGGTGCACTGGTGGCAGCTTTTATGTTGTTTCAATGGGCAGAAATGTTTTTATAGTGCAACAAGAAAACTGTTAGCTCTTTCATTTTCATCAGTCAATAAAGTTCTATGCTGGAGTTTGTTCGTCACTACGTACATCTCTTTGCTTAAGCTCTCTACTTGGCTGCATACAGATTCCAGGAACGAGCCGACGCCATGATGTAATCGGGCCTCTAAATATCATTCCTCACCGCCGAATGAAGACGCCTATGTTTGTGGCATGTTTGGAGATGACATCATCCCCGAGCGCTGCCATTACTCTTAGTTTGCCAGGGTGACGTCAGAAAAGGATAGGGGGCAAATGCATTCATACGGATTTGGAAGTCAGACTGTTCCGTTCTCGTCGCTCCCTGAAGAAGTGTGTCTGGGGTAGTCTGTGTTAAAGAGTGCAAAAGCTACCAGGGTGGAATATTAAATGTCGAAGCCCTTCCTGAATTGCTGTTACTGGTAATTTCTAATTCCTGATGTCCTTGGATAAAGGTGTCAGCTAGACATGCAGACTGCACCCTACGCATTGTCCAGCACAGCTCACCACAGCCTTCAGACTGAACTTCAGAAACAGGGCCCCTATTCTTGGCTCTATGTTTCATATTACCTCATTCTGAAACTGAGGGGGATTACACCATTACATGATCTCAGGGTAAGAATAATGGATATGAACCAATTCAGAAGGCCTCAGAAAGAGATGGGTCAACGTTTGGGGCTATGGATTCTCCTGTGAGATGACCTTCATTAGATAAACGTGCCCCATCTGTGCAAGATTTCACTGCCTTGTCTGTTTCATAGCTTCTGACAATGTGAATATAAGTAGGAAACACTCCTCTATCCATTATCCCCATTTTAACTACATCTACTTCACTCCTAAATCTGAGTTACTGCTGTCATCCTAATCCTACTGAGGGACAAATGCTCCAAAGGGGCCCTCTGTCCTTCTGGAGGAGAAGCAGTGTTTCAGCGTGTGTTACAGGGATCTAGAGCTGAGCTGCAGTAAGGTGTCACTGGGGTCTCACCCTTAGCTCCTTTCTCCTTCTGGAGGAGAAGCAGTGTTTCAGCGTGTGTTACAGGGATCTAGAGCTGAGTTGCAGTAAGGTGTCACTGGGGTCTCACCCTTAGCTCCTTTCTCCTTCTGGACATCTACCTGCTTGTATTAGCATACCTTCAGCTTCCTGTCATTACCATCAGTTCTACAGGATCCTTGTGTGTTGTTGCATGAAGGTGCACGTGGTTTTCAGGGGCCAAGGGAATTTAAAAGCCATGCAGTGTGTCCCGCTCCCTGCTCTTTCCTGGTTGGTCCTCGCTGCACCTCCTGCACCATACACCCTGAACGCAGCCCTGTTTACTCCCAAGCTGGCTGGCACCACAAGCCCGAGGGACCCTCTGGGGATGAAAGGCACAAGCACACAGCTCCATCCTGCTAAATGCACTTTAAGGGGCCGTCGTTCGACTTCAAAGAGTCTCCTCATTAAGCAGGAGTGGCACCTGGCTGCCACCTCCTCAGGTGTGAGCAGACTGAGCTGATCTAACAGCCCCCAGGTACAGAGAGCCCTAAACAGCCAATTATTCTGCAGGAGCTACTGCCAGACAGAGGATATCTGCTTAATGACTTGTGTGCAGCGACTCTCACAAAAAAGGCACACGCTGCTGTCTGATCTCCAAGACGTCACACCTCCAAGGGTTTCTGAGGCTGGGTCACATCTCCCTGTGTGCCTCGTTGACAGCACCATCGCGCCCCCAGCAATCCCAGGATCCCTTGGTGCTGGACCGGGCCTGTTCCAACTCATTACATTTCATCCCGCACATACCACAGTCATCCAACAATCTGGTGATGGTGCTGAAGAGGGACAGCGATGGCCAGACAGGCTGTGGGTATCGGATAGCAGTGAGCTCCCCAAGATCAGACTCAGCAGTGCCTTAGCGCCTGGGAATCCAACGGCAGACATATGTTAACAGATACTGTGGACGCTGGTTGAGTCCTGAGTAGGAACATCTGCATACGTATCACAAATCGCCATAGACATTTTCAAGGACCACAGAAGGCATATAATCCAACTGCAGACCTCAGGTTTCCACAACGACTGCAGAAATCTAGGTTCAGAACCACGTCACAAACACTCTGACAAAACATTTACTCAGGTTCCCCATTCCATTCCCCCCATCTGTCCCCATTCCATTCCCCCCATCTGTCCCCATTCCATTCCCCCCATCTGTCCCCGTTCCCTTCCCTTCCCCCCTGTCTGTCCCTGTTCCCTTCCACCCCCTCAGTCTGTCCCCATTGTTCACCCCCGTTCAGTCTGTCCCCATTATGTTCACCCCAGGCTGTCCCCGTTCCCTTCCCCTCCTTTTCTATCCCTGTTCTGTTCACCCACTTTAGTTTATAGCGTGGTACGCATTAGCACTCTGACAGATGTGCGTTTATGCTGATTAGTCAGACCTCCAGTATACAAACCCAGGCCCTCCACCCATCTGTGTTAAGCGTCTCCCTTGCTGAAACCCACTGTCCTCACGCCGGTCTTAGCCCGCTGCCAGTGACCCCTGAGACCCCACCTTGCCTTCCTCAAGGAAACGCTTCGCGATGGGAACACAGCACCGCACTGTTATGCTGTTACTCACAAACACCCCCCACTGCTGTGGCTCAGAACACCCAGTCCAGGGAAGATCAGGTTACCCATGAGTACCCGAGGGCCGGTTGGCTGCGGCTTGGATTACACGGCAAGGGCGGGAGATGAAAGCAGGACGCGGCCCCCCAGCAGCACACAGAGGACCGGAGAGAACCTGGTGCCAAGCATAATGGAAAACAGCCTCTTCCTCATGCAGTGAAGCCCCCACCCTGATCCAAAGCTGTGTCTCACCCCCCCCCCCCCCCAATGCTGACAGTCTCCTCGGTGCCGTCGGACTCCCGGCATGGCCGTCGCTGTCGGCTCAGCAGTCGGACCCGTCAAGCCGGGGGTCACAGAGGTAGTGACGGCCTGGAGGTGCACGCACAGACCCCAGTGACAGCCTGATGGGCTCAAGCCAACATGGGGGCCGGGATCTGGACCACGCCTGGGATTTTTTGTGAAGCTAACAGTGCGATGATGCTCCACTATGAAGCCCCCCCCAGGACCAGACAGCCAGCGTCCGGAAATCTGAAACTCCACTAAAACTACACCTTTATGTAACTACTGTGTCCCGTTCCAGCAGGAACCTTACATCTCCGTGACATTACTACTTCCGCTAAAGGCTACTTCTTTTACGCCTTAGGCACTACTGAAGTTCATCAATCTATTCTTAAGCAGTTGTTTTTCACAAGCCACCGCTGAGCTACTCAAAACACCCAAAGGATGGAACACTGCCCAGGTTTATTCCAAGCTCCCGCCGCTGACCCTCAAACCACAGCCAATAGGGGCCTGGGGATTCCAGCTGCAGCCAATAGGAGTCAGGGGAATCCAGCTGCAGCCAATGGGGGTTTGGGGAATCCAGCTGTAGCCAATAGTAAATACTCACCATCAGCTTGGCCCCATGGGGTAACACTAAAGCGTGCCCTGTTGTCAGGCGGGCAGAGGCCAAGGCCAACCATGCTCCAAGTGGGTAAAAGAGAGGGCTGCCCCGTCCTCCTGCAGCAATGTGGCGTTTGTCCACCCCCAACCCTTCTCTTCTGGGACACATTTCCTCGCCCTATTTTTCTACGGAAGGAAAGCCGGCAGCCATTATCCATGAAGTCCTTCTCCATGGCCTCCTTTCACTTCCTGATTTCCATGCGCCCATGCTAGATGCACTGTGTCATCCAGCGACGACGACAGTGAGTGACCCCTGACACACCATGTGATGCCATCTCATACTGGGGCTGTTGGGTATCAGACACACACACACTGGACTTCAGGTCTTCAGTCCATAGCTGCAGGGTGCCAGCAGACCCTAGTTACAAACAAAATTGAAATGAACATCAGCTAGAGCTTACAAAGGAGAAGTTCCTGAGGACCTCATCGCTACATTTGTGAACGTAGCCGAGCGGTGTAGACTACATACGGGGCTGGGGGCCACCCAGTGAGGAGGTCTGCTGGGTTTAAACCTCCGTCCCAGCTACACACCGAGATGACGGGGCGACTCCTGGACAGACATCAAAGATGGCTGTGGCTCTTCAGGGCATGCAAGCCAGTTTGTTCGATTTTCCAAATCGTCATAAAACTTTGATAAAGGGTTCAGATGTAAGAGGATTCTTTCTTCTTTTGTACATATTATATACAAACACAGATTTCAGAAGATAATGCCAATGGATACAGGAACGATGGCATAGAGGCAGAACCTGTGGCATCCCCCTGTTTAACACTGTTTTACGGCATTTTATAAGCCTGTGTCCATATTCAGCGACAGAACCTGAGCCGCAATCAGACTTCTCAGAGAATTCCTCAAACGCGGCTGGTGCTAACGACCTTTCTGTCATGCGAAGGAGTTAAAGCTCGCGGCTTTGGCTGAGGATCCAGAGCACGATCACACAAGAACCCTCCGGAGAGGGAGGCTCCTACAGCGGACAAGGCAGCAGAATGTTCTAGGAGGAGAGCGAAGACTGCATACTGCACACGCCCCACTAAAGATACAGAGAATATCGCAGGCAAGTCTGTCATTCACCAGGGGGAGGGGATGCTCAAATCTGAGCTTTTAAGTCTGGAAACATTGGCGTTGGGTCAGGGGGTGAAAAAAACCACAATGCAGGTCAGTACACGCCCTCGCCTTGAAAACAGAGCTGACAGGCTAACAACAGCGCAACGGTGCCGATTGGATAACCACCCCCCGTGAGCGTGGGAACAGTGTATCCGGCGGGAGGCAGCACAGAACAGCCAATCGGCTTCAGCCAGCCAACTGACTATCACCAATCAGCTTCAGGCTACACGCTCTCCAACCAATCAGTTTCATGCATTCTAACAACTTCCTCCAATCAGCATCCAGCTTACAAACACCAAGTCACTAGCTAGCTTCAGACAACAAGACAGCTCCCAGCTGACGTTTAAATGTGTACATTCTTGCACGAACCCAGCAGGGTGGGAACGGGCTTTGGCGTCAGTCAGAGAGAGCATGAGGAACACATGGACATTAAAAAGCCATGTAATTGGGCACACTGACGCAAATGAAGTAAAACTCTGAGGCACGGCAGCCAGGCAGGGGATGGACTGGAAGGGATGGTGCTTTCCTGGGGGGAAATAAGGACACTAGTACTGCACATGGGAATGGGAGGAAGGCTGACACGCATCTGCCCTGGGGGGGGGGCTTAGGAATGCCCATGAGCTGGGAGCCCATTGTATCTATGATCCTCCTCCAAAGCCCTATGGATATGCATGGCAACGCTGTGGCCTCCAATCTGGGGGCAGCCTACGAGGGCCCCATACATATTCATGAGGTGAACAGCAGGGCGGAGCTTCGAGAGGAGACGCAGAGCTCTGAGTGGTGGAGAGAGCAGCACACAGGTGGGGGTGAGGGGTCACAGTGAGCCTAGAGTCAGTCTGTATTCATGCGTGTTATGCCTCACACAAAACACCCCCTAGTAACGTAAACCAAAGGCAAACTGCCAGCACAGCTGAAACTGTCACCATCTCTGCCTGTCCCACAAAACACTGCAGCTGGGACAGAGATGTCACCAGCCAGAGGCCCCTGTGCAGATCCACTAGCTGCCACTGGGGGAGCCAGTCTGGAAAGTTGGAGCACATTATCAGAGTACGGCACACCAGCATAGCCGTACCTACACCAACCCACCACTGGGGGAGCAAGTTTTGAGAGATGGAGCGCGTTTATAGAGTACGGCACACCAGCACAACTATACCTAAACCATCCCACCACACTAGCCCCCTGGCTGCCATAGTGGCAGACCCTTCACCTCTCCGTAGCCGTGGAAACAGAAATATGGTTTTCTTAGGTGAACAGGAAGAAAAAAATCAGCACACAGAGGCTGAGAAACAGCAGGGGGCAGCACCTCATCAGGAGACGGCAAGCAAGGCGACAGGCTGCAAGGCGACAGGCCGTAGACCCCAGTGACACTCCATGGGTGTGCTGGTTGTCAGGGAAGTGACACTCCATGCGTGTGCTGGCTGTCAGGGAAGTGACACTCCATGGGTGTGCTGGTTGTCAGGGAAGTGACACTCCATGCGTGTGCTGGCTGTCAGGGAAGTGACACT
>JAODUD010000041.1:764655-776925 GCA_026784285.1 Stomatorhinus walkeri | reverse complement strand
AGCAGGTCAGTTAGCAGGTCAGTCAGCAGGTCAGTTAGCAGGTCAGTCAGCAGGTCAGTTAGCAGGTCAGTCAGCAGGTCAGTTAGCAGGTCAGTCAGCAGCACAGAGAGAAACGCTGGGGGCAAACAGGCCTGGAGAAAAGAGGCGGCAGCGGCCGGAGGAGCTACAGTAAAACAAGGGGGGGCGGCATGTCAGTGCTTGCTTGGCTGAGATTCTAAGCCGGGTAGCTGCCAGGCTGCAACACAGCGACTGCACAGAGATTAAGTGTCGACACGCACACACAAACCACTCCTCACTTTCACACAACCCCTAAGACAGACAATTACCATTCAATCAGGGCAGAAACACTGCCCCTATAGATATGAGAAAATTCACGCTGCTTTCTCAGGCAGCTCCTCCCACATATCACGCTCACTGCTGAACCCATCACCAGCTACTCACACGCTCCGGCCGAGCTGATCTTCATGATGGTCTCCTGGTTAGTCTGCATGTCCAGAACGCAGAGACCAGTCCATGCTGTGAATGACACTGCACCTTCATTTCTATTCATCATGTTTAAGCAGACAATAATGGAGCATAGGGGGCGGGGCACGTCGACAGAGTCAAACGCGAGCAAAGGGGGCGGGGCACGTCGACAGAGTCAAACACGAGCAAAGGGGGCGGGGTACTTCTGTGGGTTTCCAGCTGTCTGCTACAGCTGTCACCTGATCAGATCCTTTAAAAATCTCCCCGGGATCCCCAGGTTTAGGGCGAAATGCCCCCCCAGGGGCAGCTCCATAAATCCTGGAAATGCGGGGATATTTCACATTCCTACACTGACGCAATGCTGCAGGCTGAGGGGTATGGAGGGGTGTCCAGGGCCCCCCTGAGCAGAGCCATTTTCACTGCAGCTGTTACTCAGGAAAACAGTGAACATCAGATTTCAGCCGAAACGCTCATTGGCAGGTGGGGGGGGGGAGGTGGGCGAGGGCAGAAACACCCATGGCAGTGTAGTGGGGCGGGCAATAAAACCTGGTGAAATGCATGGGGGGTGTAAATACTCAGTGGCAGTCAGAGAGGTGTTAAAGCAGCCAGGAGAGGCAGTGGTGGGAGGACACCAGGAATGGGTAAATCAGCACTTTAAATCTTGACGCTGTGCAGAGCCAGTGCCCAAGGGCGTCAGGGCTGCATGGGCTGCTCCTGTGGGTGTGGACCTCGCCGATTAACCCCCCTACGGGGCTGAAGGGGGCCGTTTCTCAGGATGGCTTATGGAGCCCTGTGGTATGTGTGCATGCTGGGTAGGTGGGGGGGGACTCATGGAGGAGGAGCAGGGTGCCGCCTGGGCATGTGAAAGGAGACCACATCCACCAACAGATCAGATCGGTCAGTGAATGTGAAACCTCTGCTAACTTTGCCCTGTTTTTAGCATGTCAATAAGGGCAAGATCGGTCTACAGAGCTGGGAACTGCTGTAAAACTAACTCTATGTCAAAATGATCCAGAGTGTTACAAGAATCTGTCTTTGGTATGCCAAAGTGACTTACCTTTAATCATCAAGAGTGTAATGAGGAGGACCAGCTGGCTGGACAGGTGCATTGTGGGAAATCTGTGATAAACAGATGAGAAGCCATTGAAATCCTAACCCTACTCCATCCCCCAACAGGGCCAGTATGTTTTCACACTGGCACACATAGATAAAGGTGGACAGTTAAGGTCTAGAAAGTAAAAATCCAAACCAAGATTTTGTTTCAACTAACCAGTGGAGTACTCTGTGACTGTGATTCTCTATACTCAACTGGTTGGTAAAAACAAAACTTGGACTGGATTTTTACTTTCTGGACCTGAACTATCCACCTCTGCCAGTAGAGTGTAGAGTCTTATTCTGCTCGTCTGCTAAATCCAGCATCTGAGCCAAGGGTTAACAGTCACCTCATACAGCCCTATCCGAGCCAAGGTCAGATAGTCCACACAACCTGCCTGCAAAGCCATAAACTCCCCAGAAGCAGGGGTCAGGGGCCAAGATCTTCAAAGCACCAGGCAGGAAATTAAAATAGCACCATGCTGGCAACACCGTGTTCACTGTGTGGTGAACATCCAAGGAGTGCAGGTCTCCAGCCAGAGAAAATGCTGGTATCAGGAGATCAGCCCGAGGGACAGTGTCACTCCAGCAAGGGGGGACACACACACACAGGAATTACTCACTTCCTGTGCGATCAGCCCAAGGGACAGTGTCACTACGGCACAGGGTCACACACTGGAATCACTCACTTCCTGTGCGATCAGCCTGGGGGACAGTGTCACTGCAGCACAGGGTCAGCAGGTCGGCAGCCCAGTGAAGCAGACAAATCATGTGGGCGAGTCTCAGCTTTTAGGCTGAGCATGAGCCCGGGGCCCATGGCACTCTTATCAGGAGTCAGACTTCAGAAGTTATGTCTACAAACAGGAGGGAGCATTTCAAAGCATGAAGGATGAAGGATGTGGCTTTCATATCTCAGCTGTGCAGATTCTAACAGCCCCACAGTCAGTTCATTGAGATTTGGATAAATATTATATCATCCATAATGGTGTATTTATACATGTTTACAAAATGCTTTAAAAATATTGAAGTAATTTTAGCTGCCTGGATGGTGTTCAGCTGTCTGAGGGAGCAGAACTATGACAGTATAACAGTAAAATCCCATCATGTCTTGGGGGGAGGGGGGCATCATTGCCCCCAGATCAACATCTGAGAAATCAGGAAGTATGTCATGTGCTGTGGCTGCAGCGATACCACATCATAGTCCAGGAAGAGAAAGAGCTAGATTCTCAGAGAAGCTGCAAGACACCACATCACGGTGCTCAGTACACCTTGTAACCGACCTGCATTTCAGCACATCCACACCCTGTAACTGACCTGCATTTCAGCACATCCACACCCTGTAACTGACCTGCATTTCAGCACATTTACACCCTGTAACCGACCTGCGTTTCAGCACATTTACACCCTGTAACCGACCTGCGTTTCAGCACATCTACAACCTGTAACCAACCTGCGTTTCAGCACATTTACACCCTGTAACCGACCTGCGTTTCAGCACATTTACACCCTGTAACCGACCTGCGTTTCAGCACATCTACAACCTGTAACCAACCTGCGTTTCAGCACATCCACACCCTGTAACTGACTTGCGTTTCAGCACATTTACACCTTGTAACCGACCTGCGTTTCAGCACATCTACAACCTGTGACCGACCTGCGTTTCAGCACATCCACACCCTGTGACCGACCTGCGTTTCAGCACATCCACACCCTGTAACTGACCTGCGTTTCAGCACATTTACACCCTGTAACCAACCTGCGTTTCAGCACATCTATACCCCGTAACCGACCTGCGTTTCAGCACATTTACACCCTGTAACCGCCCTGCGTTTCAGCACATTTACACCCTGTAACCGACCTGCATTTCAGCACATTTACACCCTGTAACCGACCTGCGTTTCAGCACATTTTCACCCTGTAACCGCCCTGCGTTTCAGCACATTTATACCCTGTAACCGACCTGCGTTTCAGCACATTTACACCCTGTAACCAACCTGCGTTTCAGCACATTTACACACTGTTTCCAAACTGACTTACTATAAACTTAATAGTAAGGCTGATATAGTATCTGAAATATAAGTCTATGATTTTGGGGGCGGTTCTTAGCAGGGGCGGGATATCACGGAGGCAGATCATGCCTGGAGGAGCCCGCTACACAGTAATTTTGCGAAAGATGACCATGTTCCATTTCCACAATGTCAGTTCAAGTCACAGATAAGAGTGAGAGGCAGGCGATCAGCTTTCATAAATATAGCTGCAGAAAGGGGGGTCTTTGTCCCTAGTGCCCCCCTCCCCCTACAAGTCACCTGCTGATTAGCATCTCTGGGGCACTGGCTTCCCCTTACTTTGAGCATTGAAGCATTCAGAAAATGAGGGATTAATTAGGGTCCCCCACTGTCAGCCTGTTTCTCTGATCCCAACCCACCCCCCCTTCAAACACACAGGGGTGGGGAGAGGGGTACCTGCTTTTCCAAGCATTTGACTATTGTTCCTTCAGATTTAAAACTAAAATAGAACAAACACAGAAATATTAATTCACAGCAGTCCACAGCATATAACTTTTTACACACAAACTTTAAGTTAGCAATCGGCAGCTAGATTAAGCTTTAGCCCCCCAGCAAACCCCCACCCCTAAGGGTTCACCTGCTCCACACAGGGGTTCATTCCTCTAGAGGCTGAACATCTATCAGCACCCTCACCAAGTTCCTGTGCCCTTTTCCATATCTAATCTACAATTAGATCAGCTTGCCTACAGCCTCCACCTACCCTGCTGCTGCAGTAAGCCCCCCCCGGGGGGGAGTAGGGTCAACGCTTCATAAAGGGGAGGTGAAAAGACCCCCACATTGCTCGGAGACGTTAGTTCCAGCCCCCCCGCACGTTTCAGAACCTCCAGTCCGGTTCTCCAAAACGCAAGTCTGACGCTTCGGCGAGGGATAACCCTCCAAAGGCACCCAAAGTGGCTCTAGGCACCGCACTGACGTTTCCATGCGCCGGACCCCTACCCCAACTAATGCGCGCCTGTAAGCCGGGGTTGTAGGTCCCGTGGAGGCTGCGAAAACACAGCCCAGAGAAGATCCGCAGACAAGCCGCAGCGTGTCATCACCGTCCCACACCGGGCACAGCTGTGACAGTGCGGAGACGCCGGTGCAAGTAGCCAGCGCGGTTTCAACTGCCCCTGTCACCCCGATAAAGATTCAGGTCCGAAGAGACGCAAGTCTTCAACAGTTTTTATACCCCTTAATATCTGTTAAAATGGTTAATAGAAAAGGCGCCGTTAAAATGTGTGACACAAATTAAAAAGAGGATATCTCCGTTTCTGTCTGTTCCGGAATAAATCCACTTTCATCCCGAACTAGCGGGACGCTGTGGTTCAGGCGCTGTATCTGCATTCATCACCCCGGCTGTTCCTACGCTTCAGTATTGCCCCGTGTAAAGCTTCATACGTTTGCCGAGAAAGCATAGGCGCAGAGGAATGAGGAAAAGAAGAACTTACAAAGAGCAAACTTCAAAAGCGTGCATATCCCTCAAGGCGCTCCGGCATCGACTGGGGGTCAGTTTCGTTTGTATCCGATTCCCCGGCGCGTACCAGCGATGCGCACTACACCGAGCACCGCACACGGTACACAGTAAACGCACAGAGACACACTGACCGAGCGAGAGGCACCGGCAGCTGCCCCATCCGGACCAACTCCAGGAGGCGTTCTGCTCCGTCTGCGCAGCCGAGCACTCAAAGGCAGGTCCAGCCTCCTGCTTTGCTCCGCTCAGCCTTTATGACTACGGCTTTATTTACACCAGAAACCAGCCGCCCAGCAGAAACTGGCTCCGATCAGACACCGTCATAAGGCCTCTACTACCGTGCTGACCGCAATTTATCTGATAAAATAAAGTGCAAAAAATGAAATAAATTCTCTATTAGTACATGTAAGTTAGCTATTTATCTATTGTTAGCTACTGTAATGTTGCGCTGCTTTATTTGTTTAATCGTCCAGTCTGTGAAGATGGCATTCAAGTGAGAATTGCATTGTACTCTGTACATGACAATAAAAACTTCGAATCCTTAGAATAAATGTATTTGATCTTTTTCCTGGCAGCTATCTTTTTACACAGGGCCGCTATTCATAATAGTTTATTTTTTCACTGCTAACAGTTTAGATCAGGGGTTGGTTACTGTAAAAGAAGTGCATGCAAGTGATATTTGTATAGATTTATCTACACCCTTCTGGTAGTCCTGTAATTACAGTCAGGTTTTGTAGTCACATAAACACACTACGTACAACATTAACCACTATACATGACATAACACACAGCACATTTATAATTACACAAGCGATTACTGAGAACTATTTACAAGCTGGCATCAGTCCAACAAGCCGCGCTGCCCGTAGGTACCTCCGCGCTACAGTATTTATTTACTTATAAACTTTGCCTAAAATCTGTCCTAGGTTTTAACTAATTAATGTAAAAAAAACTCACAAAAACACTTAAAGGTAATGAAAATGAATTCAGTTTTAGCAATATGATGACGTATCCACCTTAATTATTAAAAAGTATCAATATCAGTATCTTATCTGCGATACTTGCCCTATATTTACTTGGTATCAGATCGATAGCAAATTTTTTAGTATCGCACACCACTACTATACCTCTGAAATGTGTATGGTGAATACAACTGTAACCGGTTACGATAAAATATTGCTGCATCACTTACCACCACCAATATTAGTATAGAATTATTCAGGTCTTAGTGGAAAGCGGCATTGCCCATCCTACGTAGTAGTGGCGGGGGGCAGCGTGTGCTCCCCACGTGGGTTGTGGGGTGTAGATGGAATGGTAACAGATATTCGGTTAAAGATAACCTCACAAAATATCTTACTTTACGGACTAAGTAGAAGCGCATCTTCGGCCCCATACAGGCCCGGGTTACCGTCCTTATGAAGTTAATCATCCAGTGAATACTGGACTATATGCATGTGTAGCCATATCAATATATAGTTGTTGATTTTATGGACTTCTTTTGTTTTTTCTTATTTTAAATGTCCTTATTATTTATGGCACGTGTATTATTTGTGACGGTTTATACTTACATATGTATTTCGTTGGTCTAGTTTGTACTCCTTGGTTCCGCCACAAAGGTTCCTACTTCAGTGTTGTAGGTGTGGCAGCGATCAGCGACGCATTTTTCCGAGTTTCAGCGTCGATTCCCGGCAGAATCCGCTTGAGTTTGAAGCTGGTAAGACGTGCAATTCTGCTCTCCGCCAACATTAACCCAGAAGAATTGATAATTTGTAAATCCTGTTGCTTAAATTATTAGAATGAAATCTCCTTTAGTAGTGTTGATGATATCCCCCCTCGTTATAAATGATTAATATATCGAAAAGGAACAGGTAAAATTTGTAATAAACTACTTCCCGCAATTACTGTAATTGGAGAAGAGACTGTATATCTCTGCTCTGTTTATTTTATGAAGGTAAGGTATGAATTATGTTCGAGAGGTATTGTTTAACATGGTGTTTTAGCTGCAAATTATAGTTACGCTGGACTAATCAACATTTAGATGTAATTTCTAATTGCATCTCATTTGCTTAAGTTAACAGGGAAGTTCTTTATTTCATTCTGTATGAATATTATATTTTAAATACTCTTTCTGTTACACACCTCCGTATTGCACGATGTGCAATTCTTTGTGAGAATCCGCTGGAATTTGGCGCCGGGAATAAACTGCGGCCTTTGCAACTGCTGCTGCTGCGAGCTGCGAGTCCGCTGGAGTCGCATCGCCTTTACAACCGCTACTGCGCGCCCGGTGGGGATTCTACGTGTTTTATAACGTTAGAAATGAACTTTCCGCTGTAAGTAGAGGTGGGCGATAAACCGATTTATCGATTAATTCCAATTTATAGTTCAGGACAATGTGTTTTTATGAAAGTAGATTATATTACTGTACTTATTTTACGGGTAAATTAGCGCGGCACCCAAACACAAACAGTATGGCAATTAAATGGTTCGGTTTTGCGCTATCGGACACAGACCAAACAAGTCCTCGTTGCAGAGTCTGTTTAACAACTTGCAACCAAAGGAAGCAGCCCGACAAATTTATTCCAGCACCTAAAGCAGAGGCACACAGCGGAGTGGGAGAAGTGCGGCTCCCAGCGAAATGGAAATACCCGCAGCACCAGCACAACATGCAGTTAAGCAAGCGACCGTCCCTGACACGTTTTCGAGCTGTGTGCCATATGGGCACGGTGGAAGGCGATACCGAACGCTGTCGCGATGTATATTGCAAAAGACATAGCCCCCATACATAGTGTGGAAAAGCCGGGATTCATTAGCATGCTAAAAGTTTTTTACAAGTTTCTAAAAGTGTTTACAATGGCGTGGTCTGCCATTGTATTTCTATTTTGCTTTAACATCAGGGTATCCAGCGAAGAATTATTTCTTGCTTTTTCGAACGAACTGTCTTTTTTAGTTAATTATTGCAAGAATACATGATTTTATTCTGGTATTTTATGTTAAATACATTTGGTAATTAAACGTCTATAAAAAAAAAAGCTGTGAAGAGACATTGTGTCCATATCGCATTTCTTTCAAAAAACCCTGTGACTGGACTCGGATTGCAAACACATCAGCATTATAGATACACACATGCTGGGGGTTTGAAAGGAGAATGGTCTGGCAGGGGTTAGCAGTGATTCCCACTTCTCTGTTTAGACCATTGTAGGAGGCGTGTGAAGATGCTGGCTGGGAACGTGAACAACACATTTCCTCAGGCGCATCTGAAGGCGCCGAAGAGACCCACAGCCAACCCTGTGCATGTGGCCCAGCAGCGAGAGCAGGGGAACCTGGAGCCACAGGCAGTCTGCGGCACCATGCTCAAGGTCCCGGGGGGTAGTCTCAGTGCTGGTATGGCATTTACAGCTGTGTGGTCTGGGCCATAAAGAGACACACCTGTCAGTTCTGTTCTTACTCTGCCTCACGTATGGTTATTGTACACCTGAACTTTCCCATCCTCCAGGACTGGAGCTAAATGCAGAGAAGAAAGTTGCTTCAGTCACAGGAATCGGTTGTGCTGTGAGTAGTGGCTCTGTATGAACACCTTTCTGGGCTTTGCAGGCTCATGATGCCCTACAGGTATCTGTGTTGCCTGTTGACCCAGTCACAATCCCACTAGCTCTCTTTCCTCCCGCAGAAGATCCGCATGGAGGTCTCTCCCACCGTCGTCGCTGCCGGTCTCGTGAAACTGTGTAATTTTTGTGCCCAGCAAGGTCAGTTCATGCTCTCTCTGAAGCAGTATGGTCAGCTCATGCTGACAGTGAAGCAGCACTTTCAGTGTGGTCACCTCTTGGTCACAGTGAAGCAGCGCTTTCAGTGTGGTCACCTCTTGGTCACAGTGAAGCAGCGCTTTCAGTGTGGCATGTCTCGCGTACAGGGGTTGTGAAAGCCTGTGTCAGTGTTTATAACTAATCAGAACCCCTATACCCTTCACACAGCGTGAGCCTGTGGTGATGGAGGATATTGTGAGTTGTTCTGTATGGTTTGTTTTTCTATGCACATTGATACTTTTAAAGCTGTGAGGTTCTTGGCAGACTGTCAGGGAGCCTCTGATTGGTTCTTGTCACTTTGTTGATTTCACCAGTTTGCTGTTTACAGGGAACCTCCGCTGCATACGGTGTAAGAGGATTTGCTACTGCTCCGTGACATGCCAGGCCAAGGACTGGGCCGCACACCGGCATGTGTGCAAGCCAGAGACACCAGAGCGGTCCCCATGGTAACCAGGGGATTACCCATGGATTTACCACGTTCGGATTTACCCATGTACCCCTCTGCCGCAGGCTATGATAACGGAGGTTTAACCCTCTGGGGTCTAGGTTGAGGGAAGACGCTTTCACTGACTGGGGCATGGTCACACATTTCATTCAATGTCATAAACTTAATTCATGGCAAATTATTTCTTGTTTTGGCATAAAACTCATCTTAATCTTAGTGTACTTTGTAAGTATGTCAGATTTATGTGAAGTTTGTAATTTAACATCAATGTATAGACACTGCAAAATGCAGTTTGGAACACTCGCAGAAACATTATAGCATAGTAAGCAATGGTGGACATTTGTTTTGATCCCAGATATCTGATCAGCAAAGTCTTGCTTACATGAAGATGACTAACTACCCATGTGAGCCACAGCCCTTGATAACACGGGTTTAATTTCTTTTGAAAGTGAGGAACCCCAGGAGCTGCCTGCCTCACCTAGCACAGCCAGTTCCACGAGCCTGCTTCCCAAGGTAAGGGGCCCTTTCACAGTGATCCGACGCGGAGCTGCTTTGCTGTGTAAGGGCTGCGTCGTATGGCATGCCTCCCACAGGGTGACGTAGAGGTGGCCAGACCCCTGCAGAAACTCTACCTGCGCGACTTCCCCAAGAATGAGCTCATACGAGGAGCACAGATTCAGGTTCGTTTGCCTCTGATTATTCGAGCCTTGTTCTGATTCAGCCTCTGTAATCAATTCATTAGACCTTGTGTTGTTTAGGCCACTGTAGTGGAGCTCAGGAACCCTGGGAAGTTTTTCATCCATGTGGAGTCGAGGTCTGTGATGGAGTCCCTGCAGAGCGTGACGGTGGCGTTGCAGAAGATGTATGCGGGCTCGACGGGCACACACTACATGCCAGACTGCGGAGAGGCCTGTGCCGTCATGTACTCCCAGGACCGAGTGAGGACACACCTACTTGGCCTCTCTTTGCTTCTCATTGGCTCAGTAGCTTGTCCTTTCGTAATGCAATTCTGGATTTGTGTGAGAGTGCCCTCTAGAGATGCCTTTGTGAACTATATATTTATGAATTCTCCTTAAGCTGGGATAGTAGCAGCATCATAGCTGTAGAATGTCTCAGAATCTGTTTTACCTGGTATATGAGGTCATGTGGTATATGAGGTCATGTGGTACCCCCCCAGAACTGGTATAGAGGTGTGGTGCAGTCCGTGGACATCTCTCAGAAAACCGCCATGGTTTCCTATATGGACTACGGTAATGAGGAGGTTGTGTCATTGGACAGGATCAGACCACTGGCCTCCTGTGTGGATCACATCCCACCATGTGTGAGTAAAGCCCTCTTCAGTGGTGCCCCACCCTGTACATCCATAGTGCTTGCAGTCTTCCTGGTGGAGAGTAGCACCTGTTTTGGGACTGGGTCTAGCGGTGATACACCCAGTGCTGTGCTGCTGTGTGCAGGCGGTCCAGTGTCGGGTAGCGGGTGTTACCGTGGTGGCGGGCGGCTGGCCAGAGGATTGCAGCATCGCGGTCAGGCAGCTGGTGGCAGGGAAGAGCCTGGCTGTGACTGTCGTGGACAAACTGGACGGGGGCACCTGGGCGGTGGACATGGAGCTGACCGCTGGTGGTAAGGCGGGGCAGGTCCTTCGGGGGGAGACAGATATGAACGGCATTGAGAAGCAGATGCTGGCAGTGGGCTGAAACTCTGCTCCCACAGGCAGCAAGCTCAGCATGTTTCTGGTGGAAAACGGCTATGCCACCATGGAGTCGCGAAGCCAGGACATCGGTAAGGGCGCCCCCTGTCTTTTGGGTAGGGGTGTGACAGTACCTAAAATTTCGATACGTACCTTGGCTTTGAAGTCCTGGTTTGTTACGTTGTCATACAGCAGGGTAAAACAAACATAGGTTGCTTCTCTATCTTTACTATGTGGTGGTTTACTGAACAAACTATGAGTGTCTTAAATAAAAAGCCTCTGTCAGTACTGCTGCAGCCTACTGATAAGTAACGTTACTTAAAAATAAATCGGAATAAATATTCTCTCAAATAGAAATAAAATTAATGTCCATTAAGGTGCACATTTAGAAAATTAACTGTACCTGATATGTACTATATTCACTACTATATACAGTGAGGTCAATAAGTATTCGATCACCCTGTGATTTTGCAAGTTCTCTTATTTGGAAATCATGGAGGGTTCTACAATTTTCAGCATAGGTGCATTTCCACTGTGAGAGACAGGATCTAAGAAGAAAAATCCGGAAATCAAATTCTATGATTTTTAAACAATTTTTTTCATTTTAGATTCTCTCTCTCTCACAGTGGAAATGTACCTATACTGAAAATTGTAGACCTCTCCATGATTTCTAAGTAAGAGAACTTGCAAAATCACAGGGTGATCAAATACTTATTGACCTCACTGTATATAGCTTTCTACTTCATATTTCAACTGTACAACACAAATATTGTCTCAAAAAATGCAAAGCATAACAAAATAAATATCCATTATGGTGCAGCATAGGTAATATAATTAATATAGTGCAGCACAGGTATTTTTTTTGACAGCTTCACATTAGGACATACGCGTGCATGCGTACTGGTGCGGCTTCACCCGCTCCTTTCCGAATGTTCGTGGGAAACACAAACATGCAATGGTTACACGTTTGCTGCATTCGTTCAGTACATATGCTTACTGAACTGGAAGACCCATACGGAAAGTTTTCGGTACAGATGCGTTTACTATTAAATTCCTACTTCTTGGAGGACTTTGAGCTAATTGGCTAATTTTTCACACATTTATGTGGTTCTGAGACAAAGTAATTGACCTTAACGCAAGTTAAGTAGTGTTATTTGAGTAAAGGCCAATTCATACTTAATGCTTCTTTTGCGGATGAGGGAATATGTAGTAAAATCAGGCCTTGGCTGCAGACAGCTGCTGTCTGCATGTGTAGCCCAGGGTTT
>JAODUD010000041.1:721531-734764 GCA_026784285.1 Stomatorhinus walkeri | reverse complement strand
CAGCAGCCCACCCCCCAGCCGCAGCCCACTCCCCAGCAGCAGCCCACTCCCCAGCAGCAGCCCACTCCCCAGCAGCAGCCCACTCCCCAGCCGCAGCCCACTCCCCAGCAGCAGCCCACTCCCCAGCCGCAGCCGCTGGCTCAGGCCGCTGACAGAGCATTTAAAAATAAAGCGCATGCACAAGAGCGCAGAATCCAGAACAGAAGGGCCCTTTTGCAGTCTGTACCATTAGACACAAAATCTAACATACGACACGTTTTTCAAAACAGCTGGAGATGAATCCCATACTACTGTGAGCAGAGCCTCCCGACACCCCCACTCGTCAAACCAGAGACAATCGGCTCCCCAGCCTCACCAGTGGGTCCCTCTCGCCCCCGACCAGGTTCCTGACGGACCCGTCCACGGTGGACACGGTGCGGACGGTGCTGCTCTCGCTGTCGGCTACGAACAGGCAGGCCCAGGGCGCGTCTGGCTCGGCGGCCAGGCCCGAGGGCTGTGCGAAGCCCGCCTTGTGGGGATAGGCGTTGTTGCGGTTCTCCTCGCTGCCGCTGCCGGCAAACCGCACGCACGTTCCCTTGGGGCATTCCCTGGAAAGGGGGTCAGAGGGAGCAGCTCAGAGCTCCGAAGTGCCCCAGGCCGGGCCGCTGCCGACATGCTCGGCCTGCTTGCCTGCCGCCCCACCACACACCTGCCTTTAGGCAGCTTCCCGTCCTCCAGGAACAGCGCCCACAGCTGGTGTGTGCCGGCCATTGCGATCCAGAGGACTCCATCTTCCGGGCCACCTGGAAGCAGGAACACACACACACACACAGGGTGGAGTGTGGCAGACCCGCAGGCGGGCGGTGCAGGCAGTGCGGGTGACCAGCAGGGGGCACAGCAGACCCGCAGGCGGGCGGCAAACCTGCATACAGCACAGGCCAATGTACTACAGGTCACAAACGGTACTTACCAGCAGTGCCTAGGACCAGGTCCCAGGGCGAGCTGATAGGCTGCTGGGGGCCAAAGCCCCCCCCCTCCTTGTCTGTGCCCTGCACCCCCACACCAGCCAGAGTGCTAACCTTCCCCTCCAGAAGATCGATCTGGATGGAGGGCAGAACTTATAGCAGAACAAGCGATGGCACAGACACACACAGCATAATCATCCCTCCATCAGGGGGCTGGAGCTGCTGAAGTGTGAATCATTAACGATGATTTTAATGGTGAATCAGCAGCTTGGTCAAGGCTGGACAGGAAGAGAGTGAGAGGGCCACTGACCTTTCTGATGAGGTGATTCTCAGTGTCAGCGACGAAGACCACGTCTCCCTTAAAGGCGACACCCTGGGGGGAGCTGAACAAGGCCTCCGACACATCCCCGTCTCTCCACCCGCTCACCGGTCCTGCCATGTGACAGACAGGGTCACAGAGAAGCACCTGAGCAGTCACGTGATCTACAGGCCAGTGGAGGCATGGATCCGCTCAAACCATCCATGCACATTTTCTACGGCGGGACAGGAGACATCTTACCCCCCACAGAGTGAAGCACGTATCCTCGGCTGGAGAGAACGAGGACCCTGTGGTGCCCGGTGTCCGCCACCGCCAGCTGTCGCCCCTCACGGTCCGTCGCCACCTTCCCTGGGAAGGCCAGCGCAGAGGGGAGCGTGCTGTCCCGGCATAGTTTCTCCTGCAGAGCGGCGCCAGGCCGCAGCTGCCCGGCTTGGCCGTAGTGTCGCAGAGAGGCCTGGGCGAACAGGAAGAGGCGGTCACGGTGTCCCTCGCCGACCAGGGAGAAGAGCAGGTTTCCTCGCGGGCCGAGCAGCACCAGGGTGGGCCAGCAGGACACCTCAAGGGCCTGCCAGAGGCAGGCGTGTGCGTCGTTCACCACGGGGTGCCCGATAGCGTGTCGCAGTAAGGCACTCCGCACGCTGGCCGCTTCTCGCTCGTGCGGGAACTTCGCTGAGTGGACACCCACCACCAGCAGGCCGTCTGCAGGGGAGGGGAGGGGGGGGGGACATGGGTCAGGACAAGGGATAGTCCAAGACGACAGTGAAGGCGTGGGGGCCGCATGTGGGTTGGGGGGGGAGGGGCTTTAAGCAAGGCGTGAGGGTCCTGTGTACCTGCACGCGACACGCAGACAGACAGCTGGCTCAGTCACTGTCAAAACAGGGACACGCCCCTCCCTAGGTCACATGGACAACCCAAACAGTCAAACCAGCACTGAGGAGGAGCCCGCCCGGCAGGTGTCAGTGAGTGGCAGTGATGCTAGCTGCAGGGGAGCAGAGCGCCGACGCAGCACGCTGGCACAGGAGCGGAACGCCGGCCCATCTGGGGCATCGCTGACGTACTTCAGCTGGCCTCGTTTCCTCTTTTACACGCCTGGCAAATCGGAAGCGGGTCAGGCTGCGCTGCGACTAGCAGGGTGGGCCGGGGGGTGCACACGCAGCTGCTGTGCCCCCCAAACGGGGCTGGTCCTCACCAAGCCCTCGGCACATTGCTCCATTTAAAGATCTCCCTGAGGTTCTTGTCAATGTAAACCGAAGGAGTTTGGCTTTTTCACACCAGTTTGTGCTTCCCATCAGCCCTCACCTTCAGGCGGCAGAAACCATCCAGAAAGACACACAGAGACCTAGAGGATGCAGGGAGATCTGGGCCTCTCCACCCCCCCCCCCCAGGTTAAAGAGCAGCAGCAAGACAAGCTGAAATGCCAGAAAGCCAAGGTGACTTAGCAGAAGCAGTCTGAACCGGCCTGATCCAGACCTAAACCTCACTGGGATTTTGTGGTAGAACCTAGAATGCAACATCGGAACTTAAGCTCACTTTTCTGCATTGGGGAGGGAGGGAGGGAGGGGGGTCAAAATGACCCAATCCTGGGACCGGAGATTAGGTTCCAAAAATAAAAGGTGCGGCTGGATGCTTGGTGAGGCCCAGAATCACATTTCAGGCAGAGTGGGTGACAGCGTGTGACGGCAGACAGGACACAGTCCAGTGGCTGATGTGACGGAGGAGATACTACGCGGGGTACAGGTATATCTGAACAGGGTTAGGGTTAGAGAAGCTCTACCTGACTAAGGCATCTCAACATGCAACAAAAGCCACTCAACAACTGAAAGGTTAAATTATTCCAAGCAGGCACATGGTAAACTTCCCAGACCGAGACACACACACACACACACACACACACACACACACACACACACACGCGCGCCAAATTTGCTTCAGAATTAATAAATTATCTGTCTACATAAAATGTGTTGTACTGCTGCTCTTTCTAATATACAATGACAAAGTTCTGGCAAAAACTTAATAATCTGGTTCAATTGAGAGCATCAAATGAATACCAGACAAATGTGTAATTATATAGCAAAACTGTGCACAGTGTACAAAACAGTGGGTTAAATAACCAGAGAATGAGACAGAAGCAGAATCTCCAGGCAGCTGGTCTTGTTCATACTTTCAGAACCGCGGACAAAGGTGCCAAACAGTCCAGCACCATCCCGATGCCACAGCATCACAGCCACGTCATACTGACCCATGGCCCATAAACAATCAAGTGACCACAAAGACATAAGTGCAACAGCAACGGCACACCCCTGTCCCACCACAGGGGCGAGGATAGCCTGTCCCAAACCTTCATGCTGAATATCCGGTGGAATGTACCAAAGGCACTGCCAGGGGTTAAGAGCGAGGGCACGGCCCTGGAAATGCTGTTGGATGGCTGGCAGGCGGACGACGCTGCACAGCAAAGATAGTGTCCGCAAGGACGTGCTAAATTAAGGCACCGGGGGCTATTTTAAGCCCCCCCCACCACTTTGTCCTCATGGAAATAAAGGCACCCTGTGGGAGCCCAGAGTTACACAGGAGCTAAACACATTAATGCAGTTTAAAAGCATCATGGGACTAACGCTGATAACCCTGCGACTGGGGACCGTCAGCCACACGGCTTATCGGGCCACTCAATGCACCCCCCCAGGGTGTGATGGGGGGCAAATTAACCCAACAGCAACCAAACTACGCCGCAAAACTAAAAGAAGCCCCTGTTAACATGGTTATATTTACTCTGATCCTCAGTGACACAGATACTCATCCCCATGCATGGATATGAGAATGCAATGAAGCAGGGGGGTAGGAGGCTGAGGTCACCCTGAGAGCCACATGTGGCTCTGATGGGAGCAGGCCTGCAGAGCAGTGGGGGCCCGACCCGCGGGGGCAGCACGAAAGCCCAACACGGGCCATGCAGACTGAAGGCAGCCCCAGTAGAGCCACCTCTCCCCTCCGTGGTGTATGGCAGTGCCCTGTCCCGGACCCACAGCAACTCTCACACCTTCCACAGGGTGGCGCTGCTCTAGCTCCTGCAGGTCCGGCAGCAGATGCATGCAGTTGATGCAGCAGAAGGTGAAGAAATCCAGCACCACCACTTTCCCAACAAGGTCTGTAGCCAGAGATAGAGCACCCTTGGTGTTCAGCCACTCCAGGCCTGCAACAGGAGAGGCAGCTTCAGAGATGGCTTCATTGTTTGGAAAGATAAACAGCAGTGCAATAAGTGAGGCTGCCTGGACCCTTAATAAGCAACAAAAGTATTGATGCAGTGGGGATACAGGTGACTGTATCCAGTCTAACTCATCAAGCACACAAACAACGTGCAATGACCATATACTGTACAGCACTATCAGCAGAGGTGGGTAGTTCAGGTCTAGAGAGTAAAAATGCAGACCGACCAGCCAACTAGTGGAGTACTCTGTGACTCTCACTCTTTATACTCAGTACTTTAACTCTCTTGACCTGAATTACCCACCTCTGACTATGGGGCTGAAGCGCAACACGGACGTCCACATCTAGCTACCTATTTGTAATACACTGTTAGCTTGTGACATGTTAAGGCTGCGACCCAAGACATTGCCCCCGTTCGGTTTAGACTTTCCGCCTGATGATAGTCTGTTACGAGCCGTTCTCTCGTGAGAAGCGCTGGAAAGGCACCAGCATCTGCGCGGAATGTCCAGCTTTTACTCTGAAGCAGTGAAGCGGCAACAGGTTGGTGCCGATTCCTGCGCAGCCCGGCCCGCCTCACTACACTCGCCTTCTTCAAAGTCGGGGATTGTCAGGTCCTTTTCACCGTCGTCGATTTTTTTCAGATACTGAAGCACAAGCTCCATTTGTTCCTCTGAGGATATGGCATCCTCCAGGGCGTAGTCCAGCTGGCTTTGGACCGGCAGCAGATCTGCGATGGTACTGTGAGTCGCCATCTTTCAGACAACAGTGCGAAGCGGGGTAAAAGTATCGTCTCGTCCGCTCACGGAAGATTCGTCAGCAGAACTTGAAACTTCGATTGAAATTAGCTTTAACATTAAATGATTTAAGGAAAGTAATGTAAATAATTTAAGCTAATAATTTAAGACCTCGTTCCTTGTGTTTTTCCTCTGTTAGGTTCTTCTGTGTAAATGTGATCGGTAGTAATGTGTGGAATCGGCCGTCGCCGTTTCGGCGATAGCATACTTGCGGTTTTGGCGGTAAGTCTATCGGATCTCAAATCAGAGCGCGGAAGCCAGTTCTCGGATAAACCTTGGAGTTTGTTTGCGTTTGCTCGTGTTTGACCGCATCTTTCTATTTCAAAGCTTTCCTGACACGGAATATCTGAATATCTTTAAAATAATGACTATTTTCAGGGAAGTATGAATCCTGTAGCTGCAGCTGGCTAAGCTGCTAACGCTAACCTGTAAACTACATCTGTTAACAGTCATTTAGGGCGCGGCTGCTTCGTTTCCAGATGTTTCCAGATGTGTGCATGTAACGTAAAGGGATTTACGACACCAACGTGTAAGTGCTGTGATTTCTTTTGGTGGCTGAAATGCCCAAGAGCGACTCTGAAAATGACATCTGGGAATACAAACCTCTCCGCAAAACCAGGAGGCCGAAGAAGCGGCCGACCAACAGTCACTGCGCGCCGGCCAGGGCGGCGACCCGGGGCCGTGCTTCGGGCTGCGCGGCGTCCTCCGCTTCGGGCTGCGCGGCGTCCTCCGCTTCGGGCTGCGCGGCGTCCTCCGCTGCCGTCTGCCCGAGCTGCCAGATGCCGTTCCGCATCCTGTTGGGCCAGTCGCCTCAGTGGCATGTCTCCGAGTGCCTGGAAGCCTGCGGCCCGAAGGACGGTAAGGGGTTTATCATAAGTGACACACTGATGTGTGGCTAAGGCTGCATGTTGGGTGACAGGCTTAGTTTCAGGGCAGTGGTGGCTTAATGATTAGAGAAGCGCACTTGTAATTGAAAGATCGCTGGTTTGAATCCCCGACCAGCAAGGTACCGCCCCCAAGCCCTGCTCCCCCAGCGCTGAATTAGCTGCCCCCTGCTATGTCAAATATGGGTTAAATGCAGAGGACACGTTTCGTTGTTGTGCACTGTGTGCTGTGGTGTGTCAATAATGATCACTGATGACCAGACACTTAATGGGACCTGTGGTGCTGGCTTCATTAATCATTCCCATTGCTCCAAACCTTCTCTTATCTTTCCGCTCCCTGCCCCACCCGAACAAGCAGAATGTCCCGATGGCCTCCGCTGTTCCTCCACCATTCCGAGCCACTACCGGAAGTACAGCCACTCACAGCTGGCCCACTGCCACGCAGCTGGTGATGAGGGCGTGGCCAGCCTGGGGGGGCTCCTGGAGGATGTGCCCAGCACCTCCAGCCCGACCCCCTCCCCCAGCAAGCAGTCCAGGCCAGACCTGCCGGTAGCTCATGCCTCCTCCAATGCCCTGATGTGCCTTCGGTCCCCCACTGTAAAGGACACCCAAAAAAAGAAGGGCTGGTCCCCGGCTGTCAGGGGTGGAAATACGGCCTCCCGCCGGGGCGGAGATACCTCTACTCCCTCTAAAGCCAGTAGGGTGTGTGATGCTCCGGTTGTCACACCCTCCTCACTGCAATCTGCCCACCATTCCAGTGGCAGCGATGACATCTCCTACTCCCCCATCTCCTCTTTGCCCACGGAGGTCGAGGTGATGTCCTCCAGGAAAGTGCTGTTCAGCAGTGATATGACAGGAATCAAGGATGAGAACAAGGATTCCCTGATGCAGCATGACAGCGATGATGACTGCCTTGCTGAGCTCCTGACCCAGCAGGAGCAGGACAGCAAAGTGTTAGCAGAGACTCACCTTCAGGACCAGGGAAGGCTCGTCAGCTCATTAACACCTGCTAATTACTTGCCTGCTGGTGCAACAGATGCCGGTGGTTCAGATGAGTCCAGTGCTCCTGTTCTGAATTTAAAGGAGGAAGGCATGGTATCTAAGGACCGTGATTGGTGCTCTCCTCAAAGCCTGGTGTTGGAAAACCTCCGGGACCATTTGTTGAGCAGAGCTGAGTGGAGCAGTCAGGACAACGGCGGTGAAGAAGCACTTGAGCTCCCCCAGGGATTGAACTTTATAGGTGATATGGCCCCAAGAAAGACCCAGGTAAAACCAGCTTCCTCCACACTCAAGCAGACAGACATTGGTGTCTTCTTCGGCTTGAAGCCTCTGAAGAAGGAAGAACCCAAGCCTGAGCCTGAGCTTACCCCAGCTGTTGAGAACATTCAGCAGGTGACCCCAGTACCGGCAGGAGGACGGTGTGCTGGGAACAGGAGGAAGAGGAAAGCCTCCCATTCTCTGGGTGATCTGGATGCAGCAGCCCAGGCAGCTGAGGGTGACACTGTACCTATGGTGAAGGCCGACAGAGCTGGGAGACCCTGGAGGAATAGGTGGGCTCGAGGAAGAGCCAGCGAGGATGATGCACAGCGGGTGAAACGCTGCCCTTTCTACAAGAAGATCCCAGGTTGGGTCTGTGTGTGTGTGTCCTGATTAGCACTTGTAGTCTCTCAGCATGGCTGAGGGTCCCTGGACTGTGGCATTGCTGCTGTGGTCTGCCTCTTCCCCAGTAGATTTGCATTTATTGCCTTCTGAGTGCAGGATAGGAACCAGATGATCCAGAGCTTGTAATACCACAATATTGAGGCTCATGTCTTGGTGACTAGATCAAACAGACCGTCACTTCCAATCAATGGGGTAAATGGTTGCTTGAAACTTGTTGGTGTCTGGCCCCATGTTGCTTATGTTTATGCAAGCTAACTTTTGTGGGGGAGGATGGATTGAGTTTAATAAGCATTTAAATCATTCTGATGGTGTGTGTCTGTCTTTGCGGGTGGTGTAGGCACTGGCTTTGTAGTAGATGCCTTCCAGTATGGGCTGATCGATGGCATCACCTGCTACTTCCTTTCCCATTTTCACTCTGACCACTACGGCGGACTCACAAAGAACTCCAGGCTGCCCATCTACTGCAACAAGGTGGGCAATGACCCAGTCCCTGCTGAGGTGCCTGGAGATCTGAGCCGACTGTCCACTAGCTTGTGGTGTTGAATGTCCTCTGATGGTCATCAGTTGTCCGGTCATCGCTCAGCAATGCTACAGTTGAGTGTGTCACTGCTGTCTGTCGCACACCAGATCACCGGTAACCTGGTGAAGACCAAGCTGCGGGTGGAGGAACAGTACATTCATATTCTCCCAATGAACACTGAGGTCTTTGTGGAGGGTGTGCGGGTGCTGCTGCTGGATGCCAACCAGTGAGTATTGCTCACTGCAGTCTGTCTGTGTGCATAGACCCTCCACTTGGTAGGCTTGCACCTTCTGAATTGGTTATCAGCGATCTCAATTGCCTACTTGCTTAATCGGCATGCTGTTCTCAAGCTGCTCTGCTGTACAGATTCACAGCCCCCCTTCTAGAGCATCGACCATTTACACAATGTAACACAAAGTGCTTCATAATGAAAACAATATCCTCACCACCGCCACCCATATAATCCATCCATTTTCTATACCCGCTTATCCTTCTGGGTCGCGGGGGGTCCGGAGCCTACCCGGAAGCAATGGGCTCGAGGTGGGGAACAACCCTGGATGGGGGGGTCAGTAATAAAAATAAAATGTTTCAGTAATTCAGTAATAAAATGGGCTAACATAAATAAAATCAATAAAACTCAAGTAAAAACCAGATTAAAAAGAGCTCTTTAGCCTTGCGGTGTGGCGACTGCGGTCACACTCTGTCCGCGGAGCCGTGTGGTGACCGCGGTGATTCTTCCTCCCTCTCAGCTGTCCAGGTGCAGCCATGCTCCTGTTCCTGCTAGCCGACGGGCAGACCGTCCTGCACACAGGTGACTTCCGGGCCGACCCGTCTATGGAACGTTACCCAGAGCTACAAGGCTGGAGGGTGCAGACTGTATATCTGGACACCACGTGAGTGAGTGTGCATGAGTGCTGTGGTCTGTACCTACAGTGTCCTGTGATCCAAACGCCCAGACACAATAATGAGTAATGTGTTTAAGTCCCAGTGAGGTTTTTTTTTAATCCCCCCCCCCTTCCCATACAGGTACTGCAGTCCAGAGTATGCCTTCCCCCCCCAACAGGAGGTCATCACATTTGCTGTCAATGTGGCCTTTGAGTATGTGACCCTGCATCCCTGCACGTTGGTCGTGTGTGGTGCCTACGCTGTGGGTAAGGAGAAGGTATTCCTTGGTGAGTACTGTAGCCTTGGTGGGGGGGGCTTGGTGGGGGCCCTTGCTTATGTATGTGTGTGTGTGTCCTCCCACAGCACTGGCAGAGGTGCTCGGCTGTAAGGTTGCCATGTCTCGTGACAAGTTCATCACCATGAGCTGCCTGGAGTCTGAGCAGGTCTCCCGGCTCGGCACCGCGGACTGGCGCTCTGCCCGGGTTCATGTGCTGCCCATGAGACAGGTCAACGTCAAGGTCTGTCCTGTCGCTCTCACATGTCCCTCTGGCCTGTTCTACCACCCACGTGGAAAGGGGATGCCGTGTGTGTGTGTGTGTGTGTGTGGACTAGCTCTGTTGCCATCTAAGTTGCAGTAAAGGACACTGATGGGTCCTGGGTGGTCACCACTCTCTGCTTAGTGGGCTTGCGGCTCCATCTCTCAGTGCTCAGGCTGTCAGCTGTTGTCTTGACTCTCTGCTGTTTCCAGGGGCTGCAGACTCACCTCAGGAAGTTCTCTGGGACCTATAATAAAGTTCTGGCCTTCAAGCCCACAGGCTGGACCTTCTCAAGCCAGGCTGCGGGTTTGGAAGACATCCAGCCTGTGGTCAAGGACAACATTACCGTCTATGGTGGGTGTGCATTGGATCATTTTCAAGAGTATTTCCCTTTAAAGTGCTACTCTGGCTCTATCTCTGGTCTCCCCTCCCAGAAATCCCCTACAGCGAGCACAGCAGCTATGTGGAGCTGAAGCGCTTCATCCAGTGGCTGAAGCCGAAGAAGATCATCCCCACCGTGAACGCAGGCAGCTGGGCAAGCCGTAAGCCCATGGAGCAGATGTTTAGTGGCTGGATGGCGGAGCTTGGGGCTGGTGGGGGCAGAGGTCTGTAGCTCTGTGAAAGCTGGCCAAGTGGGTGGGGTTAATTCAGAAATGGTCAGTGTTGATGTGGGTGGAATTTCCACTACAGGGCGGTTCATCAGGTAATGACTGCCATGTAGTGCTAGTGAACTGGTGTGTGACAAGAGGCCCCCTTTTGGACAACTGCTGAATGCCTGAATTGGCAGGAAACTGTCAACTGTTTTTTTAATTGTTCCTAATTGTGCAAGAAGTCTGATGCTGCTGGAATCACAGCTGTATTAAAATGGAATTTCCTTTAAAGTAAATGGGTTTTGTATGTCCTCTTAATGTGTAGACTAACTCCTGGAACACTAAACAGTGAGTCTCCTGCATGTCTGTGCGTGTGGGGGCTTACCTGAAATGTTTAGCACCATGGTGCCATCATTAATCCCCAGTTCAGGTAGCCAGCCCTGGACTGTGACCCCCCCACCCCGTGGACAACATGGCTTAAGTGAAATGTCATTATGGAGATAGACAAAGCATGTCATCTACTGAGGAGCCATTAAGTCCTGTTTCAGTGGCTAAGTGACTGATCCTGAGCATTAATCTGCACCTTCGCCCAAAATGCTTTTGCTGCCAGATGCTGTGTCGCTGGTTTGCTTGTAAGGCACAGATGTGGGCCAGGTCCCTGCTGATGCTGTACCCAGGCCTGGTTCACATAAAATAGAGTAGTGACGCTTCTTTGGTCCCCATGGGGACAATCTGTTTTTCCCTCCCCCATCTTGTTCTCCATGATATACAGGCTTGTATACAGGTGAGAGCAAGCTTTGGGGTCACCATGAATGGTCAGCCAGACTTCTGCCGTGGCTCGAACCGGCAACCTTCCCATCAGGGACACAGAGGCTTAGCCTGCAGATTCAGGGTTTGCTCTCTTTGCTATCCCTCACTGTCACAGAAACCTGAAAATCCTAAATCCAAAAGACTACTTCTTAATGGATTGGCCAGGTCCACCTCCCTGGCCGTTGAGTGGCTGACTGGAGCCCCGCTCTGTGGTCCCGGGGGGTCCTGTTGGCAGTGAGAAAGAAGGTCTTTTCCTCCTGGTTGAAGTCTAAAGAGCCTTTTATTTAAAGCAGATATAAATATTTAGCTTTTGATGATGAAGGGCCATGTTTTTGGCCTTGTTTAAAATGTAATCATGATGCTTTTCTGGGGATTAAAAGTCTTGGTGATCAGTCAAAGTGTGAGCCCAGTCTCCCAGGCAGCTCTGGGTGGAAGGTCAGGTCTCCAGCAGCACTGATAGATGCGCTGGATTGAGGAGAGAGGGGGGGGCTCTGCTCTTCAGCAGGCTGTACTGCAGCCGGCATTGTCTCAGCAGAATCTTCCCGCTACGCAGTCCATTGCCTTCGCTTTTGCCCCGCTTTGCCTTAGCACATGGAATTCTGAGGAGAGGCTTTTCTTGTTGACTGATGAAGGGGTTTCTTAGTCGTTGATTTGATGGTTTTTAAATGTGCCACCTACGTCCTTTCATCCCGTTACCTATCCCTGTCCTAGCACCAGGGTCCCTGTGAGCCTCGATCCTCATCCATTTTGGCTTCAAAATGCTTCTTAACTGTGCTTAAGAATGTTTGCTGGATCAATTCAGTTATGTGTCACGTTTTTGTGGGGAGATTCATGTTTCGCCACTACCTCTGAAATCCTCTATCGATCTATCTAATCTTATACATTATGTCTTTGGATTTGTGGTGGAGAAATGTTGCAGTTCCTCTGTAATCCTACAGGTGGTGCACTCTAAACTATTCTCACATTGCCAGGCAGCACAGGACCCTGTGGAATAGGAGCCCGTTATTCCCTAACTTTAAGCAATGACAAGTATGGTGGACAATAATAGATTTGCGCTGCTCCTGCACTGTTTAGATCCAAAGTATTGAGGAACTTTGGCTTTCAAGATTTAAATGGTGAAGTGGAGTTGTGCATGAGCAATCCTGTGTGCAAACTTTGTCCTGCAAAAGTTACGCGTTGTGATAATGCGAGGGACAGCCTGAGACAGACGAGGCAGTGAAGGAGCATGAAAGCTCAGTGTGATTTATGTCACGACAACAGCAAATGTAGCTTTTTAATTTAAAGTTTATACTGTTGTATTTCATTTGGCGTGTACTGTGTTTCGCCATGTTCAACTCAGCTGAGCTTTACTCAGTATGACGACTCTATTATTTTTTTTACATGGTTCAAGGTTTTAAAATTCTAAGAAAAGAAACAAATCATAGTATCATATTGGGATATTCATAGAAATGCAATACATATCGAATCAGCACCTAGGTATCACGATAATCTTATTGGGAGGTCTGGTGATTTCCATCCCTGTTTATATATATATATATATATATATTTTACATTTGGTCATAATTTCACAGCTGGTTAAACCAGCCTGTAGAACACTATCTGTCCACATTGACACGAAGGTGGTTCCTGTACATGCCCTCCGTCCGCCATGCCTGCCTTTCTGGGAATCACCTCCGACTGCCCCTGAAGTCCATCTCACACTGGTGTGGAGGGGTCAGGACAGCAAGGCCTCACCTCACAGGTACAGCTGCCAGGCTGGAAGCCCAAGGAGTCCGGGAACCTGAGCAGGGTCACTGTGACCTGAGGAGAGGCAGCAGACCGGCGTGTGAGTGACAGTGTGACAGCGTCTGAGGCCTGTCCACATGCGTGTGCCTGAGTGGGAGGTTCGTGAGGGTGTGTGTACCTTCTGTTTCAGAAACATGCCCAGAAGCATTTGCAAGTCAGCCACACAGTCTGTTTTCATGTCGTTCACAGCTAGGATCTGGTCACCCTTGTGGAAAAGGCCGGTCAACCCTAAGGGGGGGCTCCACTCGCTGACACTGGGGGGAGGGAGGAGGGGGTCAGCTGCAGCCTGTATTGAAAACTACA
>JAODUD010000041.1:709944-721431 GCA_026784285.1 Stomatorhinus walkeri | reverse complement strand
CCCTAAGGGGGGGCTCCACTCGCTGACACTGGGGGGAGGGAGGAGGGGGTCAGCTGCAGCCTGTATTGAAAACTACATTATAGTATGCTGTCATTTAGACCAGGGTTCTTCAAATCTGGACCTCGATTCCAAATCCAGGCCGTGTTTTCTGTTCTCCCAGGTAGTTAGTTTAATAATCACTGATTCTGATTGGTCAGAGGTTTCACACCTGGCTCACAGGTAAAGGAAGGCTGGATAACCAGCAGTACTCGGCCCTCACGGACCGTGATTTGAATAACCCTGATTTAGACATGCCATAAAGTCCCTCCGTTAATACCCAAAAAAGACATGAGGAAGGGGCTAGAAACGTTCTCTGGAGTCATGTGACTGAGGGGCTGGATTGGTATGCAGAGAGATGTATTTAACATTTGATCAAATCTACATTGTGCCATCAGACCTCTTGTTAGTACTTGCCAACTTCCATCCATTTTCCAGAACCACTTATCCTGTTCAGGGTCACATGGGGGCCAGAGCCTATCCCGATGATTATCGGCACAAGGCCGGGAATGACCAAGAATGGGGCGCCAACCCATCGCATGGCACGCTCACACACCATTCACAGCCTGTGGGCAATTTGTTAGCTCCAATTAACCTCAGGTTTTTTTTGAACCGTGGAGGGAAACCCTATGGTAACACGGGGAGAACGTGCAAACTCTACACCCGGAACCTTGGCAGAGACTCAAACCTCGGGGGGAGGTTTCAGGTTGTGAGGTGACAGTGCTAACCACTGCACTACTTATAAGTTGTTTATGAAAAAGAAATTGTATGTCCTATATTAAATCTATCTAGATACAGCTCATTCAGGTTCTCCCAAAGTCACTGCCTGAAAGCCTAGAAGAGGGCCAAGGAACACCAGATACCCACCAGAGTGTCCCGGCAGCATCTTCCAGCTTCACATGGTGCTTCAGGTCACTCAGGTCCACTGAAATCTCTTTCCGTATGGGGATTTTTTCTCTGGAAAAAGAAAAAGAATTTTAGCATTTAGTCGAAAGAACTACAGTACCAAGTTCCCTAGGTAGAGACTCATCAGAAAGAGTCCCTGAATTACCCATCGATCTGTTCCTGCCACTTTGCACTGGCCTCCTGATTTAACGGCTGGTCTCTCTCCTTTATTTCAGTTTTGGATAGAGACTCAGGATCTGATATGTCTTCTGTGATATTCCTGTGAAAATGCCAAGTGATAATAATGTCACATTTCCAAGAAAAACAGTATTTTGGTTTAATGTTAAATGGTATTAAAAGTAATGCTGAGGGTTTTATTTTGTGTGCACAGGATGGCATGGAAGCTTGGGCCCCCAGAAACGTTTGCCTGTGCTGATACGAATCAAGGGGTGTCCCCACAACCCTGACCAGGCTCAGCATGGAGGTTGGGGGTTTGGGGGTGGCTTCAACAGATGGGGATGGAAGACATGACTTTGAGGATCGCTGTTCCTATTCCGTGGATCGTCCTGTTGTTCAGCCTGCCACTTAAACCACGCATTTGCTTTAGACCTCCTGAAGTTTGGGGCCCCCCTGCTTGCCACAAACAGTCACTGTGCTACATATCTAATAAACACATTCCGAGGAGATGCAGGAGCTAACTAGCTAGCTATGATCTGACGCTACCAGTTAGCTGTTCATTTCATTTTTGAAACAGCTGAAGGGGGTGTGGAGTCCAGAAGTAGCACGCCTGGCCCTGGTTCTACCCTATAAGGTACTCTTGGAATATTTGTGTAACCTGGTGAAACTACCAATTGGATAAAAGTGCGTCTTATTAAGCCGAAGACACTAAAACTGTGTTAAGGAATCTCAGTTTAAAAGGACTTCATGTGACACAAGGTCAGGTCTGATCTCCACTCCTGCCTTTGTTCCCTCATTTCTGCCCCAGTGCCTGGAATGTACTAGGTGGACCTGAGCAACTGGTTCCCAGAAATGCAGACCGGTCCAGAAGTATGTGAGCTCTGACACATCGCTGTGAACAGTGCCAGCCATTGTCTCTGTGGTCTTTCCACACACAGCTGCTGTTCATCCATTTCCTTACTTAATTAAGGCTATCTGAGTAGTCTGTGAAGTCTTTGCCCCATATGGAGGGCTGGATGCCCCCGGATTGCAGGCATCACTCACTCTTCTGACCATCCACCATTGTTGACCTGTGGGTCCACTATCTTCATCCTCTTGGTCTCCTCGGTGACAGATGACAAGGATTGGCTCTCCTGCTTCCTTCAGAAACAGAAAGCCCTTTTGTTTAGTCTCCGTTCCCCTCCCATGTACTTGGCAGATTTGGTCGACTACAAACTCTCTACTTACATTGGGAAATTCTCATATAAATGCTCCTCATCCTTCAGCATTTCACACCTGTCACAATCAAAGCAACATTAGAATCATCTCTCTTCTACAGCCAGCTTGTTTTTCTCTGGGTCCCAAACAGGTGGTGCCAGCTCTGAAAAAGGCTATATGTCACAAATGGCTACTACAGGACTTGGGTCCTGCTCCCAAGCATTGCACCAGCTATATTCAGCAAATTAACTCATATGTTTAGTCAGTGTTCTATCTGCATTCAACAGAGATGTTAGCCTTTCGGAAAATGTCAGTGACAGTCCTGGAGGTAGACTGTGAATGTGACTGGTTTTGGGGTGAAGGAAACGGTAAAATAAACTTACACTTTGTCCATTCTGGTGTAAAAACTCTTTTCTTCCTTAGCTTCATCATCATCCTCATCCTCTTCATTTCCCTAAATTATTATTTGATATAAAGAGAGGAAGAGCTCGTGGGTTGCAGAGATACCTCCTCAAATCACCCAAAGTGTCTTGGGGTGTTTCCACACATGCTGGGTGTGCGACAGGGAGTATCAGCTTATTGGCAGGACTGGCAGTGAACTTGGCTACTTTAACTGAGGGAGCATTTTGTTAAGAGGCTGAAGGTCATGGATGCTCAAGCTGAACATCCTGTCCACACCCAAGTATCTTCTTGTTCCCTGTACAGCTAAACACCGACCCCATGTAAGATAAGTATTTACCCTTTAAGAAAGCATTTAGGCCATTTAGTGCTGGTTACTCCACACTGACCTGCTCCTGCTTTGAGATTACTTAAACCCATAGTCTCCCTCCCCTGATGTGGGCTGCCATGGACGTGTGGGCTTCAGAACCTGAAGCCTTGGCACAGAGGTTAGTGGCAGTAACATAGCCCTGGCACCTGAGCCATGATATCCAGGACACTCTTGGGCGTGTCGTAGTGGGAGTGTCGGTCATCCTCTTGTGGCTCGTGCTCTACACAGGATGCGGTTCGCCTGTTTCCAGTCTTGTTAGATGCCTGTCAATAATAACAATAATTACTGATACTTTGTTGATTCCCATGGGGAAATTTTCTTCACAGCAGCCCCAACTTGCTCTCTGTAGGTGAGAATAAGTGAAGGGCAACCTTCTGATTACAGGCACAGAAGTTTAGCCCACTGCTCCATGCTGCCTCCTGCTGCTTCCCTCAACTGAGCAACAGTTAAGCTCTATGCATTTAAACCCCCCCAGCCACACATATACAACACATTTGCTCCTAAATCGCCCCCACCCTACCTGATGCTCAGCGAGAGGCATGTCTATGCTTGGTGCAGAGACACAGCGGCTCCTCTGGGGGGGGGGGGGGGGCATGGTGGGGAGAAGAAATGATCTCATAAACAAATCGTCACAGCAATGAGAGTGAGTAGCTTTGTACCCTTCTATCCTGGAGGTTCAGTTTCTGCCTGGCATATACCAGGCAGGCAGCAGGACGGCCATACCATGTCGTCTTTAGAAGAGAGATTCCTCAGTGCCTTATAGATGTCGTTGAACCATCCATCCACCTCGCGCCTGTAACCATAGAGGTGGGTTTGTTAGTAATCATTAGCCAGGATGTTCTCTGGTCTGACTGAGGAAAATATTTTCCCCCACTTCTGATGTTGATGGTCTAGGTACACAGCCACTCATTTTGCTGAGTTTAGGTCCTTTGTGATATGATATCAGAAATGCGTATCTGATTTAAAGCCTCACCCTACATACTCTTCCCAACGGCACAAGACCACTGGGTGACACACATGGGAAATATATCCAGCTGCAAACCCCCCTTATGTATTGCTCATGTGAGAGTGACCTCACAATGAAAAGGCCAACAGACAGAAGTAACCTAAGCATATCTTCCAGAATGAGGATTAAGAATAACAGCCACACAGGACTCAGATAGTTACGGGGCGGCTGGTCTACAGGATCCCATTAATGCCTAAGCAGATCCCACTGAGCCCTCGAACACGGCCTAGTAAGTGAAAAGGTCAGAATCCTGCTTCTCACTTCCCGTCAGAGAAAAACAGGCCTTTCGCCTTTTGACCAATGACTTGGGCCATGGGCACTGAAGCACGTTTATAACCAAAGGTTTACAGGCTCGGCTTCCTGCAGAAGACATTCATAGCCTACTGTCAAGTGAGCCTTCCCCGGCCGCCGTGTGCTGAGTGCCACCCGACTTGCACTGCCTCACACTTACTTCAGCTTGCCGATGAGGTAATAGTCTCTGTCATTGGCACGGATGTAGAGCACACAGTCGGGGGGGCATTTGAAGGTTTTGTGGATCCACTCCCACCTGTTTTGCTTCTCTGGGGCAGGGTAAATCACCGAGATCCTGGCAGGAAATGACACAGTCAATCACAGGAAACTGGCGCCTGACAGAGGTCAGGTGGACCGTGCAGAGGGCAGGAGCGCCGCGTTGCTTGGCGGTTAGGGAACATACTTAGAGAGGTCGATGACTCCCTGCGCTTTCTCCCGCTCATCCTCACTCCGGTAATACTTGAGCAGATGCGTGCCCCAGATGGTTTTAAACAGCACAAAGAAACGCTTCTTCCAGGATTTCTGTAGGAACAGGGGAGGTTCACAGCAGTATGCATCACTCAACTTCTGCAAGCCACACCTTCATCAAGGAAGCGGAAAACTCACCAAAGTCTTGAAACGGCCGGCTGGAGGAGATTTGATTAGGTGTCCAGTGCGCAGCTCCTCTACGTCTGCCACAGGGGCGTAGAACACCGTCTGTGAACCTGGAAACATTAGGAAATGGTAAACCTCGGACCTTTTGGTGTGCATAGAATAGTCATATTTAACTCAATCTGATATTTCAGTTAAAACACCTTTAGACATCAACAATAATTTAAAAAAATGGCTGTATAACTAAAATTGCCCCATGAACTGCATGAGGCATTATTGTTATAAAATAATGCTCCCGTTAGGCCGTCTGAGTGAAGTGTCATTCCCAGAGGGTGAATTTACAGCAGTACATCTGTAAGACCCTATTGCAGTGCTCCTATATCTTTTACCAATTAGTTAGTCCCTGCCGGTTTCCTGCACACAGATTCTGAATGTTTCTGTTCTTTTGTAATAACAAGAGTTAAAGAGTCGCACTGAGGTTCCATCATTGAATGCAGCAGGAACCCAGTGCAGTGTTTTGTTTACAAGCTCAGTAAATGTTTATGGTCTCCTTAAAAATAAGCCTCCTTGAAGGTACCACGACAAGGCAGGGCCCTGATGACTGCCTGCCAGCGTCATTTCGCACGGCGTTTGATGACACAAAGCCCACCGCTTGCCGTCGTACTTGAAATCTGCTTGTGGTTCATCCCGAGTGTGTTGGATCCTACTGCCTGTGCTGAGAAGCAAAGTCTGGCAAGCGCAGGCCCCGACGTACCTACAGAGAGTGGACATCTCACATTTTACATGCATTTTTGGGAAAACACCATAAACAACAGTGGCATAGAAGCACACACTCACAGGTGCATCTACAGGAGGTGTGACGTGCTACTCGGTGACCCTACAAGCAGTGTAGAAGTAAACCTTACCTCCACAGAAGAGAGCGACACCTGTGGCTTTGCCCCTGGCGTACTTTATCTCCCACGATGCTTCAGGTACCTAATCGCTCACCAGCTCCGCTCCCTCGGACTCCCACATTCTGAGCTTAGCTGCCAGCGTGCGAGGAGCTTAATGCCGGCTTCCAACGAAGCTGCTTATGAAAATGCTTAGCATGTGATGTCACCTGCATGCTTGAGGCAGAGGCTCCACCACTGGCTCTGCCTCATCCAACCAGCCCTACCCAGGTGTGCTGACTTCCTCCTGGACACCATCCAAGCCTCTTGAGAAACAACTGGTTTGTTTAGTATTGCCACAGTATCCGGTAACACAGCCGGAAGCTGTAAAATTCCAGCTGCCATCACCACAGGGTTAAGTCGGGTGCTTCAGCTTATGAATTATTATTATTATTCCTTTTTAATAAGCTGTATGCGTAAATAGTGCAGAAATGTTCAGCTGGAAATTAGCTGTCAGGGCAGCGTTTTGAATATGATTTCAGTGACCTACGGATCAGACAACAGGTCTGTCATCTTTCAAATATGACACTGACACACTTATCCATGTGCATAGCTTATTTTACTTTATTTTACTTTTAACGATGCAACAACAAACAAAACTGAAACTGCCAAAAGTCAGATTAATCTACTTGTCTATCCTTACAAATGTTATTTATCCAACTCTGTTAGTAGGGAGATATTCAAGCTTTGGTATTTCTACAGGACAATATAGGAGTTTATCTATCCTGCTAGTGTCTTTTCCATGTAGGAAATTCGAACAGAAGATCAGACAGAGAAGGATCCAGAAGATTCATATTGTATTGTGTAATAAACTACATAACACAGTTCATACTCTGTTTCTAAGATGATTCTACCTGCACGAGTGGGACGCACCATTTATACTTATACTTTATATTTGATCAGTTTAAAAGTTAATTCCCCATTTTCTCAAGACCTCTGATCTGTTGCCTGATTAACCAGAAAAGGTCATTTCACTGTGTTCTTGTCAGAGAGGAACATTCCTGATTCTGGATAATCTACGTTCATACCTATATCTGTATTTATGTTATGATTCTGGATAATCTACATTTATATCTATATCTATACTAGGTTTCTGCTATACTGGGACAGCTGGGGAACTCCTACCGATACCCCCTGCAGACTGAAAGTGCTATGCCAATGTGACTGAACATTGATAAACGGTGAATCAGATTCCTGATGTTAAATACTGTAAATGCCTTGCTCTGTTGATGACTGAGTATATGATTTCTGTTCATATGCTTTGTAATATAACTAACCACACAAACTTCATGAACTTAGACTGGCCATCTTACCGCTTTCAGTCAAGTATTGTCCACAGAGCCCACTCACAAGTTCTTCTGCTTGTCCACGCTGATGTACTACACAGAGCGGGCCTCAGATGATGCTGCCAGAATGCCGGCCTCTGCGTGTGACTGTCTGCCAGCGATGGCTCCTGTCAGGGTCCCTTCTTGCTTGTGCGTGCCATGTGACTACTGGCCATGTGACTACGTGCCATGTGACTGCCGGCCATGTGACTGGAGACTTTTGGGCTGAGTAGCAGCAGTTATTAATACCACCAATGGCATTGCTGTGCTCCCTGAATGTCCCCACCCCCCAGAACAGCAAGCTCCTGACCCATGACCTTTGACCCCAAACACAGCTATAAATAATGATGTCCCACTGGCACCTTCAGCCATACCACAATGAGGTGCTTGCTCCCTGAGCTCTAAGGAATGCAGAGGTTGTGGATCCCTGAGCTGGGAGGGGGGGGGGATTCACATGCTGCCCCCCCCCCACTACTACCTCATCCTGTCGTCAGTGAGCTGCCCTATAAATGCCTGACTGCTAGAGTCCCTTAGGAGAATCAGCCAGTCCTCAGTGACACCACAGTCCTCAGTGACACCACAGTCCAACAAGACCTGGAAAGACACGGTCACACAGCCGACCATGAAGTCCCCGTGCCAGGTCGCCCTTTGACGCCGTTTCTCCATTGCGACATGACTTCGGAGTGTTTGTGGTCTGCTGCGTGGTCACCTTCACGTTGCCTCCTCCCTCAGGAAACGCCGACAGTCCCTCAGGAGAGCCTGAGGAAGCAGAGAGATGCCGTCCTCAGCAGAATGAAGAAGCTGGCAGTGAAGCAGGTGGAGGTCACTGTAAGTGTGCGGCATCGTGAGTGCAAGCTGCAGACACCCCCAGGTCAGGAGAAACATCTAAAATACACTGAGCCATGGGTGTCTCAGCCAAAGCCAGTATACGGGCATCTGGTGACTGAGGGTAGGCGAAGTGAAATATGGATCAATATCTCAGATGACTGCGGTTCCTTGATGTTTCTCGTCTGTGTTTGGGATCAGGAGACAAGGACAACCACAATTACACTGTGTTCAATACACAGTCGGTCACAGCTTTCTAGGCCCAAACTTTCTGTGGTTATGGTATTCCATTCACTCTGCTCTCATTGTGTCTATTTGAACTTGCTCACATCATTCATTTCAGAATTCCATTTGTCTTAGTGCTCAAAAAAACAGTGATGCATGGACCCTCAGCACAGAGAATAGGACTGATGTGGGTGTTGTGCTTTTTTTCTATAACTAACAAACGAGTTTAGTTTTTCTTACTATTCTATTTCATTCCGTTCTGATCTGTTCCATTCTACCCCATTCCTGCTATTTTATGCCATTCAGTTTTGTGTGGTCCTGCCTTGCAGAAAAAGTCCACAGCTCTGAAAGAGCGAATAAAGGAGAAATACGAAGACATGAAGAGGGTTCTGGAGGAGGACCTGCATATCACTCTCAGCCAGCTGGACATGGAGGCCACAGCCACCATCAGGACCTTTGAGGAGCTGACTGAGAGGTGCTGTCTGCTTGCCCAGGACATGGAGCAGCAGCTGTCACAGCTGGACACACATCCAGAGCAGGTACTGACAGTCTCCCCGATGAGGAGATCTCCTGCTGGTGGTTCTGTCGGCAGCGTGTAACTCACTCCACTGCTGGCCTCCTGCTTGTGCTCCTCAAACATACCCGTCATTTTTGAGCATTGACCTTTAAATCTGTGCTTCTTCTTTCATATTACACCCAGAGCTCCGAAACAGAGGAGAGGTAGGCTGCTGAGCGCCGGGCCTGTGCTGGGAGCTAGCCTGCCTTGGCAGGGTTCTTCATGGAACTCATTCTAATCTTCTGATTCGTTTTCATCCAACTTCTGGGTTCTTGCAGAAAACTAAGACGTAGCTCTAAACCACAGCACACGCTTCTGAAAAAACCCGAAAATGACGTATATGTCATGCTTCTTATCGGCACTAATTGTAGGAATCCTGCTTGAGCAGGAAGTGAGAAGAGGAAGGCATGTCTGCTGCATATTCTGCATGTTTCTGTCCGCTTCTCGTAAGCGTTTCCAGTCGGGCATTTCCAGTCGGCGTCTCCCTGCTCCTTCTTTCCCAGACTAGCAGATGTGCTAAAGGTCTGTGATCCTGACCTGGTGCGACTAGATGAGTTCAAGGCTGACCAGGTCCTGGGGATGGCCAACAATCTGCTCCTCTTCATCCGATCGCAGACTCCCGTCACGTCAAAACTCCTCCAGAGCTGTGAGTTACTGATAATAACAGCAACAATGACTCTTTATTGATCCCCATGGGAACATTTCTTTGTGTCTACCCCATCTTGCTCTCCATGACACGCATAGACGACAGCAATTATAGGAAATTAGATATCATCCAATGTTTGACTTCACTAAGGCAGCTAATTAGTGAAGCAGGCAGTATAGAGGTGACTATATCGGTACTTACACATAATTGTGTCATCAGCATAACAATGAAAACTCTATAGAAAACTGTCAGAGTATAAACTGCGAGTCAAAATAGGACAAAATAGGAAACGCACATGTTAAGAAAAGGTCTTTCAGTTCGGAGATTTACAAAGGCTAATACAAAGCTATTCAAAGGCAAAGGGTTCCATCTCTAACGCATTTTATTTACATATGATATTTTGGCTATTAATCAAAACCAATGACGCTCAAAATTTGTGAGAATGTCAATGAAGAGGCTCTGACTCAGAGTAAGTGAATGAAAATATGCAAAGGGGTCAGGGCCAGAGTGGGACTGAATTTCTGACCCAGAATTCAGGCCCCAGGACAGCCAAATATATAATTATATAAACAGTTTTTTATAGGTTTTTATGAACATATCCATGATGTAGGCTATGGAACGCACATTCTTGCCTACACACTTTAATTATGTGTCCATGTAATTTTTACTGGTACATTTCACCAGTATCATTTAAGCGACTTTGACATAAACAAACAAAGAAGCTTCACCAATTAAACATAAGATCTGTGCAAATTCCAATACATCTCTAATAAATTACTTCTTGCACACTTCTTACATATATTTTTCCAGAATTTGCACAGAACATTAATGATGCCCACTTCGGCAATGTTCCCATGTGAATGTGTCGTGAAAACGTAATATCATACTTTGCATCGGTTCTAACACTAAACCAAGATTTAACTAATGTCAGGTGAGTGGTGTTCTTGGGATTCAAGCTGATTTTGTGATGTAGGGAGAAAGAAGCCTTGTTGTTCACAATTCAGTTTACTGCACAGTGGCCCATTCTGCACTAGCATATGTTCTGACATTGATCTTAGGTCAGATACCATGGTAGAGATGTAAGCACGACATACCGTATTGTAAGAATTTAGTTAGGAGGACATCATCAGCTCATGCCTGTAATATTGTGTGTTACATGCTCTGAAATATGTGTGTTGCTGCTCACTTGTGCTGTAACAAAGCTCTATGTCATAGTATGCAAACATATTCAAATTTAAGGAACATCATTGGCTGAGGTGCTTGAAGACAGGTATTTTTCCATATCTAGAGGGTAAACAATGCCATGTTGAGAGGTATTTTGTCTCTCAGTTCTTACCAAAACTGAGACCATGATATCACCTGTCATGAAGAGAATAGAGCCTAAAACTGACCCCTGGGGGACACCTTGAGTGAGAACAGCAATAGCAGATTTTAATGTTGCGAAGGATAAACAATACTGATGGTCGCTAGGATGCAAACCAAGAAAGTGCAGCACCAGCAAAACCAGTGTCTCAAAGACACTGTACACTATACAGTGTCAAATACAGAACTATGATTGAGGAGGAAAAGTAGGCTGGCTGCCCCAGAGTCTACAGCCACAACTATCATTAACCACCATGGGCAATGCTGTTTTAGTGCTGTGTCGGGTCCTGAATCCTTATTGAATTGGATTGCAAAGGTTACAAGCACGTAAGTGATTTTTAAATGGAACAGCAACAACCTTTTTCAAAATCTTAGCCAAAAAGGGGAGATGAAATGGGTCTGTAAATTTTAGCTATGTGGGGTCCAAACCACATTTTTTGAAAATAGGTATAACAGCAGTAGTTTTTGGTTAGGTTGGAACAACATTTGTAAAAAGGCTACGGTGAACGAAATCGGAAGTGAGCGCTGAAAAGAGTGTTAAGACAGTTTGATGAGTTTGGGTTCAAGATTAGTTCTACACTAAAAGCAGGAGTGGTAGGAATGGTACAGTGGTCGCTACAGTGAGCCACATTTGGGAGTTAGCCTGTGGTCGCTACAGTGAGCCACA
>JAODUD010000041.1:633509-645508 GCA_026784285.1 Stomatorhinus walkeri | reverse complement strand
GGTCTGTGTGCACATGGGGCTAATCAGGGGGATGGGGGGCAGTTTCGAGAAGCCAAAGCACGAGTGTAACCGGATCAGCGGATAGCCTGCCTGCAAATCCTCTGGAAGCTTCCACACGGCCGTGCTGTCAGTGCTGCTTGTCTGTTATTTTCCTGCCCCTGAGCATGGGCCTCGGCACCCCCAGGGGGGCACATCTGCATCATCATCATCATCATATGGCCACATTTTAGAAATATGTGTCCCAAGGCAGTACCTGGCAACCCAGAAACAGTATGGTCAATCAGGACCATTGCTTGATCTAGCTACAGCCCCCAGACAAGCCCCCCCTCTGGGCTCCCTGGGGGGTGTCATTATACCCTCACTGTTCCTGCCCAGATAGTGATAGAATCCCGTCAGAAGAGAGACGCAGCTCACACACAAACACAAAAACCACGTCTGTATCCCATTAGCTTGTTAGCATGCAGTGGGAATGCTGTGAGTCACATGGCAAAATGCCCCCCACCTCCAGAGGTCGTAGGGTGGCCGGGGTCCTCCTCCAGGCCAGCCGCCCCGTGACATCAAATTGCCATGGTGAATCTTAACAAAACACACGTGGTCATGTTGGTCCGGAACATTCCATCTTAAAACATTTTAAACCCCATAGAGGGAGGTTTGCAAATTTCTCAGCAAGCGCAGGGGAAGCCCAGCAATGCTCACTGAAGCAGATACACGCACATCAGCCACAGCGAGTTCCAGAAAGATCTCCACAGCTGTACGACATAAAACAGAGTCAGATGGTAAGAACTCCACTCCCTTTCAGCTCGTTCAGGCTGCTGGGGCTGATCTTGTGTGAACACAACTGTGGCAGGACAACGTCACAGCCTGAGAGTGATAGTGACATCTGGGAAGCAGCAAACGGGCCAGCCCCTGATGCCCATGGCCGCCGTCAGTCAGCACTGGCAAGTATTCTGACATAAACAAGCCCAAAAAGCATGTATGTATATCACAGATAGAAGGCGGCCTGGAGTCAATCAATCTAGAGCCAATGGTGCGACAAGACACTGGCAGAGCCCCACCCACAGTCTCCTCTTGCACCAATCGGCACACAGCAGGACACATGCCAAAGGGGCCGCCACGCCACGCCACGCCGTCGCCAACCGTCACGCTCTCGGCCACCGTTCCACACAAAGGGCGGGCTCATGGCGTCATGCTCATTTAGCAGATGAGTGAGGGTGAGAGTGCAGGGCCAGCCGGCTCTGCGATCAGCTGCGGTTAAGGGCCTCGCTCAAGGGCCCGAGCGTGACATCACTCTGCAAGACACAGGATTGGACCAAGCGAACTCCCAATTGTCACTGTTGGGCCTCCCAAGTGCTGACCCACACACAGTCAAGTGCCGCCCCAGTTCAGGGAGCCGTGCGCTTCAAATATCACCACACTGACACCAAGCGCTGAATTATTTACCCCCTACCTGCCCCCGCTTTGCTACAGCCAAGCTGCCCCAGACATCGCCATTCATGGGAAACGCACCCCCCCAGTAGCAGCGGCGACGGCTGGGAGGCGTACAGAGGACAGAGCACCCTTGTGTCCTGGGCAAATGTGGGTGAGGAGGCCGCGTGGGTCCCAGCGGGCCTGAAGGGCAGCCTTTGTGTTCCAGTCACCCCAGTGGTTCCGCTGGCAGAGCCACAAGTAAATAACTCAAGTACACTGAGCACGCAAGCAGCGTGACGTACCACAACACCACTGCTGAGCAACCTGCCAGTGAGCAGGGCTTTCCGGGGCCTTCCGGAGCCTGGCTGAGCGCCCACAGGGGCAGCGCAACCCAGAGCCCTGCACTCGAGCTCCGTGTGAAGTCACTGACAGGGCATGGACACAGGACGAGGCTTCAGCTTACAGAGAGCAGCTGTGACAAGCTGCTGTGACATCACAACTCCCAGCTGACCGTATGCCTGCGGAATCCTGCCAGAGTGACTTAACCACGTGTAAGTATTGAACAGCTATCAGGCAGTCGCCAGGTCACTGATGAAAGCTACACTAATAAGAGTTAAATGTATATTTTTTGGGGGGTGGGGTAGTTTGGAGCTATAATCAGAAATAAACATTGTTATTTACAAGAGCACACAAGCAGTTAACGCTACCAGCTGAAACAGATCGGCACACTGAAATAACGGACTGGGCCATCACACAGACTGTCCCACGGACCAGGACCAGGATCGACAAGTGGCTCGAACACCAACTGCCTGCTGGCTTTCAGACTCCCGAGCACTGCATGCTAACAGCTGGCAGCAGATGGTCCTACAGGTGATGCGGGAGTGAAGCCAGGGGCGTTGTGTAAAACGGACAATCACAAGCAAAGCAGCCCTCTGTAAAGCAGCAGCAAAGATACTATTACACAGACGGGCACGGAGTATTATATAGACACACAGACGCTGGAGTATACCATAGGCAGACACACTGAGTATTACGCAGACAGACACTAAAGTATTATATACAGACACTGAGTAAACAGGCATAAGTTAAGGAAACGCATAAGTAAAACAATCTCCCGTCTTACGCCGTCATTGCTCGGTGACTCATGCAGTTTCGTGATCAGTTACAGTGTTTCTGAGTTTCAGCCTTTCCAGCTCCGCGTAATCCGGACAGACCCGCACACACACTTCGTCTGCGCCGCGCCCATCCGATCGGACCCTTTCGGACCGAACCGCTTCTCTCCGTGTGTCTCAGCCTCCGACGCCCCGTCGCGATCGCTTAAGCGTGCCACGGCAGCCACATTCCCCTTCCAGGGAGGTCCGGCCCACGGAGATCCCCCCACCCATGCCCGGCTGACATCAGCGGCACCCCACCCCCGGCAGGACCGGCCGCGGTGGGGACTGGCTGCCGCACGCCTGAGCAAAAAGCGGGGCCACATCGAGCGGCGTTACCTGGCTCTCCCGTTGCTTAACGTTCCCTCGAAGATGTACCCCTCCGGTACGACGACCATGTCGCAGCGGTTTGCTTCTCAAACACAACCGTCGAGGGTTCACTTTATCGCCCGACTTTCAACTCGCATTGCACTGGTGGTGGTTGCTGCGTCCTCTGACCGCCTCTTAGTGCTGTAAGGCGATCGCAACTGGCATTTCAAATTGTATAAAGTGGATATGATCGCTGCCCTATCTGTGATATTATCAGTTTAACTTGCGTGTAACGCGGAGATGGTAACTGCCCTGCTTGTAATATCATTCTACTACGCGTTACATTGTATCATTATTTTAAAACGTGTGTGACATTGTAACATTACCATTTTAACACGTGTATGACATTGTGACAATATCTTTTATAAACACTTGTGTAGCACGTTAAACATTATCGGTGCTGTTGTGACCCATCTTACCTGGGTCCAAATGCACGTCCGGGCGCTCCCAGTCCACGATCTTCGCAGTAAAAACTTTATTTCCTTGAGTATCGACCAGTAACATACAAAACAAAACGGAAGCAAACTTGTAGGCTAAATGATTACAGTTGACGGCGAGCTCGGGATGTCGGCGCGCTGCGCTGGGTTTGATTACTGTTAAACATCTCGAAGCTCAGCTGCCTCTCAAATAGCAGCTTTCGTTTTGTACCCCGGCTCTTTTAAAACGTGACTCACACAACTTGATTCTAATTTTCGCTGTTTTATAATGACAAGTTTAGGTTTTGGCCAAAACGACTTGAAAGTATCAAAATACACATGCGCGCGCAATCTCTCTCTCTCTCTCTCTCTCTCTCTCTCTCACACACACACACACACACTTGTGTTGTATATCGATTAACAGTTTTTAGTTACAACCGCGATTTGCTTGTAACTAATCACGATCAAGGGCACATATAGTCTATTTTAAAACGCGTGTCTAGATTCTTAACAATGGAAGTTAGATTATCTCTTTAAGTATAAAAGTCTCGTTTAAGAATAATTCGTCCGATTTTGGTGTGATTCGCACGGTTGCCAACTGGCGCATCTGACATAACACTCGTGCTTTCAGACCCACGCTTACGCAAGAAATCTTACGGCGAATGTATATTATACCCATTATAAACGTAAAATGTGCTACATCAAAACCGTTTGGGTATTTTGCGTTTTGCGGACTCTTTACTAGTTAAACTCTTACAAAGATGTAAACGTGTGTGCGGACTTGTGTCGAATTGAAAATGTCGCTCCAGCCAGATGACCATAGTTTGCAACCCAGAATCGTGTCATTGGATGGGTTGGTAACACACACACACACACACAGATAGATTTTAACAATCCCAGAGGGACATCCTGATTTCTAATAGCCCCATACCACACTGGTATAAACAAACGGTAGACAAGAACACACGGAAAACACTATAAGGACATACATTAAAATTAAAACTAAGCTACTGCCTGTTCTAAAAGTGCAGTATAAATGGGTCAAAGTAAAAATAAATAAGTAAATAAAAAGCCTTAGTATGACCTACATTAAGGGGGGTTACTGACCCCCATGCGTGGTATTATAAATTAGTTATACTATTATGATCATGCATTGAGATGACTGAATCAAATAGTAATGGGTAATAATAAGTAACCAAATAAAAATTAGCCGCCCAGAGTGGAGTTCTAAAGAGCAATAGCACGGGGAATGAAAGATTTTTCGAATCTGTCTGTTCTGCACTTGGAGAGACGTAGCCTGCTGCTGAACCGGCGCCCCTGCTTGCCGGTGGGGGGTGGTGACTGACATCCTTCAAAATAGTCAGCAACTTATTCAATGTACTTTTCCAGCCATTGTTACCACTGGTAACTTACCAGGTTGTCCAGCGCCATGCCAACCACAGAGCTGCCCCCCTGATCAGTTAGTCCAGCCGCGAAGTCTTCATTCATTGTACTGCCCCCCCCCCACCACCACAGCATAGACCAGCACACTGGCAATCACTGTTTGGTAAAACATCATCAGTAGTTTGCTGCAGATGTTGAATGATCGCAGCCTCCTCAGGAGATACAGCCTGCTCAGGGTCTTCTTGTACAGATGGTCGGCGTTGTCTGCCCAGTTCAGCTTCTCATCCAACAGCAGCCCGAGGTCCCTTTAGCTGCCTACGACCTATATGTTCCCCCCAATCTGGACTGGCTGAGGGCATGGTCTACACTTCCTGTAGTCTATGATGAGCTCTTTGGTTTTGTTAGCGTTGAGCTGCAGGTGGTTCAAAGCTGCATGAGTAAATCGAGGAATCAGGGAAGACATTTATTAGATAAAACTACATCGCCAGCTCCTCTTTTGTGTTTGCGAGCAGGTACACTTCCAAAATGAAAAGCGACGTGGAGAGAAGCGGTCCTGCGTGCTTGCCTGAGCGGGAGCATTGGCTAAGCCGCTCTGCTAACGGAATCCCTTCGGCCACATTCCAGGCGCGGCTCTCCCTGCCGCAGCGCTAGCGGAGGTTTGTACTTTGGGCTGCTCTGAAGTCCCGAACCGTGCCGCTGCGGAATTCAGGTCAAAGTGGAAGTTCTGCATCCAATAAGGGCAACAGGATTATCCCTGTTCCTCGTTATTACTGCTCACTGATATACATGTCTGATTTTAAAAACGCTGCCATAGGTCCAAGATTAAAGTGGTTAATTCTCAAATGTGCAGTGTCTACACAATTAAATTAATAGTCGTTTACTCCTCCAGATGCTCCAAAAAAAGAAAACTAAACAATCGCGCAATGTGTGTGTATATATTTATATGTATCATGTCTGTATGTATAACACACACGGGTAATTTTCTTTAAGACAATGTACTGTGAAAATACACTAAAATTGAATTGAACATATTCACCATTACATATGATAAAATGTCATATATAAACATTAAAATAGAATCACTGCAGCTCAGTCAGCTCCAGAGGTAGTTAGGGGTTTGAATGCACCGTCGGTGCGTTGGCTGTGGTGTTGGTGTTCGCACTCCCCTCTGTTGCCCAGGTTTCGTCCCCAACACCAAAGACATGCAGCTGGATGAACCATCTCCACAAATCTGCCCCCCACTTCAGTGTGTGAGTATCTGCTTTGCCTGTCACACCTTGCTTTGTGCCCTGTGCGGTCTGTCATAAGCTCCGTGCCTGTGTCGCGTAAACTGTTCCAAGGTGACTTTGAGGAATATATTCTAGTAAAAAGGGTTTTGCTTATGTATGTTGACAGTTGATGGCGTATGGATGGAGACATGGAGGTGAAGGAGCTGCTGCAGTGACCTAGCCAGCTGCAGCTGGAACAAGAAGCGAAAAACAGCTGTAAATGTCATGGCAGAAACCGCATGGCGTGTCTCGGGTCACCAAGCTGACACGACGAAAGGTCACAGCGGCATTCTGGCAGGTTTGAGCAGTTAGCTGACGCGCACATGTCGATGCTGCTGTACGGTGGCGGGATCTGGCCAATTAGGCACCACCTTATTTGCATATGAACCACCCCCCCCCCCCCCCACTCCCACAGAGACGGGGCTCTGAATGTGACCATGGTCCATACAGACTCACTGCTTTGTTCTGCTCTTTTGTTTAGCAAGATGCATCATTGTTTTCCATTTGAAAAGAAAAGTACAGGCCTGAATCAACCATGAAAGGGACTTCTGAACCCACAGAGAAACCTCTGGAGTCGTGATTTCATACAGGCGGAAGGCTGTAGAACATAGCTTTAAAACATAGCTTGGAGAGGGTCAACTGCCACCATTCTAGCTGCTTTAACATTACGCAAGTGTGTCAAAACAGGCCGAGCCATGCATAACAAGCAGTAGCACAAATACCATCACTTTTGCACAGATTTGGTGAGGGACTGCATTTAGCACAGGTCGTTATTAGCTCAGTGATTAAATCAGCAAAGGTATTTTTTTCTGGCAGTTTCAGAAGAGGGGAAAGCAAAGTTTTCAGTGTCCAATGACAGCCCCAGGTGGTGGAAAGTACAGCTATGCTGAAGGAAGTAGGACTTAGTTCATTTAAAGCCTTCCTTGGCATAGGCTGAACATCCCTTTCAGTGGCCTTTACTCTACTGACTAGATGTATTTTCTTTATACAAATAGCGCCGCCTAGTGTTTAGGCAGGACAACTGTAGTTTTTTTTGCAGAAGACGCTCATGTTTCAGGTCAAACTTAGGTTTCTCTCACTAACAATGTACTTGGTTGTTTATGACACCTGAAAAAACTTTGTGTGTCCCTGGTATCCAGTACAACTAGACAATGGCAGTGACGGTCTCACCGTTTCAGCCTCTCTCCAAAAGGACAAAGCAATTTCAAAAAGCAGTTTTTGTTAATTATATTGAATTTGTTCAAATTGTCTAAATATAAGCTTGTTAATTAAGATTTTATGATGGTCATGCCTTGAAATCAGACTGTACCTAATTTGCAGAGGTAAATTACACACACCGTGTGTGTGTGGATTCATGTCTCTGTCTCTGGCCCTGTGCGACTTGGATGGATCCTCAGTCCCTCCATCTCCTGGTCTTTTAAAGATCACTTAGATTCTATTGCCGGAAACCTGGTGTAACCTTTACGTCAGCGTGGTCGTGCCGGACGGCTGCTCAGATTACAAACATAAACAAAACTCACTAGGCTTATTCTGTGGAAAGGTGAGTGGTGTATTACACATGCAGCACTGTTCATATTCACCCGACTCACTGGGTTTATTCTGTGGAAAGGTGAGTGGTGTATTACACATGCAGCACTGTTCATATTCACCCGACTCACTGGGCTTATTCTGTGGAAAGGTGAGTGGTGTATTACACATGCAGCACTGTTCATATTCACCTTGAGAAACTGCATTTCACAAACTTGACATGATCCCTTTAATGTTTAATGACGTTCTTGCATTATAAGGGCCTCATTGAAACAGGTCTGATATTACCTCTTTTATTTTTGAAGAATAAAACACAAAATGTCCCATTCAGATGGTAACAGGCTGTAAATAAATACTTATTTCATGTCTATTCAACTAATAATGAAAATTTTCTTTAAAAAAAATCAATATGCCATAGATTACTATCAGATTGTTTTGTCCCGATGTGTCTTTTGCTGTTAATGTATATGGATCAGGTTCAGCACATAAACACAGACTGAGAGATACAGGCTTTATCTTACTGGATATGAATAAATGCAAAGGTTCTGATACCAGCTCGCCGTGGCACCATACAGAAGGTTGGCTTCTTGGTACAGAAGGTCGGTTCTCCTCAGGCATGTGGAGCACTGGGACCACGTGGACTCCACGTGCTGCACTGGGCACCGCGGCATTCACCTGGGTCCCAGCAAAGCGGGCAGCGGCTTTGCGGACGGGGGGTTCCGCTCACCGGGATGCTTTTTCTCGGGATTTGACTCCTTTGCGGCAACTTTCAGGTAGAAGTGCAGCTGTGGAGGGTGGGGGGGGGCAGGTGGAGCAGGGGGGCTGTTTACGTACAGAGCAGCTACACATTCACACACAGGGCCAGAACAGCAGAGGCTCCACATGCTTTGGAGGTGGAATGAGCTTCTCACCTGTACGGCCTCAGCTGGGCCAACAGTCACCACATTCGTGGAGGGCTGGTACCGTGCAGCAGATGCTTTGACTGTGTAGGTTCCAGGTAGCAGCAGCCTGAAGTAGTCTCCACTGACACCTGCAGGACAGGAGGGGAACTGTCGGCACCACTACTTCCAGAACCACTGCTTCCAGCAGCACTGCTACCAGCCTGATCCGGCAGAGGTGACTGGGGCTCCAGCTGCCCTCACTGCCGGCCACAGATGATGGACGGAGGCCTTTTCAGGTATACAGGATGGTTTGGTGAAAAATGTATTGTCTAAGGGCAGTTTGTGTGCTGGTGCACCTGGACTTGGAAGCGAAGGTGTGTTTTGCCAGCTCCTGCCTGCTGTCGGCAGGACTGAGGTGCTACACTGTAGGCTTCGCTAAGCAGTTCTCTAGAAGCTGATATTGGATGGGTGATGCATCCTGCCTGGCCAACCTACTCACCACTGGTGATGTCGTGGTTTATGCCCGACACAGAGATCACGGCTCCACCGATGGGGTTGTTGTTTTCATCGTAGACCATACCTTTGATGCCGTGGTGGACCTGCACCCAGCAGACAGCATTAGATGAACGCTCAAGGCTCAGCCCCAGGCTATAGCTGGTCAGCTCCAAGTGCAGAGAACCTAGTAGGATCTGGTCTAGTGAGAGATGCATGTGCTTTTGTGTTTCTGAGCAGTTACTGGGACAGTGTCACTGCTGTTGTGTTGGGACGGAAGAGAGCCTGTAACCTGCTCCATGTAGGACACCAAGGCCTCCCGGTTTCCCAGCCACTCACGCTGCAGGGCCGAGGCAGGAGGGAACTTGTCACAGCTGAGTTCCAGCGTGATCTCGAAGCAGTTGGTATAGAGATAGTTGAAGTCCTGCATGCCTGGAGAGGTGCAGCTCTTTTAGCACATGAAGCAGAACCAGCTGGATATCAACACTGAGCTGCTCAGAAAAGTCTCCATGCAAACGTATCAGCAGCAGAAATAAGGATGTCTACGATGGGAGAGGCTGCACAATGACATATAGACAATCTAACGGCGATGGCAGAGAGAAGAGCCAGGGAAGCAGGTAGCGGTACCTTTCGAGAGGGAGTACCAACTGGCCCCGTTGGTGATGCCCTCCTCAAAGTAATCCCCGCAATTCCAGCCCCTGTGCATCCAGCTGTGGGCGTAGGAGTATGTCCTTGCCAGCTAAAAATAAGCATTGCACACACAGTATGGTATGAAGTGGGGGGGGTCGTGGCTACCTGAGGAACATATTTAGGTTCAAAGTCTGACATCTGTTGAATTGCTGGCTGATATATAATAATATGCATACCACATTCAAGTGCAGCCTTAGCAACACAGGCCCACAGCACTTGGATGACACTGTGGGAAGTTTGACTTGATTGGCCTGAGAGGTCTGCCCTCGTGTAAGATTTGATCTGATTGGACCAAGTGGTGTGCCCTCATATAAGATTTGATCTGATTGGACCTAGACATGTGCCATCATGTAAGATTTGATCTGATTGAATGTAGGTGTGCCCTCATGTATGATTTGATCTAATTTGATGTACGTGTGCCATCATGTAAGATTTGATCTGATTGGATGTAGGTGTGCCATCATGTAAGATTTGATCTGATTGGATGTAGGTGTGCCCTCATGTAAGATTTGATCTGATTGGACTTAGAGGTGTGCCAACATGTAAGGTTTGATCTGATTGGACATAGGTGTGCCCTCATGTAAGATTTGATTTCATTGGACCTAGGTGTGCCCTCATGTATGATTTGATCTGATTGGACCTGGAGGTGCGTCCTCATGTAAGATTTGATCTGATTGGACTTAGAGGTGTGTCCTCATTTAAGCTATCCTTGAGAAAGGGGTGGGCTTAGGTTGTTACCTTTTTGAAGAGGTTATCATCTGGTGTGGCGGAGTATGTGGTCTTGCCCCGTATTCGGGGTTCCCTGGCCTTGTCGAAGGGGTAGTTTGCCACGACTGCCCCTCCGTGCAGATTGGCTGACAGGACGAAGTTATAGTTCTGCATCCACTTGATCACAGCCAAGGTTTCTGGTTCGACCTGGAAGCAGCACATTCCTTCGCAGTGAGAAGAGGGTTCAGAGAGCAGCTGATTCTAGGCTAAAAGTGCTAAAGCCTCTCGCCACAGCTTGCATTAAGCACAAAACTACAAATGTACACATTTAACTCCCCCTTGCAACAAAAAGGACCTTCTGTCTTGTCACGTTTTTGTCCATGACACCCCATGCTGCCAAGACTATCACAAACATCTACAGAGAATTGAGCTTCTGGAAACCCCCACGTCTGCTCTCTCCTGGGCTTCTTGGAATTAATGGAGGAACTAGTTTGTGCAGGAACTAGGTTCTCTCTCTCTCTCTCTCTCTCTCTCTCTCTTCCTCCCCCATATTTCACAGAAAAGTGGATTGGTCCCCATATGCTGATAGCTTGTTCTCCCCCATTTGTTTGCTGGTATTGGCCTAGTATCTCATTTACTGGCAGGCTAACAACCTTTGCTAATCGCCCTCAAGCTCTATCCCTGGCAAGCAGGTCTGAACCGCTCTTTCTCAATGTTACCCTCTGGCAAGCAGGTCTGAACCGCTCTTTCTCGATGTTTCTCAATGAAGTGTCTCCAGTCGACATAAAAAATGACCAGAAAGGCCTAAGGTGGGTAAAAATGAGATACCTAACTGATTTAACACTGACATAATGTCTCAGCGGTCAAAGGGAGAGTGAGGACCTTGCAGTCCCCAGTACGCTGATCGTGGGCAAGTTTTTAAAAAGGGACTTTGTTTAACTTTATAATATTCCCAACAAATTACTCATACCAATTTTTATTTGTGGGCCATTCCCAGTATGGAGATCTGGGAATGGCCTGTTTGTTTATAATCTGTTTACTTGTTCACTCCGTCTGAACATATGGCTTGGCAAAACTTGCACTCAATGGGCATTAAACTTCATTGACAGTTCTAAGTTATTCTGGGGAAGCAGTGATCGAGTGTGATCCAAAGGCCATCACCAAACAACTGAAGTGAAAATTTCGTTTATTCTTTTCACAAGCCTGTACACACACACTTCTTACTTTATCTTCATGAGCCATCGTGAGCTCTCGGTACCTCATTCTGAACTGTAATAGGCAAACATTGAGCGGTCGAATCATAAATACAGACAGAACCTGAGGAATGCAGCATCTCATCACATCTAACAACAGCAAGGCCGCTCATACTGATCAGCCCGAACACCCTCTGCCCAGCGCCCATTGTTGTGACGGCAGAAAAGATGACATGGTACAAATTCTAGACAATAACAAGCCACAGCAGCCACAACATTCTCAAGCCAAGGATTTGTGTAAGGTTGAGTGTTTCCATGGAGGGAGCTGTGACGATGTACTCCAGCCTCCGGAAAGACCCCAGCTATGACGATGTACCCCAGCCTCCGGAAAGGCCTCAGCTATGACGATGTACCCTAGCCTCCGGAAAGACCCCAGCTATGACGATGTACCCCAGCCTCCGGAAAGACCCCAGCTATGACGATGTACCCTAGCCTCCGGAAAGGCCCCAGCTAT
>JAODUD010000041.1:489823-507567 GCA_026784285.1 Stomatorhinus walkeri | reverse complement strand
GAGACTGTCCATGTCGGTGGTGGTGTGTGAGACTGTCCATGTCGGTGGTGGTGTGTGAGACTGTCCATGCCGGTGGTCTGGTGTGTGAAGCTGTCCATGTTGGTGGTGGTGTGTGACTGTCCATGTCGGTGGTCTGGTGTGTGAAGCTGTCCATGTCGGTGGTGGTGTGTGAGGCTGTCCATGTCGGTGGTCTGGTGTGTGAGGCTGTCAGTGTCGGTGGTGGTGTGTGAGGCTGTCCATGTCGGTGGTCTGGTGTGTGAGGCTGTCCATGTCGGTGGTGGTGTGTGAAACTGCCCGAGTTGGTGTGGGCGTTTGAGAGTGACAGTGTTGGTGTCAGTGTGTGAGGCCACCTGTGTAGGTATGGATGTATAAGAGTGCCTATCTTGGCCTGTGAGCGCTCATGACGACATTGGCGTGTGCGAGTGTCTGTGTCAACAGCGTTGTGGTGTGATCGTCCGTGTTGGCATCAGTGTGTGAGAGCACTTGTGTCAGTGATTGTGAGTGCCTGTGTCGGTATGTGAGCTTCTGTGAGTGCCTGTGTCGGTATGTGAGCTTCTATGAGTGCCTGTGTCGATGTGCGTTAGCACCCATGTCAGCATCGCTGTGTTATTGCCTGTGTTCGTGTGTGAGCGCCTATGTCGATGTATGTTATTGCCCATGTTCGTGTGTGAGCGCCCGTGTCGATGTGTGTTATTGTCCGTGTTTGTGTGTGAGTGCCCATGTCCATGTGTGTTATTGCCCATGTTCGTTTGTGAGTGCCCATGTCCATGTGTGTTATTGCCCATGTTCGTTTGTGAGTGTCCATGTCAATGTGTGTTATTGCCCGTGTTCGTGTGTGAGTGCCCATGTCGATATGTGTTATTGCCCATGTTCGTTTGTGAGTGTCCATGTCGATATGTGTTATTGCCCATGTTCGTTTGTGAGTGTCCATGTCGATGTGTGTTATTGCCTGTGTTCGTGTGTGAGTGTCCATGTCGATATGTGTTATTGCCCATGTTCGTGTGTGAGTGTCCATGTCGATATGTGTTATTGCCCATGTTCTTGTGTGAGCGCACATGTCTGGGTGTGTTAACACCTGTGTCGGCGCCCTGCTTTTCAGGACAGCCAGCCGGTACGTGGCTTCATTTTGCCGAAAGAGCATGACCCCCTCACAGTGGAGACCCAGCAGACCGAGCATTTGTGTGTGTGTACGTGCGTGCATGTGTGCGCAAGGTGCAAGTGCGCGCACATACACACAAACACACATGGCACAGGGAGTGCAGAGGCACTCTGTATTCACAAAGACAAACAGCCGTAACAAAGCATCCGGCCGTCCTCTTAACAAAAAGCCAGCAGCTGCAGGCAGCCTTTCCCGGTTCACAAAAGAGCTCAGAAAGAAAATCAGAAGGACTTTGGCTCCAGAGAAAAGAGCACGTTCAATATTTATATTTAATACAGTACATTATTGGACTGTATTTAAAAGTTAATCTATTCACTTTATGGTGATGACAAGCAGGCCTCTCTGATCAGAGGAGTTAGCAAAATTTATCTAGGCCATAGTTTTCAGTTTCATTTGTCTGATTTTTTAACCTAAAAATGGAAGTTTGAAATAATTATGTTCTTCATAATTTCATCTCATAAAATACTGTGGCTTTAACTGCATTTCTCTGAAACCACAGAATCCAACGGCGTGCCTGGGACTATCCTGAAGCCCGCATGTATGTGCACAGTGCGTGCACACACACACACACACACACACACACACATGCGCACTGCGGACGGGGGAACAAGCTGCCCTTTTCTTTCCTCGGGTAAGACGGTGCAGTGCAGACCTGTGCGGTGAGCAGGCCGCTTCACGGCACGGCGCCTCCTGGACTCGGGGGCAGGCGCGCGGCGGCAATCGAACAGCAGCGTGTTTGGGCTGCGGGCGGCCGGCCTGCGAGGGCGGCGCTGTGCCCCTCAGCCCGAACCCGGCCGGGACCAGCTCCCCCGCAGGATACCCCGGCACCTGAGCCGCTGACGCATTTTTAATAACGCAAGAAGTCATGCAAATTTCCACAAAAAAGCTGAATTAAAATGTCTTTAAGCAGTAGCATGTAAATAAATCGCTGGATCATTTTAAGGCTCATTGCCACCTCACACCAAGAGCATCAGTGTGCAGTGAACAGAAGCCACGGCAACACTGGCGCACTAACGATCCAGTCAGGCAAAGACACTCAGTCTTTCTCCAAAAGCAAAAAGGTTGATTTTATAACTATTTAGTAGCAGCAAACCCTGTAACTAACGCATCACTGCACAGAAAACACCAATCTTCGCAAAATAAATCCGAACAGACAAAAACAGTGTAAAGTGTAAACACCTTCAGGTGGGGGGGTGGGGGGGCCCTTTTCAATGTCAGTGGCCACGTCCAGCTGGCAGCAGCAGCCTGACACTTGTACGCAGACTCCCGCACGCATGCACACACACACGCACACGCTCATGAATACACACGTGCACGCCGTTACTCACCCAGCCGCTGAGGCTGAACTGTGAGCAGCCAACCTGCTGCAGCAGAGAGAGCTCAGAGATCAGGGCTTCCCCCTTGGCTGCCATCTCCTCGGAGCCCAGAACAGGCCTCTCCCATGTGTACATGCCCTCTGACTGCCCTGCCCTGCACTTCACCTCCACAGCCTTATCCCCCCAAAATGGTTTCTGCTCTTCTTCCTGACCAGCACCCCACACTGTGCAGTCCCTAAACGACACGCTTTTGTCTTTCTACTGTGGCTTTCTTCTTTCTTGCTCACTCGCTCGCCCCGGCACTTCCACTCGCCCTCGACGTCCCGCCCGTGTAACGCACTAAAAGACGAGCGGCTTTGGGCTGCGACGGCTGGAGCCGTGGTGGGAGCGTGGCGCTGGGACGTGCCTTGCCCCCACCACTGCTCGCATGTCGCTCTGCGCTCGAACTTCTGAGCGCTCACGATGCACATGATAAAAAGGGGAGCACAGCCTCAGCGGTTATGGCAAACGCGTGCGCGTGAGCTTCCCACGGGCAATGGAGTGCAGGAGCAGGAGGAGGGAGGAGAGGAAGAAAGCAGGAGCCGAAGGCCAAGCCTGACACACTCGGCATCTGGCTGGGGAGCCCCGAGACGGGCTGGTCAGGGGAGGGACACCAAGATGGGGGGGAAGGGAGGCCAGCAGGAGGCCCTTGCAGCCTCTATAAAGGGGGAGGACAAGGAGCAAAGCTCCCAGTGATCCTGTCAGGGTTCCCCAAGATGCGACGGCAGCAGGTGCAGAGCCGCTCCATGCCGTCACTCTGACGAGGCAGCAGCACTTGCTGCTGCGGGACCCTCTGTGTCCCCTGCGCTTCTCCGTGCTGCTTTGCGCTTTTAAAGGAGACAAAGAGCAGCAGACGCATAGGTCCCTGGGGCGCCGTGGCCCACTCGCGCCTCCCATGCGGCTTCAGTGACATACTTCTCACCCCAAAAGCGAATCAGCACCTTAAATACTCCTGGCGGCGTGACAGCTTCGCGGAGCCGAGAGCAAGGAGAGGCTCAGCGGCCGAGGAGGCGCTGACACCCTGAAACGCGTCGCCGGCACTTTGCACACGGCACTGTAAACGGCGCTTTAACACAAGCAGGACGTCAGACAGCAAGCAGCCATCGCAGAAATCCTCGCTCATCTCTATACTGCCCTCAGCCTGCTTAAAACACTCCTTACTCTGCCCCTCGCCGACTCCCAATACCTGCTCCCGGTACAGTCTCCAAGTACTCCTTACTCTGCCCCTCGCCGTCTCCCAGTACCTGCTCCCGGTACCGTCTCCCAGTACTCCTTACGCTGCCCCTCACCGGCTCCCAGTACCTGCTCTTGGTACCGTCTCCCAGTACTCCTTACTCTGCCCCTCGCCGTCTCCCAGTACCTGCTCCCGGTACCGTCTCCCAGTACTCCTTACGCTGCCCCTCACCGGCTCCCAGTACCGGCTCCCAGTACCTGCTCCCTACGCTCATCGATCCTCTGGCCACCACCCACCTCCAGGCCCTCATGTCAGCAGGGCCTTAATCGCAGTGAAAGGTGCAGTGCATGGCCCGACCTGTGGTAACGAAGCAGCAGCCAACCGCCCTGCCTCCCGCCCCCCCACCGGGTGTCTCTGCGCATATGTCATATCAGGCAGCCGCTCACGGCGTCAGGGCGGGTCGCGGCAGGTGAGGGCGATGGACGCTGGGCCGCGGCGGGAACGGCTGGTGCCGTGGCTGCAAGCGTGTGTGCACGCGGTGGGGGAGGGGGGTGAAGAGAGGAGAAATGGCCCTTCACTGGGGCAACAGCAAAAGACAAGGAAGGGTAAACACAGAAAGAGAAAGAACGAGACAGGAGGCAGCAGTGGAGATTAAAAGCCACACGTTGGAGCAGATCTCAGCTGTGGGTCCCGCATACGCAGGCAGCCAGCGGGAAAGCGCTCCCCTGTGCCGCAGGGCCACCAGCGGGAAAGCGAGAGATCGGGAGCCAAACTGATCATTTACACCGCAAATCTGACATGTAAATAACTAACGGCTTCGTGTACAATTGTAGGAGAAGAAAGAATCGGCAACAAAAGAAATGTTAACCTCACAAAGGAAGTTTCTTCACATGAAAAATCAAGTTTTAATAATTCCCACCCCCGTCCACAAACACACAAAAGTTAAGAACAACCTCTTTATAATGGGGAAACGAACAACTCATGGATAAATTTTTAATGGAAAAATGCGATACGGGCTTTCAGCTCCAAAATGAAGAGAGCTCAGTGATAACTTAAAATATAAGGAGTCAAAACCGACACGCCGAGAGACAGCGTAGCGGGGAGGAGGGCCGGGCAGCGGGCCGGCAGCGGGCCGGGTGCTTACCATTCAGGACGGATGTGTGGGACCGCTGCTGATGCTGTGCCGCTCCTGCCTGCAACAAGCATGCCTGCGCTGACAGGAGCGAGCGAGTGCTCTACATGGCGCACGTGTCCCGCCCGCCGTCTACCACTGATCCACTGGAGGGCAGCACCTCGCCTGCAGCCAGTCCGCAGCCCCGTGCCCAGCCTCCCTCCGGCGGCAGTGGCGGCGGCACCAGTGCGGCACTGCTCACGCTCAGCCCCCATTCAGCGAGAAACGGTGGAACCGCACGCAGCGCTTTCGCACCCCAGTGCCCCAGCCTCCCCCTTTAATAAGCTCCCTTTGTGTCCATCTTTCCCTGCTTCTTTGATAAGTTGAAAGAACAATAAAAAGAGAAAGGCTCCCCTTCCTTCCACGGCTTGGCAAACATAAAGGTACTCAAGATGTCTCAATAGAAGTTGCCCTAAGTTTGCTAAACTCAAGCAGCGGGTGTCCTGTCACATCAGTAATCCTAAACGTGTCACCCGCGCTCGGGGTTTGAGGAAGAACACAAAATTTCAAAAAGCAAAAAAAAAATACAAAAGATGAAAATAATCCGTTCCAACAAAGTATGCATGAAGCAGTAACAGCCCGCGGTCCTGTTCGCTTGACCGTGACTTTAGGTACACATAGCAAAACACAAACACTAGACAAACATGCCGTTTTCGATCTTTTTCCTCTTTCTTTCCTTCTATCGCAAAAACACAGAAAGTGAAGATGCGGTATGAGGCGGCACACGTTTCCCCAGACCCTTAAAGGCGAGCGCAGGACCGCGCTCCAGAGAACCAGAGAACCAGACAAGCAGCCGCAACAGGGAAAGGCAGCCAGCTCCACTCAGCCCAGAAACAGACAATCGGAAATTTAGCCGGGCCAACGAAAGGCACGACGAGACGAAGCTCACTCTTAAAGCCGCGATCCGAACACACTCAATGCCACCGCTGTGCGCCTTTTAACCGCAGAAGAAGAAGCAGAAAAAAAATCACTATTGATCTTCAAATAGCGATAATTGAAAAGATCAAAAAGATTAAACAAAATTGGGAATCTGCTGACTTACCATGTTATACGTTTTTCTGTTGCAACTTTCGTTAAAAAAAAAATTCCGCCAAAAGATGCTGCATCGGAGGTGTCAAAAATTTCCAGCCGCCTCTTGATCGTATTACTTCCGCAGTCTTGCCTTCTAATGCTTGTGAACTTTTTTGCCTTTTCTCTTTTATTTGTTTGTGGTACCTTAGCTTTTTTTGCTAAAGACTTTAAAAGGCTTCAGCTCAGTAAACCAGCACAAATTATCTTGCCACCTTGCAGGGCTCTGAAGCTTTGGCCGCTAACTTTGGAAGGCCCTTTACTACTGCATCAAAATTAGCATTGTCAAAGCAGTTAATGAATATTAATATTGTATTTGTCATTGGAGCTGGCCCGTTGCTGAACTCCAAGTCATCCATCAGGGACAAGATTAAGAACACAATTATTTCTGACTGACAGGGACCAAATCTGCTAGTTTTTTTTCCTCGACGATTTAAAGAAAAAGACACAATATCATCTTAAGGTGTCTCCCCAGAGACAAGAGAGCAGATTAATACACTTTTAATGAAGCGAGATTTCACTGTGCGCGGACTGAGGAGGGAGAGGAAAAAAGAGAAATACTGCGACTAACAAATTCAGCATTTTGCTTAAAGATGAGATACCACAAATGGCATTTTTCGCGACAGCCTCTAACACTCCACTCAAAGAATTTCTGGGAAAAAAAAACATTTCTTTGTCAAGGAATTTGCTTTTTAATGATGGGCATCTTGTTTAAGTTGAGATAAATTTTCCCAGCCGCCTTCCCCAACAATACACAGAACAGTAAATAATTCCGTCATAAATACGACAAGCAGCACCTTAATCACGCGCACGGAGTTCCGGCGCAATTCTCCGAGTGCTGTCATCCTCTTTGTCACTTTGGACCACACAAACGGTTCTCACCAACACCCCTCTGCCACCTCGTCTTTTGCCAGAAACACGTTAAATACAGAGAGCCACTTTCAAGTTTACTCTTGTTGGAGAAAACAAAAGTAGATGGGACCATTTCGGGGGAAACGGAGCACACCTTTGCCGCCCTCCATGCTGGCTTCGGAGAGCCGCGCGCGGAACCCCTCAACACTTTCGCTTAAGCATACTCACGCGAGGAAAAATAAACGTCACATACAAATTCTGCCGCACATACGTAAAGTCGCGTTATTTATTACATTACGATATTTACGAAAATACGGTGTCCTATTTAAAATTACAGATTGCATACTTTCCTGTTTCTCCTTTTTAAAATTCAATTATTACAATTAAATTATCAAAATGCTACAAATCTAAAGGCGGACAAAAATATAAACAAGCCCAAACAGATGCAGGAAGCAGTCAGGCGACTGAGTTATAAATATAGAGTCATATGTACAGTGGCAATAAAGGCTGATAAAACACACGTCAGGAATGTACACACTCATCTGCTTACCTTGATCATTTCCCCGATTCCGTTGTCTTACAGCTGGCGACGGCGACTAAGCTTTAAGTTTTCAAAGATTTCTTTTGTGTTTTCTTTTATAAAAATGAGATTTTATCGACTTGCTCCTCCCCAACCAGCCACCTTTTTAAACATCACAATAAAAATATCATGAATGAGAGGGCGACGAAAAATGGCAGATGAGCCGGCGGATTGTTGCGGGTTTAGGTCAAGCAGCACCCGGGCGGCCCGGCGGGTCCCTAATTCCATTAAGAACCCTCAGATGAACATTCTAAATTGGAGTTTTGTTCTCGAGGTGCCAAAGTGACCCCCCACTTCCAAAAGCTCAGGGCCACAAATACAGATGGCAGCCTTTTACCGAAACGCAAAAGCCGCTTAGAATTTCCACGTTTTGTGCGATTTGCTCGGAAAGCTGCCGCCGGCCGTTACTGCCCACAATGTATCTTTTTTCGCATGCTTTAAAAACGCTATAAAATATTTTAAGAAAATCATTTAAAATATATGGTTAAAAAACATTTTATATTATACGTGTTTATATAAATATTATGTATAATATATTATATATAAACTATCAAATTCTTGCATATTATATAAATATATATTATACATAAATTATACAAATCATATATATATATATATATATATATATATATACACACATACACACACATACACATACACATATACATACATACACACACACACACACACACACACACGTTGCATATATTTATGACAAAAAAAGGTAAGTAAATCTGCACCCAGACTGTCAAATTATTGAATTCAAATGCATCACGAAAATGCTACACATTAATAAACTGAAAACTTGGTGTAAACTAAATAAAAATAATTCGAATAAATTAGTTTTTTCAATTTTAAAATTAAGCTAGTCATATTTAATAAATTAACAAAAAATATCTAAAATAAATTAAAAATGATTCGCACTACAAGGATTCATTTTCATTCATTCCCTTTGTTCTTCCTTATTTACATGTGAAATATTTTTCATTATTTAAACAACAATAAAAAATTACAATAACTGTTATTATTATTGTTATTATGACAACTATTATTAATTATTATTAGTACTATGATGATAATAACAATAATGATCTCATCTTAGCGATGCCACTTTGTTACGATTTACGAAGCTATAAAAAGGACACTGATCATGGTAGCTGTTCATGGATGTGCACACGTGAGGGACTCACGCAGCGACATCTGCATTTAGAGCCCAGGCGTGGTGCTCTGACGGCCTGCAGCGTGTGGCTTGCCCCCACGGCGGCCGGCCGGCACGGCGGCAATGCAGCGGCACTACCGCCAAATTAACTCTCAGACTTTGAAACTTATTGATCTGCTATTAAGACACTAGTGAACTTGATGAAGTGAGTGCTGTAGGTGACTCCGAGACTTCAAAGTCTGACGTAGCCACATAAAACAAGCCGCTTTGATCCACAGCCTGGATCTGGAGAGGGCTTTAGGAATAAGGGAAAAAAGCCCAGATTCAGCTGGGCTCGTCCTTCACCAGCAACCACGGCACCATCCAGACTGGCCACTACCAGATGATAACTGTGCAAGATCTAACAACAATAGACACTGAAGAAATGTGGCTCACAGAGCTACAGGTCTCATGACCCCCATATGTGTGGAAACACACAGGACAGAGAGAGAAAGGTCCCTCTCTAGGCACCGTGTCGGCTTCATGCAGCCTAAAGGAAGAGTGTTCAGGGAAAGCTTACAGTGGTGTGAGCCTGTACTGCTGCACATGGTGCGGAGCTGGAAACCAGACTCGGCCCATTGAACACAAAGAAGTGGCCATAACTCGGAATTAAACTGAATAAAACATAGAAACAATGAACCAAAACACCTCTGTGTGAAGCCATGCCCCCCGAACTCCACCCCGGGGCACGGTGCTGGTCTCCGTTCACGTTCTCTTTTTGCACCACTGGGTAGGGGTACATATTGACTCAGTAAAGGGCAAAAGGAAAGGACAAATCAGATTTAGGTATAAAAATGGTATTACCAAAATCCATTCTGGTATATTATAAACAAAATATAAAGTACAAGGCAACATACTGAAATGTTGCTATTTAACATCCAACTTCAGATGTATATGACTTAATTTTTTTTAAATGATGATGATTTGACTGTGCACATTAAGGTGGAAAAGTGCATCCTGTCCTGGAAGGAAACACGTCTCTTTCCCAATAACCAGCAGGGCTGATGTGTTACACTGTAACCTTTGGACGATCTGCAGAGTAAAGACAACTGAATGGTGGTGTGTGTTTTAGGGATGGACGGGCAGTGCGGTGACTCAGGGCACCGGCATGCTTGCCCACGGAATCCAGGCTTTGGGAGCAGAGCTTTAAATGCCCCCAATTAAGAGGAGCAAACATATAACTAGTGCTTAACATTTTCTCTCTCATAAAACATGTCACTATCACAGCCAATGTAGTTCACCACTCAGATGGTGGTTTTGCCCACATTAAAAAATAGACCAAGTACAAATCCACTGCAGGGAATTTACAAGCCTGATGACAGATAAATGCATAATTTGCCATAAAAAAATTTCATTTTTATACATGGAAAAATTTGCGTAATTCCTCACTGTTCTCTGAATGCACATTTTATATATTACAAAAATGAACACTATATATTCAGATTGCAAACATTGCATGGACATTATTAATATTAACCACAAATAAATGTATATCAAAATAACAAAAAAAATACATAATTAATAAATAAGTACCAATATTAAATAATAAATAAGTACCAATAAATTCAAGAAGAAAGCCCCAACTTGGGGTAGTACGAATAGTAATGATAGAAATAAATAATAATAATAATAAATTATAATTATGGTTAATAATAACAACAATAATAACAATAATAATAATAATAATAATAATAATAATAAATTATAATAATAAATTATAATTATGAGTAATAACAATAATAACAATAATATGGATCAGTGGAATTGAGTAGTTCTAATTTTTTGTCACTGTTTTGATGTACGAATTAATAGTTTTTTTAAATACAGGTTCTATTAAACTGCAAAATACACCGTAATCTGAGGGAAATTCTCTTGTAACCAGAAGTGACTAGAAGAACTCGATATTAGCTATTAACATTTAAATCAATTTTTTCTTTAATCAGGCACAGTAATGCTTCCATCCTAAAATTTGGGGGGGGGGGGGGGGAGTAAGGGATGGAAAAACAAGAAATAAATATATAATACAAATAAAGGAGAGCGAGAAAAGGAGTGAAGAGCGGAGTGGGAAGAAGAGCCTTGTGGCACAAGCGCATGCGAGAACTTTTACCAATTAGTGTGCAGAGAGAGGCGTAGCCGCCACCAGCCTGCCTCTCGCAGTGCTGGGCCTCGCGGCTAAGCTGTCATGTTGGTGGGATTGATCAACAGGCCCGCGATTTCTAATGGCACACTGTCATGAAGCTTCTGCCACAGGGAACCACCTGCCTAACTCCTCACAGACAGCCAAGCGCAAGGGTACGAGTGCGTGTGTGCACATCTGTGTGTGTGCGCGCGCGCATGTGTGTGCACATCTGTGCGTGTGTGTGCACGCGTGTGTGTACATCTGTGCATGTGTGTGCACATCTATATGTGTGTTTGTGTGTGCGTGTGAACGGCAGGAGGAGGCACCTCCGTACCTGTTCCGTGCCACTGTGTCTTTTACCAACAGTTTGAAAAGGGCCTCGATTTATCCTCCTACTCCCCCACAGTGTCGCAATGTGACAGGTGTGTTACTGTGCTTCTTCCCTGGCCCATACTGCCAAACAAAGCTCACATATCGGCTGAAATATGGAGAGAATGCAAATCGAGAATTTGCGGGGGAACACAGCAAATACATATAGCTATAAATAAAAATACGTAATATTAAGTATGCCACATAAATTTTTTTAATTCCAAAAAAACATATCTAACATACACTTTGCTTAAAGAATTTTTACTATATATATGATAGAAATAAACCAAAAATTTACATAAATAAAGACCCAGGTATTTCTAAAATGCTAAATGCTATTTAACGTAAATATCGTCTGTGCTTATAAAATCTAAATTTATAAACTAACCTATTGCTATATCGTCTTAATACATAGCACACAAGCAAAATAGCTAACGTACAGCTAATACAGCTAAATGTTACATTCTATTTTTTAGCTAGCTTTTTTGCAGTTTTATAAAACTAGCTAACAAATAGTGAAAATATGGCCCTGAGACTCGCCACAACCATAAGACTTACCTTGCTACCCCCACCCCAAAAAGAAAAAAAGTCAAATAAAAGTTAAAGAACTTTTGAGTTCAAGGTAGCATTCGCATCTGGTGTGCATGTCACGTACGGTAACCTTTTTATCGGTGCTGCCTCTGGTCTCATCAGTCGATGAAATTCTCCGCCCGCGGCAATGGATTAGCCGAGGGACATAGACCAATAGAAAAATATTTCATTGTGTTAGCATTTCAAATGGCGAGTGGGGGGGAGGGCGAGAAGAAGCGCTAACCGATCATTGCCAGCGGAATTAATTGGCTATTCCGAGAATAATGTCCCTTACCCAAGATCCTCGGAGGCCAAGCGCTAGCGGAGGCCACATTTTGTTCGTTGTCTTCAAAAAGGGACCGCTTGGGGGTACTGGCCGTATTAGGGGTTTAGCGCGTCCCCCTATAGGCCCGAAAAATAATCAGAGGTACTGAACCAGACTTAGCTAATCCGTTCCCTAATTAAAACACAGAAACCCATTAAACCTCAACATATTGTGAATCGACAAATGAAATAAAAACGAACTAAACAAAATAAAAAATTAACAATTACCGAAAACTGAAACTTCATTAAGAGTATTGCAAAATACAAATGTAAAAAAAACCACACCATGAGGGAAAATTTCAGAACAATGGAGTCAACTCGGCTTTCGTCCAGCACTCAATAAACGACTCAAGATGGAGCCACCTTGGTGGTGCTTCTATCCTTTTATTCAGAGGGATTTAAGTTCGAGCTCTGTTTCACATCGCCCAAGCTTATGCAATGACCCCAACTGATATTAGTGTATCTTTAGACATATCTTAATCTAACCTTTTTAAAGCTCTGTGGCTTTCAAACTCAAAACAGCATAAAGAATGAGCATTGTTGGAGGGGCCTTGGGAGCCGCTTCAGACGCTGCGGCTTGGTCCAGGGCAACAGCCCTCTGGATAAACATCTGCTTATGTAGCCGAATCAGCAGCTCAACGGACCAAAGCGGGAAAACAACAACAAGAAGAAAAAAAAAAAAAAAAACAACCGAAAACCAAAAAAAAAAAAAAAAAAAAAAAAAAAATTAGGAAACCTTCCCAAATGTGCCTTCTTTCAATATCGACTAGCGAAGCCTGTGGCACAAGGTGTCGATTTCGCCCTCCGAAGGCGGCACAAGAATCCGCAATGGCCCCATTACGTGGTCTCGGTGCTCATTGTAAATTCCGTCAACGAAGTCAATCTTATTAACTTCCGCGCCGGTTCACACATGACATTTTCTTCAATTTTCTCGCCAACATCAAAAACATCAATTAGCAGCTCGAAAATAGGAAGGAGCGAATGACAGAGTCCGATAACGAAAACGTATTTGAAGCTGAGGGTAAATCTATTCTCTGGGTTCTGAATGTGTTCATTACAATTGCTCTTTTCAAAGAGGACCTCCAAATAGCTAAGAAATTAAATTTATCTTCTAGAAATGTCCAGAAATTGTTTTTTTTTTAATCTCCCGGTCTCAGTGTACAATATAGAGTATAACTGGCCAAATTCTTTGTCTCTCGTCACAGGAGATCACAGCACTCACAAAGGAGAAAGGCTGGTAAAACACTTCTATCTTGTACAATAAAAATAAATAAAAATAAAAAATTTCAAGCTTTAAATTTATGTCAGTGAATGGTGGTGATGAGTTGGAGTAATGATGTAACACAAGGTACAGGGGTTTAGGTACAATTCCACTACAGACTAATGTGGAAAATTTATTAGCGAACAAACTATAGGCTGTTTGTTGAAATTAGCACCAGTTACCAATTTACTGAAAAATATCATTCTTAGTCTACTTTACCGAATTAATAAAATTACAATATCATTATAAAAATTTAAATTATTACTATTACTACTTCAGTAAAAATGTTAATTACGGAATTCAAAATTCCAAATAAACACAAGACAAAGTATTGTCCCATTCAAGCGGGGTGGGGGAACAAAAAAGAAACTTATTTCAGGGTATGTCTGCTGCCCGCCAGTCATGAATTACCTCAATAAAACACAGAAATTAGATAGCGAACATTAACACACGTCGGAGCTGACGTTACTGGCGCTCAAAAATTTCCCCCCTTTCCAATGATGAATCTGTAACTCAATAAACCTCAGATAATAACCTTTAAGTAAAAGGCTATTTTTTGCTGATATCTAAACATTGTCAAAGAGCTTCCTTATGCTTGAGTTACATCTCCTAGGGGGTGGAACAAAGGCAACTGCAGTGGCCGTGGAAGACGCTGTCGTGGACCTAATGCGTGGGGGTACTGAAGCTCGCACGCTGGGCTTGGATCATGTTGCTAGGCTCCATTGATTTCTCATCTTTTGACATTATTTAGTTGCTTTTTATTTTCTTGCCCGTCGTTTTTTTCCACGTCACAAAAGACAGAAATGTCCAAACAACTGACGGTGGACGTATCTACTATCTGTCAAGAAGCAGGTTTTCCCGGCACAGAAAGATGCAGCCCTTGATACAGTGCCGAGAACTGGCAAGATGAGGATATCACTCTTTAATGGCCTAATCAGATTTCGTAGCCATTTACTTTTGTGAAGGAGAAATGGTGCCATGTAACAAGTATGGTGTAACCAATACACTTGTGTGGCAACGCAGAGCTACCTTCACAGCTAAACCTCTTTCTCAAAAGGCTAATTTTATCTATGTGAGTTGGGTTACGATATCAATGCACAACTCTGGAACAGCATCCTGGTTAAACTTCATTACCAGTGTGTCATGTAACTTAATGTCCATTTAGTATGGATATCCCATAAAGTACTATGCCTCCAGATAACACGACGTAAACCATTGGGACAAGTACCTACAAAACTGGCAAAGCTATTCAAGAGATTCTACCTTTTAAAATCTATTTGCATTTAGTTTGTGGACAACACAGCGTGACCAAAAAAATATATACTGTGAAATAATTTAAACGCAAGTCCCTGGAAGAGTGCAAGACAACAAAACTGTATGACGTGTGTAAAATGTAACAAAATGTGACATTTTAAAAGAATGTGTGTGTGCCACGGGAAACCAGGCGTGGGAATTGCGTCCATGTGGAAACGCAGACTTCTTCCCTGTACACATTCATCACAGTGAAACGCATCCTCTTAGGTGCTGCAGGAATCCGCGTGACCCTGTAACTCCTTTTTGCACTTTTCCGTGTGTTTAAATAACGCATCCTAGATGCGTTGAGGTTCTGAGTCCTGTGTTAATATGCACCACTTCGTTGACTGGAGGAGAAAATTGAGACGGAGAGAGGAAGAGAGAGAGAAAAAGGAGGACAGAATAATGAATATGTACAAAACACGACCTAAAAATGGTTTTGAAACACCATTAGCCCATTTGACCCTTTGTGAAAGGCAGCCGGGAAAGTGGCGTTTAATTGTTCCTAATATACAGCGAGGCTGGGATGCACACAGGCAGGACGCCGCAGCCAGGAACATACACACACGGACAATAATGCCCTTTGGCTTGACACTAATGGACTTTCAATGAGATGTCAGGGACAGGAAATGCGCAGCCCTGTGCGTCAGCTCGTATGCGACCGCAACATGCCTTTTCTTTCATTTGACTCTCTTTTAACCCTGTGTGGATAAGCCCACATTTGCCAGAATTCACACCTGGGCTCAAGACGTCATTCAGGATATTCAACTCTGCAGTTATTAATGCTATATTAATGAATTATTAATTTTCTTATCATTCACAATACCAAGATACAGAAAAATGGGTATTATTAGATATTTTCAAGACATGTCATCAAAATTACTCAAAGTGTGGACCATACAGGAAGATCGGAATTTATGGGTGTAAGCAGTGTTAATCAGCAGTGCTGTTACACTGCAGTGACCCCAGGCCAGCTGTCACTAAAGGTCACAAAATCATCGGCCAGATTAAAATCACATTTCGGTGTGTAAATAAGTATAACGTGACACTCTATTACATTTCATTTTGTAGGTCTATATAATTTTTGTTTACAGCCCTCTGCAGAGTTCATCAGAACACACACCTGCATTTATTGTGTGACCGTGTGCTTTGGGACAACATGCCAGTCCTCTGCTGCATTCATTACATTTAATTGGACGTGCATGCTTTTCCGACATTGCTGCCATTTACTTAAACGGCACCTTGCTGACCTTGCAGTGCGTCTGAGATAACATCTGTGCTCCCCCCCCCCACACACACACACACACAAGCAGAATAAGTGAGTAAAATCCACCAGAAACTGTCATTCCAATATTAAATCCAGTTACAATTTTGTTCCTTACAAAGTATTAATTTAAGAGAATTTCAGCAGCGGATAAGGAGGATGATGCACACTGCCTCTGAGAAGGATGACATCGCTCAGAGACATTGCTCAGCGTGCCGCACCTCAATCTCACCACTGCTGCAACTACACTGCAAATACACACATATTACCTGAAGCCAATAAGATTAGCAACAAAAGGCCAGCCGATAAGCACGTCGACCTTTAAGTGTCCAGAAGAGTATGGAGGTTAAGTCTTCCCTTAATAAAAAGATACTCAGATAAAAAACAAAAAATGCTCTGAAGCATAGAAACACACAGCCGATAGCGGAGACACAGCCGATAGCGGAGCCTTTGCATTTTCACAGCCAATACATGTATATACATATATATGTGTGTGTGTGTGTGTTTATTTGCAGTCAATTTCAGTTCATCTATTCCATTTTATTAGTGATTGTGAGTATCTACCTTTCAAATTACATTTAGTTTGGGTTTGACAAATCCTGTCTTTCATGTGCTGTGTTTGCAGATAAGTCACTCTTCCAAGCTGTGAAAGCATGTTTTTAATGAGCAGTGCCAGGGTTAATTGCTTAGCTAAGATCCCGCAGTCATGTGTTTTAATATGAAATTAAGCTATTTGCCCGAGTTTCTGAGACTTATTTAATTAGAAACACTTCAGCCCAATTTTCATTGCTCACAAAGCTCAGTACCGCGATACAGATTATTTTAACTACAGTAATTTGTCAACCTACATTTAGACATTTTTTTTGCTATTCTGAATATTGACAGAAACAGAATAACAGGTATAAATTCAACAATATTTCCAGGACAATAGCCTAAAGGCTACAACAATGCCACACTGTAAAAAAAACAGCTACAAAAAAGGAATTCAGGTGGGTGACATTTTTACATATGACTACAGCACATTCCAAAAATGGACCCAAAAAGCGCATCGTCACACTTTTATATGGAATCTCCTTTCCAACATTGCAGAGAGGAAGTCAACATCTGTCTGACTGTAATAAGACAAGCTGCACAGTTTTTAAGCCTAAAGCTTGCAACTAGATCCTCTTTCCCCATACCAGCTTCACCCCCCTTTCATATTTTACACTCACACGCACGCACTGTGTCCGCTAATCCTCCCTAAACGACTATAACAGTCACTTGCTATTAGGGACCACATGAAGTGAATCTGTCCATATAAAAGACCTTGTAATTACCGCCGCTGAGCGTGTTAAGGTTATGCTTACAGGGAATCCTGACAATATGTAATTACGGATCCCATCGGTGAACCATTGCACTTAACGATAATTCAATCCATCTTCATTTCCCCGGATGGCGACCCAATTGATGGATAGTTATCATTAGTAGTGACAAAAGCCAAGGAAATGCATGTGTGCTGTGTGTGCGTGGGTGTGTGTGTGTGTGCTCGGTTTAAGGACCTTGTGCGAGCAGCCCAGCAGACAACAGCGCCTTCCCAGTGCTGTGAGGCAGAGGTGGGGGTTACGGGGCAAGCAGCTTTAAAAGTTTTGACAGAAGACCACTGGAGATTGAGATTATGGGATATTGCAGGAACAATACATGGGTTCAGCACTACATGTTTCATGGGTCACAGCTCCTGGTGACCTAACATACCCCACCCACCCTCCCCCCTTGACCCCCCCACAACACCCCTTAAAACCACAGCACTTGAGCAGCAGTGAATAAACCCCAAACGAAGCAATACTTTATAAAAGCCTGAAAAGGACCTGGAAGATTTACCAAAAGGCTGGCTGAACAGTGAGGCACTGCTCTTTGCAGACAGCAGGGGGCGGACACAGAAACAAAAAGAAAAAACCACCTTCGCTGCAGTAAGCAATTGCCGTCGTGCATTCCGATCCCAGAGGGAGGG
>JAODUD010000041.1:461072-481005 GCA_026784285.1 Stomatorhinus walkeri | reverse complement strand
GGGGGCATCTTAAGTCATGAGTATCACCAAGACACGACCAAGGGTTGGGGGGCCATCTTAAGTCAAGAGTATTACCAGGACATGGCCAAGTATTGGGGGGGGGGGCATCTTAAATCATGTGTGTTACCAAAACATGGCCAAGGGTTGGGGGGCCATCTTAAGTCATTACCAAATCATGTAGCGTATTCCGATAACATGGTGGTTCTCAATCCTGTCCCCCCCGCCAGAACCCACACTGCCATCAACGTGCCGCAATCATTATTAGCCTATTAAGGACTATATGAGCTTGATTAAGGGAGGGTTGGAATGAAAACATTCAAGGGGGAGGGGGGCACAAAGAACAGGATTGAGAACCACTGCTATGACTCATCAACCTACTTTTATTGGCTGTCCATTCTTAAAATACTGCCATTTAATTGGTTGGAATTGCATTTGTTTCTGTAATGCAGGTTATCAAGCAATGTCCCTTATCAACAGTTTTTTTAAGTTTCTCAGGGTCTCATTTAAATTTTATAGAAAGATAAGTTGATATATCGTTCATATTGCCAAGCCTGGCCTAGTAACGTCATAATGTTCAAATCTGTAGTTAAGCTTCCCTTTTGTTTTTCAGAAACAGTGAAAAAAATGAATCCTGTGACAATTCCCAAAGTTGACTGACAATGATAAACAGTAACAGCTCTCATGTCTGGCATTCAAGTAACCCCGACACGCAAGTAACAGAAACAATACTAAAATACCAGTATATTAAAAAAATTCAGAATAATGCTATTTTAATAATATATTTTACAGTAAACAACTAAAAATAACTAAGAAAAGCACTGTACAATACAAATGCCAGATCATGGTTGTTTTTACATAGCAGCCTTTCCGCCAGTTTACCCAATTGCTTTCTTTTGTTGCTTGCATATCGACAGAAATGGCAATACAATAATCATTAAATCTGTGGATAAAAGGATTAAAGTGAATGTAAGAAATTGTCTTGAACTAATGTTTTTCTCCTGTAAACCACTGCATGGGCCAGAGGTACATATGGTACTATGGTACTTGCAAATGCGTAATGTATAAGAACAAAAAACACAATAGAAAATGGGCCCCGACATGTAAACAAACTGACACTGGGCTTTACCCACAGCTACCTTCTGACACTGACATTTATGCCATTTATGCAGAAATTCCAGCAGCTTTACTTCAGGAGCCAAAAATATTCATCCTCTGTTTTGAAGTAGCCTTTAGTTTTTGTTTCAAGACCAACTACTATTATAGTGAAGGGGACCTTTTCAGTGTCTTTTTTATCTGCTTGTTGGTTTTTAGCCAGTAAAGCTCAGACAGATTTTCCTAGAACAAGCTAAAGCTAACCTTATACTGTGGCGACAAGTTAATGAAGTGAGTATCCAGGGTCAGCTGGCTGGAGTGAGATTTTCAATTCAAGACAAGTCTGTACACACATGTACACACATTTACATGTATGTAACACTTTATTTACCTTGTAAATAGTCTACTATCCCCAATGCTTTTTATGTAGCTAATTTTACATTTATAACGAATTAATACAGATTTGCCTTAAGGATTTCTTGCATGAGACTCAGAAAGCATGTCACACCAGATGCAAGAAAGTTAGCAGCTCTGAGGTATCTAACTAGTTAAGATTACCTTCATTGATCGAAGGAGGAAATGCCGCAGCAGCCTTACTGCAGCCTAGTAATAGTAGTGATAGTTTACAATAAATTACTAATAAGGTTACCTATCTAAGATTTAACTGCAAAAGAAGTAAATAGTTTAAGCTAGTCAAGTGCTGACAGCTAAAAATTACAATGTTGTGTATAATGCTTGTAGCTAGCTGGCCAGTATGAAATAATATGATAAAGCCGTAAGATAAAACTAATTAACTAATTACTAATGCATGTTTCTCAAAACCAACATGACAGACAAAATTATTGACCATCTTGGATTTGACTTCAAAAAGTTCCCACAGATGTGGCCATGGATGCGCTAGTTCTGTAGCTCAGATAGTCCACGTTAGCTTTTTAACCAGGCTACTGAGAGAAATTGCACACAGTAAGCACAATTTGTTATGACTGGCCAAGGAAAATGCATGGTCCAGTTGTTGCTGATGGAGTAAAAAGAATGGGAAACATCAGAGGGCTACAGTGAAGCAGCAAGGCTGATGTAGCATTACAGCGCTTCATGCAGATTCGAGTGCATCAGTTTTAAACTAGCCGAAAAGAAAAAATCTAGTCCCCTCCTTCCACATCGCAGGGGTTACAGACACAGGCCCCCGGCAAACTGGGGGGGAAAACACGTAACACTATTTGGTTCCGTTGGCGGGAAAAAAGCAAAAATAGGAAATGCGAGATGCAGTTATCACTACAGTACACGTGGAGTCCTTCAAACTAGCACTGCATGCATAGCTTATGCATTTACGAGTTACTAAACTTTGTGTGTGTCGTCTGCTGGCCTTTGCGCGTCGGCTGCGCCTTTCGCAAAGCTTTACAAATAGACACCGCGTTGGGGAATGTCGACATGCAGAAGACTCGACTATACTCAGTTACGGAAATGAGAGTATTTGTAGTTCGTTAATTTATAACCTTTCAGTTTCCCACTTATACACTTTTATAAGAAGTTACAGAAAAAAAATCCAACCAAAGTATTACAATTACAAAATGATAAGATGAACTATCGATTCAAATGAGAAAACGTGTATTTAGTCTCTTTTTAACTGGAGTTCTTTAAGTAAATTAAAGTCTTTAACTCGTGTTGCTTTTATTAACAATGACACAGACCCGAACTGAAATAATCCCTTTCAAACATTTACAAGAGCCGAACACAGGAACTTCCATGGCGACCTCACGTTAGCCAGATGACTCCTCCATCCAATCGCTTTTGCCTCCGGTGACGTAACCTCACGTTAGCCAGATGACTCCTCCATCCAATCGCTTTTGCCTCCGGTGACGTGAACACACGCTGGCCGCGCGGTACTCGGACTAGAAGGTGTAGCTAGTAATATTCCTGTCATACGCCCTACAAACAGCTATTAGCTCTCTCAGTGTAAGGTCACCGCCGCATCCTGCCAGCTGGAGACACCTCGACAACGCGGTTGCTAGCGTGAAGCAGCCTGTAAGATGGCATCAAAACTTTAGTTTTAAATATCTCTTGGTTTTGGGGAACATATAAACCGAAGAACCGCGACACTCCGAATAGAAACAAGACTCATAGTATTTATCAGAACAGAAAGTTTGCTGAAAAACCTAACAAACTTCATAATTATTTTCTTTTATTCCAAAATCTAAATTAACCGAGTTTCAAAGGACGTTAATTAAATATCTGCCGTTGCACTGCTGGATTAAAAGTGCACTGCATAACTGAGCACAGCTGACTGCTACCTCCCTTAACAACGTAGTTAGCTAATAATAACTTAAAGTCTGTCTTTCTTAATTTCATAATTAAGCATCATTGTCTTAAGGACGAACTGGACTCTGCAGAAACAGAATTTATATGAAAATAACCGCATCTTAATTTCCCGCCATCAAAGGAGTGAATTCGGTAAAAGCGCTACGCGACGATAAGGAGGATTTCAGGAAAACACGAAAAGCACGTAATAAAAATAACATGGATTCCACCTTGCATTTCACTTTGTTTAATAAGCCTTTCAGTACAGGGTTTGGTTTGTCTAGACTTTCTTTGCTCTGCTCACGCTCAGACCTGTCAAGCTAAATCGCCTCATTCTGAGGTATTGTTACCAAGACAAATGGATGAATCAACACACAATATGTTTAGATATTATTAGATAATGTATAATGACTCAAGTTTTGTTAAATTCTGACAGTTCTGCTGGATTCTTTTTAGAACACACACACACATCTGGTCTTCCTCCCAGCATGCACTGCTCACCACCCAGCTTAGAAGACCTCATCTATCGCTCAGCCTCTCGGTTCACCTGAAAGGTGGCTATGAAGGTCAGTTATTTTCAGGGGAGGGGGGAAAATTCTCTCTTTTTGACTCATGAAATTACATTTTTTTGTCCCAAAACAAAGAAAATTTAGGGCATATCGTATCACCTCAACATAGAATAACCCACCAAAACATTTTTACAATATTATCCCATTCACTATACACACCAATTAACTTGAATTAACTCAAAATGTGCATGCTTGTAGTAGGTGTGCTGAGTTATTGATAAGTTTGTAGCCTGTGATATGTCCAAACTGAAGCATTCCTTCTAAGTGTCATAGAGCCAGTGGTATTAATTCCTGAGAAGTATGTCAGAAGCAAAAGATGTTCCAGGGTGAATGATTATCCAATGTGCCCAGCAGCACCTCAGGAAGCAATGCACCAAAACTGTTGCATAAGCACACACACCAATGTGGAGACGTGCAGCAAAGCCGTGTTAACTGATTACACAGGCAAACTTGCTTGCTTAGTGGCTGTGAGCCATGGCCCTTCCTGAGCCAAAGAAGTTCCCACTCAGCAGGAATGTGGCAGCCATTTTGACCCACAGTTAACTCTGATACAACCGTCAGGCTAAGGTCTTTAGAACAGAAGGTCTTAAAAAACAGATGAGCAACTGATATTTATAGCATGGCAGTGGTCATTCCTAAACTAACACCATAAAAAGTAAAATTAATACAAGGATGACCTATCAATCCAGTCTGTCAAGGAGCAATTAAGAACCTCTCATGACCAAATGATGTTTCGAGCTGTTAGTTTTGCCACTGTAGCCTCAGCAGAGCCACGCTAGCTTACGCCATGTCAGCATCAAAACTCAGGCAAGCAGCCTCACGATGACTATAAAGGCAGCAGAGGGAAAGTACATTTTTCCAGGAATTAGAATTAACGGGAGCAGAAAATGATGCAACCCTTCAAGAGATGGAATTTAGACTGCTAAGATGGGATTTACAGGAAGCATGTTCAGCCAGCTGGCAGATACATGTGTCCAAATTGCTGTTTCCGCACAACTTTCAGACTGGTTAGGGATTAGTGGGGTCGGACTATGATTAGGCACAAGCATAGAACTCTAAAGTGATATTTAAAATGAACCCGTTGTGGGGTACTGGTGAAAGTGTGCTGTGTAGCCACTGTCTCCCTAACCCCCCAGCACTGCCATGATGCCATTACATGTTCCTTTCTTACTGCATGCCTTTCTCACCCCCCACTGCACCTCCACACAAACTTTCCCAAGCCACTTCATTACCGAGCTTCATGCAGAGGTCCCATCTCAGTTTACAGGGCCTCCCTGTAGTCACATGTTACCCCCCCGGCGCCCCAGCCCAGCCTGCCCCGCCCAGACGCTAATTGGTAACTGTGCTGGCAAGCTGCACAATGAGACACCTGGAGTCCTGTCAAAACAAGTTTCTGTGTGAACAACACTGGAGTGGCCATGGTGACGCTGCAGTGTTCCCGGTGCCGTGGCCACGGCCCAGCATGGCGGGAGGAGGCCGGCATGCTTAAAAGAGCTGTCTGCCAAAATGAGGAAAGCATTGTCTCAGATCGTGCCAAACTAAATTAGTACTCTGATGATACGCTGAGCTGCAAATTACAACTGTGCAAACTAACAAAACGACTATTTCCATGTCTTTTAGAGTTTGTTGTTTTTTTTTGAGAAAAAAAAACTCTGAAGTTCGATGAGATAAATGGCTTGAGAGAAACCAAAGGTGTCCCACCCGGACTATACCAGTCTGTACAGTATGTTTTACTCACAAGCTCATGATGATGTTACACCACGAGAGTTCAGCCCTGACAGGCCGGTTACACCCTAACCCCTTACCTAGATAATTATCATTTGCATAACTGTTCAATAGATTGATGTCTGAATCTATTAGCATTTTTAAGGGACATCATGAAGATGTGTTTATTCCAACTGACAATCTGAACGCAGTCACACACGTACAGTTGTGTCTGCACAAGTGCCCACATGCCCAGCGTCTCCAGCCCAAGCTTGTTCAGCAAGCTTCAGAAACTTTAAAAGGGGAAGAGTACCACAAACCACCCTGCAAGCTGTATGTGATGCTACCAGCAGGGCCTTTCGGGACAGTAGAGCTGCACATTCTGGAGTTCTTTGGTCTTCACCCAGCAGTCACTAGCAGAGCATCACAGAGTGTTATTAGCTACATGAATAAGCATCTCAAGAATGGTTCTGCTGAACCAAGGCCAGCCCAATGCAACCTGCTTTTGTGGTCCTTAAGTGTGTTCTGCTAAGAAGCAGAACTTAATGGAAAGGAGTGTGCTATATTAAAGAGCATGACACTGTGGTCATTTCAGATTTAAAAAATGCCACGTAAAAGTGTTACCTGCAGGGTGTATTTTCCTAAACTGTCTGCTCAGAAATAGTGCTCAGCCTGGCACATCTTACCCAGACTGCCACACAATACTCTGTGAGCTGTTGTGGTTGGCAGCAGCCAGTGGCCTGTTGGGTTGCACTGGAACAGCTGTAGGTGCCAAAACACAGCTAACCGAATGAAGGAATGCCGCAAGAGTGGAAAATCAAGGGCACCAAAACGCTTGTGACGGCGTGCACCAAAAACAGCCGTACGTCAGGCAGAGCAGGAAGACAAGCTAGCACAGATGTCAACGACTGATTACTTTGTCCTCGTTTTGAAGGTGAGGATTCAAACAATCGGATCTTTCAATTTCCAATCAGTTGTTTTTTTTTTTTGTTCTTTGCTGTGTCTTATTACAACACAACACCCCCAGACTTATATCCAATTCAAGGACAGTCTTACCGTGGCCCTCTTGGGAATCGATTATGTGGGCAGACTCAGGTTAGTTTACCTTCATATAGGTCTTTTTCTTTAAAACATTTTATCTCCAAACAACTCCAGTGGCGCCAGAAGCAGGGTATCCACCATGTTTTCTACGGCTTACTACTACCTTGAATGACAGAAACCAAAAGCCTCACCCAGACCAGCAGAGGAACTCATTCTGCCATGTGAGGTATATTCCACAGCATGAGCAGAAGTGGTTTGGATTTAGACATTAGTAAGTTTGTAACATCATGAAAAATCATCAGAAAGCAATAAATGGGATTCCGTTTACCCACTCAGTCCCAATCCACCAGCATGATCACAAACTCTTCCTAGATCGAAATCCAGTAAAACCATAACAGACACAATAATACAAATGCTGGGAGGTGGAGCTGGAGGGTGGGGAAGCAGGATGATGGGGGGTCCTGGGGGGCAGCCACATCGGCTGCAGCGCACAGATGAACCACAACAGCAAGCAGGCAGCAGCAGCACATTTCATTTCTCTCACAGAAAAAAGCTGGAATACTTGGAATTCAAATTCTCACCAACTGAAATTGGTGAAGGCTCAGATCTCCCTGTCCGGGGAATTCCAAGCAGAGGGGCGCCTGAAATGCAAAGACGCACAGTCCCGTGTCACACAATTATACACTCACAGCGTCCTCCGACGGCCGACAGCGCAAAGCATGTGTGTCGGAAAAAGAAAGCCCTACGACCTTCTCATGATTATTATAATGACTATGCTGTGTTATAGGGCCTGCTATGTAGAAAGGCCCAGCTGGAATATGCTGGATCACATCATATAGAGAATCTGAGAGCATACGATACGTGCCAGTCACAGCAGTCTGGCGGTTAATGCCAGGCCTCTCTCTCCCTGCAAAACTCATTACTTTGCTTGTTTATGAAAACATAGAGATGCATATGTTAATTCAGGGTGTTTCTTTGTCTTCTGTTCGGGGAACGTGTGCAGTGTAAGGGAGACATCAAGGACATGGATGAAACAAAAGAAACATGGAGAAAGAAACAATGTGGAGGAGACATCTCTATAACGATTTATAAAAATGCAACTTTTTTTTTGTTTTTAAATGCAAGACACATCTGAGGAGGTTAATTAAGAACCAGGTACGATGGGTACATCTGGTGGGATTGAAAATAATAGGAATAGAGAGGAAAAACTGTACTGGCCAGTTCTAGAGAGACCTATGTGAGGAGCACATCCTGTTTGCCTGGTACTCCTCTGCACCTGAGCATGCTCACGCTGCTTTGGTGAAAATGCAGACAGCCAGGTGCACTGCATTAGCCAACACTGAACGGCAGCACTTAACACACACACTGACATCACCTTTGTTTACAAAGCCAGCCAGTTGTGGTGAGGGCTGGACCAAGATATACCATCCTGTATTTCCTGATGTAGGGACACGGAAATCTGGCCATTTTGTTTCTATCCACACTCGCCCATTGAACTAAGCAGGCACGTCAAACAGGACCTCACAGAGCGGCAAAGCAGAAATGCCTCACAAATGTTGCTGCGGTTTCACTTCCTATGCAGGCAGGAGACCCAGCTGAACTTCCTACGGTTACTGAGGAATAGGCAGCTCCAGCAGCTCAGGGTATGAAAGACATTATTGAGGGTTTTAAATGAGCTCCCATTGACTGCATTTACTGTGACATCTACTTCACTGACTACATTAATTATTATCCTTTTATAGTGCAGAGCTTCCATTGGTTGGGAACACACAAAGCAAGCGAGGCTAAACTCAAAGGGAGAGCGAGTCGGGGAAGCCGGCCCAGCACAGGCAGCTCTGTAAGCGCTCTGACAGTAAATGGTGCTGCCTGTGGCCCTTGCCACTGTGCAGCCCGACCCGGCTACTCGATCTGGACCCCATCAACCCCCACTCTGTCTCAAGGCCCCAGCTTAAGGATCTCCTTGGCACAAAAGATAGCATTCAGCCATCGGAGATAATTCTACCCCTGAACTTGTGCTGTTCGACTCAGAGTGGGGGAGACAGGTCCTCCGCACACTGCCCACCCCCTAGCTACTGTGAGCAGGACCCCCATTAACTGTTGAGAGGTCACCACGGCCAGAGGCCCAGAGTTCAGCCTGGGCTTTGCCTCAAGAGCTGAATGAAAGAAAAACTGAAATAAAACCACATTCTTCCTATGCTGACCTGTGGCAGAAAGTAGAAATCACAGGAAGAGGACTGCAGAGAAAGATGAAACCTCAGAGTGACGTCCCAGCACATCACGCGTGTCCTACATGTGCCTCCCTCTGCTGGACCTGGATATCACCCCCCCCTCTCACTTAGCTGCCTTTAGCCTGGCCTGCCACAGTCCCTCACCCCATCTGGCTCCCAGCACAGTGAGGAAATGGTTAATACTTGGGCAACCCCCCACCACTCACACCCTCCCGCAGCATGGCAGAGGAGGGGGAACAATGAAGCCATTGTCAGGTCCGGCGAGACTCAGAGGGAATGACATTGGTTGCCCCCCCCCACCAACCCCACATGCTAGTTTTTTTTCTTGTTTATGTCCCAGTTTCCAGCTCGTCGGTGTTAAAAACAGCCGTTAAAAGTTGATCCATACCAGAGTGGTACTCTGATTAGCCAGTGTATGTAAGTGGCTATGCCTGCCTGAGCCAGCTGGCTTGGCTGTGGGTGGAGCAACATTATTGGCTAGATGTCGGCCAATGTGGAAGCTTGCCTGTATGATGTGCCTGCTCTGATCCTTCAGTCTTGGCCCAGCCGGGTCTAACTCAGTGAGGCACACACCTCTCACAGTCATGAACTTCAGTCAGGCATCGTTATCTCGCAGGCTATCGCTACCCTTATCATTCGTTTTCAGATGCGCATTCCTGCTTTGAGAGGTCAAGGTGCACTGGGCGTTGGAAATGAAAACAGGACCATAAAAAGTAGCAAAAGTTTATCGATGAATTGACTAATGGGCCCACGACACAATGTAACCATATAAGCTATAATAATAACAACAAAAACACATTTTTACCCCAGAGATGGACAGGGAGCCGTAATAAAAAGAGGCATCCGAAATTCTCACTTGACAGATATATAGGCTGAACACGTCATCTATATGTTCAGAGGCATGATGCAAACCAGTGCAATGTCAAATCTGCCAAATGTTACATTTCACTGATTATTGTTTTTGAGAGGGAAGACAACATATGCATTGCGCTGTATTCTGTTTGTTCCTCAGAACTGATAACTACACCAAATGAGGACAGGTGTGTTTAATCTCAAGCATTTCTTCTTAGACAATTAAGATCAAATCCATGAAAATTCTGTAACAATAAGAACGGCATTTGTTCCATTATCTTCTAATTCCCTTTCTCTTACAAAACAGCCATTAGTCAGGTATAACACCTCATCTGATAAGTATTTATAACTGCAACACTTGTGGCAGGTTAAAACCTAAATATTTACCTACATGTTAACTGCCCCCTGATTTATAATGGCAGTTTGTAGCACTGACTGCTACAGTTTCCAATAAAAATCAGGCTCTCCAATGGGAAACGTTTCTGCAAACAAGCACTAGGCCACCAGGACCTTTGAAAATCATTTAGATTTTTAAAAAGCATTTTGAATAATCAGGTTTTTACAGCTATGGACGATGAATGAATGGATTGTCATGTTTCTTGTGACTTGCAAACCTACTCAGATTAATCATGATTTCTATTTTCTCCTTTTTGTTTTTGCTTAAATCGTTTTCTCATTACAGTAGACAAGTTACTGGAAAAATGCTTCACAGATGTAGTCAAAACAAAAATGAATCTATCATGGGAGAATATCAAAAGCATACATATTCCTTCCATTTATATACAAGTTATGTTACACATTCCTCTCGCAATGTATCATTCAATGCCTAACCTTTTTTTTTAAAAAAAAGAAAGGATGTTACTCCATTTTTAAATTCTACTTGATATATTTAATTCCTCAGTGAATCTCCTCTTATCTAGAAGGTTTATCTGAAGGACAGTTACTGGCAGGTCTGAAGCCATCTGAGATCTGATTAACGTCTCATAGATGTGGAGCTGGCTGGCCAACCTGATCGGTCTTGGCCACCTTTTTGTGTCTGATGTTTCGTAACAGGGAAGTGATGCAGCCCGACTAATCCGGTGGGTATCATGGTCCTAAAGCCGCAAGGTAAACATTCCATGGAGCCTGAGGTCATCATGACAGGCCGCTCCACTCCACAGGTTTCTGCAGTTAATTACAGTTTAATGCCTGCCTTCTTGGCGGCTGCCTGCCTCTGGGAAACTGATTAACGTGGCTGAGCAGGTTCAGGACGGCACAGCAGGAATGGGTGCTGGCCCCACCAAATGCTCTCTGCCTTATTTGCAATAAAAGTAATGATACAAATAGTAAGACTCAAACACACCTAAGCAGCGTGCCTCCATGCGGATGAGTGTGTTGCGTTTCCCTGATATTGAGCACATGGGGAACCCATGGAAGGTGGACCAGACGCTGTAGCAATACTCAGTGTTGGCGAGCAACCAAATCATTGTGTGTGCAGCCCTAAGAACGGTCGCATGGGCTCAGAGGAGCACACGCAGAGCACAGGGAGACAGAGGAGGGGGAGTATAAATGTAAGGGACCAGCGGGTGCTACTTACAACAATGTGTGCAGGAGATGGAGACCTGGCATCTTTAAGTGCTTGTCTGCTCTGCAGACTTCCTGCTTGAACATCTAGCAAGGGCCATTTCATCTGCAGGTACTGAGTGGCAGAAACAAACAAGATGGGAAGAAAAGAAAAAACATGTTAACAATGCAGAAAGCAAAAAGAAAGGAAAGTGACCGAGTGCATGACTCAAATAAACAAACAAAACAGGTCTGAATAAGAGTCTGGAGGAATGATGGCACGTGATGTGGGGGAGAGAAGATGAAAGGTTGGCGTCTGGTGAAGATTCACAGCGTAAGAGGGCTGAGCTCTTGGACAAGGCTGAAGCCATTTTCAATGACATCTGAGTCTCCAAGTACACTCACTTATGCTGGTTAGGACACTTATGAAATGTTTACGTAAAGGTTGGTTAAGGTTTACAGTGGGGGAACTCGGTGATATAGCTACAATATTATTGCATGGCTAAGCACAGAGTGTAAGAGGGGAACCAGTACAACTGGAAACACAGATGGAGCCCAAGTTTGGTGCACCTAGGAGGTAGGGCATGACCACAAGGTAGGGCATGACCACAAGGTAGGGCATGACCACAAGGTAGGGCATGACCACAAGCCATCCACGAGTTGGGAGATATAACCAGCCACCTGTCTGCATCTCCCCTTGTGCCTTCTCAGGTGAATCATTAACATGTCTTATCTGGCAGGCAAGACAGCAGAGGGCAAAAGTTGGCTCCTCCTGCCCTCTGGCCCAAGATTGTCTCGTACACGTCGCAAGCAAGAGGCAACTGCTGAACCAGAGGACATGGGCCATCTTCACTTTGCCCTGACCTCAAAATTAATGAGAAAGCCACAAGCAACCACTTTCAGAGTTATTGCATGTTTCCTTATCATCACCCACAAACAGCTGTATCAGTACAGTGAAAGACCAGGGGCTGTGAACACCACCATCTTCTCCTGCTTCACTCTTGCATTGACATGTCAAGAGACTCAGAGATCCCAGGTAAGATCAGCCTTGTTGGGATGAAAATCCCCTGCAGAGCAACATTCTCCATACAATGAAATTGAGTATGAGTGATGTACCCGAAACGAACCACCAGTACCGTAGTGAACAGATATCCACAGAAATAAGGGATACCTCCTCAAGACTGGCTCAGTACTGTGGAGGATGCCGGGTCCAACTGAGCCACACAGCCTGTAATATCAGAAGGCCTTTAGTCACACCTATTCTGAAAGTCAGCTCTGATCCATGTACAAACAGTGCCCGCAAATGGACTGCTGCAGCACCAGTGCCTGCAGGGGAGATGCAGACGTGAAGGCCAGAAACCCTGGACACATAAAAATAACATAAACATCAATTAGTCAGTCATGCCTTTCTGCACCATACTGCAGACTGACATCTCGCCCTGAACTACAAGGCTGCTTTGAGAGCCGTGACAATCATTTAATAAACCAAAGCAAAAACTGCTAATTTTTGGTTAAATCCAAAAATCAAATGGTTATTTAGTATAGAGTTTATTTGCCATGTTTTAAAGTTCTGTTGTAATCAGAGAGCTTGCACATCTTAAATTAAATTAAGTATTCGACTAACACGTGAATTTACGATAACAAAATTAATCACTAAAACAAGATGCTGCTGGATCTGTGGCACCTGTTAAGTCAGTCCTGACATCACTTTCCAGAAAGTTAATCAGAGGCTTTTTTTTTTTTTTTTAAGTTTTCCACCTACTTCCACCTGTCCAATCCAAATGAATAGTGTCACAGCTGCAACCAGCAGAGCCCTGCGTGTACATATGCATGCGTCACAGTATTCGCTGGCCTCACAGGACTTGCCTGTCTGTCGCTGACCCTTGAACTTTGAAAAACACTCATGTTTCGTGCTGGCAGCTCACATAAGAGCTCGTTAGACACCATCATCTCCCTTCTCACAGGGTGCTGGCCCCCACTCAGTGACGGCAAACCTCCACAGATCAGGATCTTCCACCCCCCCAATAGTCTGCCTTGTGTCTGTGTTGAAGTTGCATTAAATAAACCCTCAGTGCTCTACATACTGGACGTATGTAAAGAATGAGCACAGCAGCTGTACTGGTCAGACCACAGAGGCGGTTTAACGCAGAGATTACAAGATGAAAAGGCAATTATGTATAGAAATGTTTCCACAAACCTCACCTAAGGGTAATTTCAGATAAACCAATTTCATGTATATCAATTTTTTGTCATTCGTAATAGGCAAATAAATAAACTAAAAATCTTTTATAATTTTTATCATTTGAATTTTACTAAAACATTAGTAGCATTATTCCATCGAGGCACAATAAAAAGAGAGGAGAAAGAGAACACAAAGAAAGGAAAAATAAGGAAGGGCTGGTGAAGAGAAGGAGATTCTGCTTATTTCTGGACCTGGGGAGTACAGGATCCCAGCAGCCTGCAGCTCAAAACATGAAAAATGGATTTCGAGTAAATTCAACATAAAAATGTATTGCATTTTTTTCTCTAGAAATATATGCCTCTCTATACTGCCCAGAATCCCTGGAGAAAACTTCTGACAAGTGGGCTGGCCTTGTATCTTTGCCTCCGAAGCAACAGGGACATCAACCACTGGCGAGGAGTCGAGCCAAAAGCAGGCCTGACCGCAAGTCTGAATGTTATCATCCATGCATTGCTGTTCTCCATCTCGATCCACCCAATAGGCCTGCAGTCTTTTTGCATTTCATCCAAATTTTAGCCCTCAAGAAAAGTAAGGCAGAGCTTTATCTTAATTATTTACGTACGTACAAGGGGGAAAAAAGCACTTTGCTGTCAATTCCTCCCCAGCTGTAAGCTTATTCAAAGCAGACGAGCTGTTACGCAAGGCCGTAAATCTCCTGTCACAAATGCAGAAGACCCCAAACCCCATAGGCCATCCCAGGCTTACTCCTGAGAGGTAAACTGGCAGCACGTCCTGCTCCTGATTTCAGATGCTGAAGCACGCTAACAGCTTTGTACAGCACCTCTAAGGTCAACCAGCAGCAGAAAGGGCGGCTCTACAAAAGCAGAATTTCCTGCATTGTTGCTTTTTTCCTCCAATTATTGTCTTGCTGGTTTTCAGCAGCGATGAGGTGGCAGTGGTTGCTTCTTTCTACGTCGTGAAACCACACGTCTGACCACATCAAAAGCCAGAGTGCTGACTTATCATTATAAAACCCAACCAACACCACAGAATAGCCCATAGCATAGTCAGTCATCTCCTCAAAGGCATCTAACACTGAATGTGTGTGAGTGTGTAGGTTATGTATATATTACATTGTGGGGACAAAATGTGAAATAATAACCTGCTAGTTTTGATGGTGTGGGGACCTTTGTTTTCATCCCTACAAGGGGAAACTCAGTTTTATAAAAAAATCTGTAACTGCAATCAGAAAACTAAAAAGTCTTGTATTTTGTTTGGTAACCTATGGTTAAGGTTAGGGCTGGGTGGGGGCTAAGGTTAGGGCTGGGTGGGGGCTAAGGTTAGGGCTGGGTGGTCGTGTTGGGATTAAGATTATGCCCACAGAAATAAATGGAGAGTACTGACAAAGATATGAGTACAGGTCTGTGTGTGTGTGTGTGTGTTTATGTTTGTGTGTCTATGTGGTGCTTCTTCCAACATCCTTCTCAGAAACACGCGAAGCTCAGCTCCCTGGCCCAAAAGGTTCCTCCATTCTCATAGCTTCCGACCACGAGAGGAAAACCACAAACAGGGTTTTGCCCAAACTGGGAATCTCACAGATAATCTAAAATGTGGATGGAAGACACTTCAGATTTAGAAACTGGGTACAACCAAGAACAGAACAGTGGATTAGGGGAGATCCTCAAATCTTGTATTCTGGCAAGTCCTGTTCAAAAGATCTGCTGTAGGGATCTGGCCGTGGAGACAAATCCAAGCAGTGAGCCAGCTTTTGGGACTGTAAACACGATTTCTTGAAAAACAACTGTGAACACCGGCAAGTGCTGGTCAGGTAAACCAAAAAAATTACCCAGTCATAGCTCGCTTTTTAAAATATCTGTACCAGGGTTAGGTTTAGGGTCTGACCCGTAGACTAAGGGACTCCCACACAGCTTGACCCAAATGCTAGTAGCGCAGCCATAGCGAAAGGATGCAAATGAAGCTATGCAGGGTAAGAGAGCAGAGCTCACAAGGCTGCCGGGGGAAGAAGGCCTGTTTTCACTACAGATCCTGTCTGCATCGGCTGTGTTTCATCACAAGGAAGCCAGGAAGCTCACCCTGGCCAGACCCGTTTGCCGGTCCGTCAGCAGTGAAACGCTACACTGGCGGGAGGGGCCACCCTGGTGGGAGGGGCCACCCTGGCAGGGCAGACATGTACTGACAGGCACGTCTGATTCAGACTGGTATTGCAAGTGTTCCCCTCACGCTAATCCCCCTGCTGGTTTTACAAGCATGCCAGGGGGGAGTGGGCCTGCCAAGATGCAGCCCTGCCCCCAGAGCCCGGCCGCCTGGCCCCCAGCTGCCCCAAGCCCCTTCAGAAACAATCCCAGCACACACCTGCCCACTACCCTGCATGCTACTCGTGGGTCATGAACCAGGGCCGCACCCTGACACGCCCCCCCCCTTCCTACCCGACGCCCTCTCGTGAACCAGGGCAATACCCTGACACGCCCCCCCCCCTTNNNCCCCCCTTCCTACCCCACGCCCTCCCTTCTCTTCCAGTCTGCACCCCTCCCCCACAGGCCCTGCAGGCCCTACAATGGCAGCTGAATGACTCAATTGTCTCTGATGAAGTGAAAGACAAGGGACTCCTCTAAATCCTTGCTAAGGGATGAACTTTCTCTCGCCTCCCAGAGCTTCCCCATCGACAGCAGTAACTCACAAAGAGCAGAGTGTGTCTTAGGGGGACAAGGACAGCTCGCCTGCCCCACAGCCAATCCAGACAGCCTCAGCCTGCTCTGCTGCAGAAGCTCTAGGAGCAGGAAGGACTTTCTCTCAAAGTGCTTCCTTAAAGCACAAGCTTGGCATTTAAGTTTCGCCCCCCTTCCCCGATCTTTTTTTGGTTCAGGGACGCCTCTCTGGAGCGTCACCCAGGCATATAGGAGCTTTCATCAAAACAGTAACAAGTGAGTGCAGAGCCCTGAAGATAGGCCCCCCCTAACAAAAGGTGGGCCCTGAAGATAGGCCCCCCCTAACAAAAGGTGGTACCAACACTGGAGTACTTCATGAATGACGAGAAATAAACTTTCAATCTTAAAAAAGCCGGGAAGCTCCAAGGGAGTCAATACCAATGATGCAACACCAAGGCAGGCAAGGGAACAGAACCAACATTCTCATGGTGTGTCATGACTGTTCAGCTTTCACCGCAGAGGTTTGCGTAACTGGGTGGACAGAGGTTTTCCAGCATTACGACATCATTCTGCCATTTTACCACTGTAAGGTACAAATATTAAGACATATTATGACCACATCTTCCTCTTCCTTATAAACGCCTTTTCAGGTCATATGCCCGTGGAATAAGCTCATCTTAGGGACCAAAGTCTTTATTCAGCTCCCAAATACTGCAATAATGTGCACAGTAAACTGGCCGCCTGTTTTACACAGTAAGAGTATAGAGCAGCTTGTTGACATCATTGGTGGCATAGAATGAAAACCGCATGTCAGTTACATAAAAAGGGTGCCCTAGTCATGTTAAAAACCTCCACTGATTTCCAACCCATCTGTCAACTGGTTAGTGGCCCTTCCGTTCACATCTTCGGTGCCGGGGCGAGGTTGGCGCCAGTGTGTGACATGCCCGCTGGACTGTCACGCTGGCTGTGTCCTGGAACACCGCCCTCCCACACAGGATCCCAGCGTGCAATTACAGCAAGATGAAAACCTGTTTATAATCTAAATGAGAACAGACCGTTATTCCATGAATGTACACACTTACTTTTGGCCACACAGTAACTACGGCACTGGATCTCTGTTCTCTCTTGCTGGTAACCTGCACCAGTTCTGAGATGAAACCCACTTTTAAACTATAGTTGCTAATGGGCGAGTTGGGCCAACACGCAGGATCTTCCTTGGCATCTGCTCAGGCTGAACCAGTCAGCAAGCCAATGCACAGCATTTCCACACCACTGGGGTTATGTATTGCCAGCTGTGCCTCTGGCCGTTTCCCATCATCTTCCTTACAGGTGCTGGGACAAAAACTCCTAATAGAAGCGGGAGCTGCAATTTTCTGTAATTGTGGAGAGAGAAAATAATAATACAATGGAGAGTCTTTGAAGACGAAGCTCCGCCTGCCCAGCCCAGCCCGCCACCGCCCAGCTGACTGCGTTTGGAGCCTTCCGTACTTCTGCCATCGACATTAAAAGGAGGGCATTATTTCTGAGCGCCCTGTTCGAGGGAGGAACTACTACAGCAGCAGGAGAGAGTGGCCAGCAGAAGCAGGAGTCCAGATGAAACTGAACGTTAGGCTACGCGAGGGCTCTTCACAGCTGCTTAGTTCTTCTTATACACAATTTATGAGTAAATAAAAAAAGAATCCACCAATTCTAATAGCCAGAGGCGTTTCTGCAACCAGGAAAATAAAACTCGAAAGTGGGAAGGCCTCCGGTTTCTGTGCCCCGGGGCAGGGGGGGCTCCGCTGGGGGTTCTGAAAGCTGACGGCATGGGGGCAGGGGCAGTTCTCCTGCTTTCGACTCCTCACCGTGTGCACTCTGCGCTTCTTTAACCTCTACCTTACCCTCTCCTCTGCTTTCAGAGAGTAAAACTTTTTTTCCAAGTGTTTTTGGTGGTGTTTGGTTCTTCACCCCGTATCTCCTCATCTCGCTCAGTCCCTGACCATTGTTTGTTTCCAAAGGCGCAAACTAAACCACGCATGCGGCGTGTTTTATTAGAACAACCTGCTGATCAGGGTTAAATTTACCTCCATCCCTGAGCTGTTAGTCTTGCTCAACACGACAAGCCAGGGAACACTGAGCGCAAAGGCCGTCTTCAAGCCTGGCTGCTATCTATCTGTATTTGTTTAATAGGTGTGGACAACACACTATGTAAAGACAGAAAGGTTACCCACATCCTTATGATACTGTATAAGGCTAATTTCAATTTGGTGGAAAAACATAGCAAATAAGCTCCATACATTAACACTTAAATCTCTGCTAAATGGGTAACAATGTAGTCTATCCTTGCATGTCAACAGCATGTAGGCCTGGAACAGGGCTGCCACTCTGCAGACGCACATCCTCAGTCTAGACTGAGGCTCTTTTTCAACAGCCGTTTACCAGCACAAAGACGAAAAAAGCTCCCTCTACTCTTACCATATGATTTATACCAAAATCTAAAACTAAGATGTCAAAAACAACACAGGCACTGCTTTTTGGCCACGGGCGGCAGATGCCAGAGAAGAAGAGGGGTCCTGACGGCCAGGCACAGCAGCGCTCCGCGTTGGCGGGGCGGTGCAGGAGGTGCGAGAGTGTGCCTGCCGTCAGTCTGCAGAACTGCAGCCCGCAGCCCAAAGACACCACCCGGCTGACACCTCCACTCCCTGTCCACACTGGTAGGCCAGATTACACCACCCCCCCAGACACATGCCACAGGGATCAGAATTATTATCATTATATTTCTTTAAACCCAGAACCTCATGTCTAATGGTAAAGACTCTCAGCAGGTCACATTTGTCTGTACACAATGAACAGGAACACAAGACGGAACTAAAAACAGAGGAATGACTCAAAGGACATGGGAGTCTCATGTACACGCTGCGTTCCATTTGAACTGGGAAATCGGAAATTCCAAGTTCCTAGTCGGAAATTACAACTGGAACGCCCCCTCAAGTCGGAATTCCGACTCGTGATGTCGGAGGTGTCTACACAACTCAGACCATTATCAACAGACGTTAAAGCTGTAGTTCTGTATTGTTTATTAGCACTGAACTCTTATTTGTGGCTCATTAAATCTGTACACACCGTACTGTCCAACTGCTATCTGTGGCCGTGTTAATACAGCATTTTTATGAGTAAAATTCCATAAGTTGTTTTCGTTATCAACTGGTATTGCTAACAGTTACTAACAATGAACCTGACTAGAACTGGGGCCTGTTTCAGAAACCAGGATTTATTTCTTAGCCAGATAACTTGTGAGATTTAAGGTAGTCTGGGCTAAATGCAAGTGAACGAAGATAAAGCCATTGAAACTGAGGTACCTTAAATCTGACAAGTTGTCAGGCCAAGAAAGAAATCCTGCTTTATGAAACAAGTCCCTGGTATTGTTAAATGACTTTCCAATTTGTTGTACTGGAATGCGATTAACTCGTCATTTCCAGCTCCGAATTCCGACCTGTGAGGTAAATGGAACGTAGCATAAGAATGTGGCACCAGGGCTTCAGCTACCTCTCAATGGGGAGCCCAAGGCTGAGCAGAAAGAGGCACTACATGCTGCCGGCTGGCTCCTGATGCAGCTCCTACAGCAACCAACCCATCAGAAAGTTGGTCCTTCCAAAGGCCACAATGACCAGACTTTTTCTTTTTCATTTAGAAAAAGGGGGGGCCCAGCCCTTCATTCAGACTTGACATTCAGGAGCCAGTTCCCTGGAAATGATGCTTGCTGCTCCTGAGAGAGAAAAGCAG
>JAODUD010000041.1:252667-264729 GCA_026784285.1 Stomatorhinus walkeri | reverse complement strand
ATGTGAGCGTCTGGGTGCATGTGTGCGTCTGGGTGCATGTGAGCGTCTGGGTGCATGTGCGCGTCTGGGTGCATGTGAGCGTCTGGGTGCATGTGAGCGTCTGGGTGCATGTGTGCGTCTGGGTGCATGTGAGCGTCTGGGTGCATGTGAGCGTCTGGGTGCATGTGAGCGTCTGGGTGCATGTGAGCATAAGCACCTGGTGCAATGCTCAGAGCAAGGCCCAGACACCCAGAGCCATGCTCCTGCCTGTTCCCAGCCAGACAATAGGCAAGGCTGCACTGGTCACAGTGCCCAGAGATTCCACTACCCTGCCCAGGTAATGTGACTCTGACCAGGACACACAATGCACCTGCAATGATTCACATTAGTTTGCTCATAGCGCTGTCCCAGGTGAGGTAGTTAGACACCAGTTGTTTCTCTTTAGAGAAGTTTACAGGGACCACTGGGTTCATCAAGGCCTCACACTACTAAGATTAGCAAAAGGCATGATGGTTATAGTGGAGATATTCGGATCCTCACAGGGGTCTTATGCTACCCTTGAGAAAGATACTTGAATCGCTTCATTAGATGTAAAAATGTAAGCTATTAAAGTTGGTCTGAAATGGAGCTTTTGCTAAGTGGCAGCTAATGGATACACCTTACTGTAACATGATCACGCTGGGTCCTCGCTGTCTTTCACGAGCCCAGAGGGCCACACTATCTGGGATCATTGCAATTCCATTCTGGGGAGAGAGGAAACAAAATGCTGCTTGTGGGCCTCACTGACATGTGTTTTAATTTTCACTGGAGCCCCTTTGACTCTTTGAGGTCTGTCTGTGGGAGCGCGGGCCTTATCGAGGGAATCTGAGACAGACACAAAGCTCTCAGCTGTCTGCTTCCTGTCTGCTCTTCAGTCTCCCACTAAATTCTAGACCCTCTTAGTGTGACATTATAAAAGCACTTGTTAGCATTTATAGCCCACGGTTGATGGGAGAAGGTTAATCATGTGAGTGCTGGTCAAAGTTTGCTATGTCTCTCAAGTGCATACTGCACTACCAATTCATAATATAATCAGTTGTTCCTGTGGTGGGAGTTTAGCTGTTTTATGCTGGAAGCTAAAGTCATCTATGAAAATACCCATGTTTGATGGTGATAGCTACATTAAATACAGTTGACTCATTGTCGCCCTCTGGTGGTGGTGATCTTCTGGCAGAACGGTGATTCTGGTGCTTGGTTAATGATGGAAACGGGAGTGGGTGTGTTCCACAAAGCAGTATTTCAGTATTTCCCAGTTAGCTGGATAACTTAAAATAAATGTGAAAACTGTCCAATAAAAAAGACATAAGTAATATATCTAACAAACAATTGGACAATCATTACATCTGGCTTAAGTTATCTGGCTAATGAAGAAATTCTGCTTTGTGGAAGGTACCCTTGGATCACCTTCAAAGCGGAACGATGCCTGTATCCAGTGTATGAAATTCGTCTAGGGGGGTCCGACACCCCTGATTAACCCATGACACTTCCTGAAAGCCTCAAAAGCAAAATTTTAAGGGGGTCTCAAGATCGGTATTGCGCAACAATAGGGAGATGTGGACCCCCCCGAATATAACGTGTATTTCACACACTGCCTGTAGCCATACATTTCTTCTGAACTGTTAAAAAATGTGAGCAGTTCAGTTCAGTAATACTGTGCATGAGTGCAAGGTGTATAATATCCGCTGATGGAAAATTCAAGTTTAGGAACAAACTAAAAACTGTATGTCAGGAGCGTTTGTGCCTTGCCCCCATTTGGCCAGCAGGTGTCGCTGGCCATCCTGTCCTCCCCATGGTTAGACTTTAGTGTGGGGGGCGGCGGGCACCAGGATGACCCCAAGGACCACATGAGTTGCATCAGTGAGCAGCGGCTAAAATTTAATTTTATCCTGTTTCTATTTTTCTTTAATCACATTTGCATTTATATAGATTTGAAAAATGACAATATCTAAAAAAGGCATTTAAAACATGTTCATACGTGTTTAGATAAGTTTAGGAGGCGTTTCAAACTGGTAGCCCTTCGTATGGCTCAGTACATGTGAAGTAGCTCTCAGATTCAAAAAGGTCGGTGACTCCTGCTTTAGTGCTGATTCAGATTACCTGATCGCTGCATAGCTCAACGAGCTGAGCATGTGGCTACTTATCAACCCCCCTGTCTTTTTTCAAATCCCACCTCCTCTTTTTTGTATTTTTGTAGATTTTGTTCCCTTGTGTTTCATTTGTATCAATTTTCTTGTTCCTATGTCTTGTGATTTGTATTCAATTTTGGTTTCATGTGCCTGTGGTTGTGTTTTTACCATCTGTTACTCCCCAATGTTAGATTCAGTTTCCCTGTTTCTTTGTTTCTTAGGTTCCCTGTTTGATCCCCCAGTTCTTTGATTTAATTATTAGTTTCATCTGTTGCCTGTTTTCTTACACCAGTCCTCATGTTCTGCCCCCTTCCTGATTGGTTAATTGTTTCATGTCTCACCCCTCCTGTGTTGTTACCTGGTTCAGTTGTGTATTTAGGTTCCTTCTTTAGGTTGGTGACTGTCCTACGCAGTGGGGTTACTGGCTAGGACCTCCTGAGATCCTGCCACTACATGGCTGTACTGTTAGTTGAATTTGAATTTACAGCCGAGTTTCAATATTCTGTAAAACAGCCATTATTGTACCATGTTGAATTTTTCCTCAGTATTGAATGGCACAAACAAATCTAGTTGTTTTATGTGATGCCTATGTGCTTAACCTTTAGAGACACATTTCTTCCAAACTAGGATAAGCAGTTACACGATGGGTGGATTACATTGTTATTCCTTTAATAATTGAAGATGTTTTTCAACAACAGTAACATTATACTCAAGTCAGCGTGGAGCATTTGTAACGACGCTAGACCGTAATATACTATGCCTGAAAACGAGCGCATTTTGTACGGTACAGGGACGAATAGTGTATTATAGTCTTTTAATTTTTCTAATACCATACGTCCATGACTGATTTTTGGCAAATATGCGCTCAGGTGTTCCACTTTGGGGTTGACGACGACATGACATCACTATGCGAAGGTGCTGAACTTTCCTCTGCCTCCCATGAGGCAGTGTGTGATTATTGGTTATATGGTGCTCTTCTCACGTTTATTACTTGCATGTATCCGTTTCACAGTGTATATTTTTGCTAGAGTTTTGGTTCCTCTGTGATTAAAAAAAAAAAAAACTCAAAGCTGCCTGATGTTATTACACCACAGGCGGCGGACATTTCCATAGGAGCCATTTGCTAAAAGTCCTGCGTACACGCATGCGCAGTGCAGCTGCGCCACCTGGCGTTTCCGCTCTGCTTTGCGCTACGCAGCGCGGCGCGGACCTGAGTGAGCACAGGGTACTGGATCCACCGATGCCCTGGCCGCGTGGGAGGTGACTGGCTACTGCTGTGTCTGCCGGAACGGGGGCTGAGATCCGGCGTGTGGCCGCCGGGGATGCTGCGCGGAGGCGCTATTCTGGTGGTAAGGAACGGGAGACGGTGCTCCGACTGGCCGGTACGGGAGGAATCTCTGTTTCGCAGCACCGCGCTCCGCTCCGCTCCGCCCCGCCGCACAGGACGCGCCGCTGTCTGATCATCCCGGGGACCGGGCGTACACGTGCAGGGGGCGACCAGAGGGCAAAGCGTCACGGTGGATGGGGACCCTGCTGGATAGGGTGGTCGTGTTCTCAGGCGGCTTACTGACAGCCTTACAGCCACCGGGGGGCTCGGCGCTCGCATGGCGGATGTTGTAGTTTCTTTCTTCCGAGCCCGGCGTGTGAGAGCGATTAGCACCGCTGTCGCGGTGAAAGGTGTCCGATAGCCGGTTAACGGACTCAGTGCGCCGCTGATGCGGAGTTTTGCTAAGTCAGGGGAGCCGCGGGCACTGCAGTAAAGACGAGGACAGAAAGCACTATAGCGGTAGTGGTGAGTAGAAAGGCCAGCACCGCACGGAGCAAGCGCCAATGCTCTGCACGGAGCTATTAATAAGCGTCGTTACTGACACCGAGTTAAGGACGCCGGAGTCCGTGAGCTACTCGCTGGGGCTGAGAGACCAAGACACGCACTGCGGCTGCTGGCTTAGTTCAAGCTTTTGCATTGAGTATAATATAAAACCAAAAACTAGTGTGTTCATTTGCTCTGCACCATGCAGTTAGACACGGGCTGTGGTAATTCAGATTATGTCTAGAAAATCTGGTGCTGCGATAAATATGGCATCGCGTCGCACAGCAGCTGGGTTGCACACGACGCTTCCTTTTCATGAGCTAAGGTTAACTAATTTCCCCTCAGCCCTCTGCAAGCTAGTCCCCCTCTATGCCAAATGACGTTTTGATTGTTTGACGCTGATCTGGGTGACAGGCGGCGGAGGTGTGTCTGTAGTCCGCTCTCCCATTGGCCACTTTTTGTCTCTTTGTGTCCGTTTACTTCCTTTTCATTGGTCAGTTGCTGTCCCTTTGTGTCTGCGCCACCTCGAATACTGATTGACCTGAATTTTTTTTTTCGTAATTCAAAGAGAGAACATGAAGCTTGGAGCATTACATCACGTATATACAAAGACAATGCTGTATCCCATGCTGCATTTTTCCATCATATAGAGGTGGTAGCTCAGAGAGTTAAAATGCCTGTGTTCGCAAGGTCACCTGTTCAAATCCCAAGGTTGGCAGAGAGCTTGGACCCCTGAGTGAGGCCCTTAACCCACGCTTGCTCCAGGGACTGTCTGACCCTACATTTCAAAAATATATGTCACTTTGGTTATAGTGTCTGCTAAATATTTTAAATGTAAAGGCCTTACCAACCATTTGCTGTGTTAACTATAATCTTTCCCGTCTGAGGTGCAGAGTCCTCAGAAGATCACAAGTGCCAAACTGTTTTCTGTGGCTGATTATGCTGCCTACAGTATCATTTTAATGCCGGCACGTTATTTATGATAATTCATTTAGCAGACATTTTTGTCCCAAGTGACATGCGTGTCGGGATTGGCAAATGGTCTTTACTCAAGGGCCCTGCAGGGACATCATTACTGTGCTGGCTGTGGGATTCGATTCACGACCTTCCGGATATGGACATAGATCCCGTGCCAGCACAGTCCCTTGTGTTTATGTGCTCTGCTCGGACACAGTTTAGCCCCTGCGGAAACCTTAGTCAGTCTCGCCGTGTAATGTGCTGACATTCGAGCTCTTCAGATGCTCTTCCTGGAATTCACACACGTGGTTTGTGAGCTGGCAGATGGTGTGATATCAGTGCACAGGGTTGCCGGATGCTGGGCACGATGTAGTGAGTGGACATTCAGGACATAACCACACATACCTCTGCATTCAGCCAGCGGATACAAACTCCCCACCTCTGAGATTTGCCCATTCATTAATTCTTAAAGAGTTTGCCCACAAGTCTGACCTACTTCTAAAGGTAGCCACATGAGGCTGTTGCTTTAATTATTCATTTTTATCTTTAGTTACATCAGAACAGGGTTTATGTGCTGAAAATACTGTGTGAGAGCAGCAGTGAGAGTGAATGCCCCAACGATTAAAACTTCATGGCGTGCCACCGTGTTTTTGACTCGCCGTCTTTGATCTGTCTGTTTGAGAGGCAGCCTTGGGCATGCGTGCGTCTGTTTAATTTGGTCCTTGTTTGGGTGATAGCCGGGAGTGACCGGTGTAAACCGGTCTGGCTCTAAACTAACACAACCGCAGCTTTTCAGGAAACTCAGTTTGCACCACCTAGCTGTGTAAACGTGCCTGGTTATTGAATAACACAACCAAAATGATTAATTATGATTAATCATTAATGATTAATGCTACTGATGATTTGATTAACTGGATTATTAGCACAGTGTTTTATTTGGACAGCCTCTCCCTGGTCACATGACCTGTGAGTGTCTCTGCCATCGCATGTATACTGGTGAAATTGTGGCTCTGAGCACAGGCTGCTCTCTGCCTCTGTGGTAATACTTGTGCTTGGTAAGATCTCTGTATGGCGTGTCTTGTGCAGCTGCTTCTGCCGGTGAGCGCTAGAGTTCAAGGTTGAACGGTAGGTGAGAGCTGGTAATGTGCGGGAGAGTCGCGCAGACGTAGGTGATGTGCGGGAGAGTCGCGCAGACTTGGGTGATGTGCGGGAGAGTCGCGCAGACGTAGGTGATGTGCGGGAGAGTCACGCAGACGTAGGTGATGTGCGGGAGAGTCGCGCAGACGTAGGTGATGTGCGGGAGAGTCGCGCAGATGTAGGTGATGTGCGGGAGAGTCGCGCAGACGTAGGTGATGTGCGGGAGAGTTGCGCAGACGTCGGTGAGGTTAACGCTGATACCAGGGCTGAGCCAAGTCTCCTCTGCTGATGCTGATTGTTTTGGTCAGGATATGCCACCCCTAACCAAAAATCACCACGGCAACACCCTCAAACCAGATTTTTTTCATTGTCAGTGGGGCCTGAGAAGTTTGTCTTTGACACTTAGTGAGCACCTTGGAGGAACCTGGGTGGAAGCGTGTGGGGCAGAGCTTTCTGTGAAAATGCCTTATGAAATGGGGGCAGAATACAAGCAGAAACTGCATCTCTTTTATACATAAGTTACTAGGTCATCTCAGAGGAAAATGTCAGTGGCTGTGTTTCCTTTCCATTTTAGTTCAACAAAATTCCAAAAATTTTTGCACCACGTTTCTGATTATCATGAAATTTTGCATGTGAATTATGCCTGGGCCTGTGCTCTGTGACCTGGGGTGTGACTGCTTTCCCTGCACAGGCTGGTGTGCTGGGCCTGTGCTCTCTGACCGGAGGTGCCACTGATTTCCCTGCACAGGCCAGTATCACAGCCCTGTGCTCTGTGACCTGGGGTGTGACTGCTTTCCCTGCACAGGCTGGTGTGCTGGGCCTGTGCGCTCTGACCGTGTTGCCCAGAATGCTGTGCTTGTTCCAGGAAAATGTAATTGCCCATCAGTTAACCCTAATCACCCATCATTTGACAGCTTAGTATCATTATTTGATGGGGTTGTGCAACGTTGCTGAGAAGTGTCTCTGTGTTTCAGGCTCTGTGTCTGCACCTCGCTTAGAGTCCCGTTATGGATGCTACACTCTCCTTCAGCTCCCAGGACAACTTCCTGCTGGCCGGCTGTGCCGATTCAGGAGCAGGCTGCTGGAAACACCCCAGCGAAGATTCTGTGAGTGGGCAACGGCGTGGACTGTACTGTAATTGTCCATCCGTCCATCCATCCATCTATCCATCCATCCATCCATCCATCCACCCATCCATCCCTTCCCCAACTACTTATCCAGGCTGTAGGCTCATAGGTGACAGGCAGTAGAGGGACTCACCTGGACAGGTAGAACGAGGGAAACCGACTTACTAAACCTCTTTGGACTCGTCCCCCAGGACCGGAGCTGCAGCCCGTCAGTTCTGCGGTCTGTGGCCAGTGCCTGGAAGGAGGGGCTGCTGAACAGGAAAAGGCCATTTGTGGGCCGCTGCTGTCACTCTTGCACCCCACAGAGCCAGGTGAGTGAGCTGTGTCGGGCCTGACCATAACCCTAACCCTAACCCAGGGGTCGGTGTCCTGCACCTCGCAGAGCCAGGTGTGCTGCCTTGGGCCTAACCATAACCATAACCCTAACCATAATCATAGCACTAGCCCAGGGTTTAGCGACCTGCACCTGAAGAGTCTTCTGCGAACATCACATATTGATTATTTAAGGCTTGTAATGTTACTCTTGGTAGCTTAACTTGATTGGATAATATCAGTCCAATTCTTACCTCTTGTAATTTTTAAGCTATGAAAGACGTTTTGAAAATAATACTGTTGAACAAATCTAAAAAATCATGTAACTAGGCAGCTAAAAGCTCTCAAAATGTCAAAAAAGAAAAATAAAAGATGAAGATGGAGACTTTAGAGATGAATGGATAGTGGCATATTCATTCATCTAGGTATTCCATCAGGTTCCCCAAGAGCTTAATATTCCAGGAGAAGAAGCCAGTGATTGTTAATGCCTAAAATACAAAATACCTGCTTGATCACAGCTGCAAACGTGAAATATGTAAATTACTCATTCAGTGTAGTTTTTGTGCCTGTGAATCTTTGGACAGCTTCTTGGTGTCTAGACTGCAAAGACATTTGATTGCCTGAACTTTCATTGTTCTCGTGGCTTCCAAGTTTAGCAGTTCCTGCCAGTTTTGTGTCACCTCAGGAGATTATAAGAAACAGAAATCCCTTCACCATGCTGAAAATGTTAGTGTTATATCAAAGTAGTGGACCAGCTGTTTGCCCACTTTCAAAATGAAAACGATATAATTAAGAATGATTTGTGATGTGCCATTTTGTTCATGAAACAGTCCTTGAAACTTCTTTTTGGAAGGACTTGGATTAGCACTTCCAGGATTATACTCTTATTAAAAAAATGTATTACTTGCCAGCAGAGTATTTTAGAGTGATAGTATTCTTAGCCCAGTTCTACTGAAGCAGTATGAGAATGTATTTACTGATGAGACCAATTACTCAGTCACTCTGGCTGAGGGCATCTGCCAAATACTGTAAATGTAAATGAAACACTCTAAATAATTTGTTTGTTTGCACTTTGTTGTTGGAGTCGTATGAAAATATTGCTAAACTGTCTAGAATAAATTTCGGCTTCCAGTGAATTTCTGTGGCTCCAGTGGCTTTCAGTTTTTTTTTCCACTCAGCTGGGCCGCTGTAACCCTAAGCCTTCTTCTGATGCTTTCTCTTAGGAAAAGCTCTTCAACTCCAGCATCCCATCACTTGGCCTACGCAATGTAATCTACATCAATGAAACGCACACCAGGTATGATGCTGCTCTCTGTCGCCCCCTGGAGGTACTGGGCCATCACCTCTTCTGTCCACCACTTTGTGTCATTTTGTCAAATTAATGTATGTACCGTTCATCCTCAGTGAGTGATAATGCTAACTGTAATGATGCTGACTTCAGCATGGCGGTCTCCTTCCTACCCTCAGGCACCGCGGCTGGCTGGCCCGGCGTCTCAGCTACGTCCTCTTCGTCTTGGAGCGTGATGTCCACAAGGACATGTTCGCCCGCAATGTGGTGGAAAACGTGCTACACAACAGCAGGTATAGCGGCTCTCAGGCTGCATGGCGGGGCACCTGCTGGTCGCCCTGCTTTGAACGCTGCTCCCCTTTCAGTGTGGAGAAGGCCATTACAGAGGTGGCTTCAGAGATGGCACCTGTCACGGCGGAGCCCACGGCAGAGCAGCAGGCCATCGTCAGGGTGAGGCGAAAGGCCCGTGGCATCTTGCAGGAAATGGTGGCCAATATCTCACCCGCTTTTATTAGGTAGGACCTGCCCCCATAAGAAAGGCAGTCAGCCAGCCAGCTGTGCTTGAAACCTGTCGTTGCTGCTTGGTCAGTATTTGAGCATTAAGATGTGACGTCCCCCAGGCTGACGGGCTGGGTGCTGTTGAAGCTGTTTAACGGATTCTTCTGGAGCATCCAGATACACAAGGGGCAGCTGGAAATGGTGAAGAAGGCGGCGACTGAGGTGAGCCTGATATGCGGCCCCCGGGTCTCTACCCGCCATCCCTGATATGCGGCCCCCGGGTCTCTAGGGCTGAGGTGTATCAGGGTTAGGGTATTGGGGTTAATGGTTATTGTATCAGAGTTACTAGTTTGGGTAATGCTAAGGGATGTGTTCTGTATTTCAGCAAAATGTCCCCCTGGTCTTCTTACCTGTGCACAAGTCACACATTGACTACCTCCTGATCACCTTCATCCTCTTCTGTCACAACATAAAAGCCCCTCATATTGCTGCTGGCAACAATCTCAACATCCCCATCTTGAGGTGAGGCTCCCCCCCTCATTTCGGGCAACCATCTGTGAAAGGTCAGAGAGTGTCTGACACAACCCCTTCCATCCATCCAGCACGCTGATCCGCAAGCTGGGCGGCTTCTTCATCCGGCGCCGGCTGGACGAGACCTCAGACGGGAAGAAGGATGTCCTGTACCGCTCCATACTGCACACGGTGGGTCTGTACCACTTGCTGCTGCATGTGGTAGGTCTGTACCGCTTTCTGTCACACGTGGTAGGTCTGTACCACTCACTGCTATACATGGTTGGTCTATACTGCTCACCATCGCACATGGTAGGTCTGTGCCACTCGCTACTGCACATGGTGGGACTGTACTGCTCGCTGTGGCACTCAGAGGGTCTGTACCATTCTCTTCTGCATGTAGTGAATCTTGTGCTACTTGCCACTGCACACGGTGGGTCTGCACTGCTCCCTGCTACACATGGTGGGTCTGTACCACTCGCTGCTTCGCACGGAAGGTCTGCACCTCTCGCTGCTGCAAACAGTTTTTGTTGCTGTATTGATAAAACTGCATTCCTCTTGACCTTTCGGTTCCTGTCAACGGCCTCCAGAGTTTCACAAGCTCAGAGGCTTCCTTTACCTCTGTAGTCCACCACCGGGTTTGGAGGTTTCTACCACAGCAGGCAACGACCCCTGCTCTGCCAGGTCTTTACAGCATTTTCTCCTGCCATCTGATCCAACTCACCACCAGATAATCAACGTTCAACACCTCAGCTCCTCTCTTCACCCTAGTAGGGGTTGCACAGACACGTTGACTTCTCTGCTCTGCGATGACTCTTTAAGATTGACATTGACTAGTCACTGATCACATGATTGACATTAACCTTCTGGGGACTAGGGGTAAGGAAGACACTTTCATTCAATATACTTATTTATTTGCCATTAATTAAGTTTATTTCTTATACATTTGTTTTGGCATTACTCATCTTAATATCAATGTACTTTGTAAATATTTCAGATTTATGTGAAGTTTATTATTTGACATCAAAGTATAGACATTGCAAAATGCAGTTTGGAACACTTGCAGAAAAAAAACATTATAAAAGTACATTTTAAGCAGTGGTGGCAGTTTTTGATCCCAGATATCTGATCATAGAAGTCTTGGCTACATGACGATGACTAAATGGTGTAGTTGCAACATTCAGTTAGATAAATAAATTTATATTAAAATGAAATAAAAAAATCTAACTGTTGCTATTTCTGGCTCCTGCCATTGAATATGTAGGAGCTCCCGTGTATAAATGAGCCATTGACACCTGGCCACATCCCCCCCCCCCCTTTATGGTGCTGATGCGGATGTATCTGTATCGCGTTTCACCATTGTGTGGTTCATCAAATTAGCATGTGAATGCGATTTAAATAGTTTGCATGTTCTCCGTGTGCATGCGCGGGTTTCCTCTGAGTGCTCCAGTTTCCTCCCACAATCCAAAGACATGCAGATCAGGTCGACTGGCTACTCTAATTGTCCATAGGTGTGACTGCGAGTGTGTGTGGCCCTGTGGTGGGCTGGAGACCTGCCCGGAGTGGACCCTGCCTCTCGGCCGATGGTGCTGAGATTGGCTCCAGCTTCCCCGTGATCCAGATGGATTAAGCGGTATAGATAATGGATGGATGGATGTGATTTGGATACACAGTAATGCAGCTATTTAGAATGCAAATAGGGATCTTGAGATGAGAGTGGTACTACATGCCCCTGATGCAGGTAAAACAAAGTATGGTGACATGGTTTAAATTTTTGCTTATTTAACGTAATTTACAAAAATAATTATACTTCTGACAATGGACGTTTTGAAAAGACAACAGATTATGGATTCAGTCAACTTTTTTTTTCACGTTTCTTCAGCGAGTTATGATACGAGGTAAACACGCGGCATTGCTGGTGATGGGTTAACAACAGGCATGTCTGAGAAGTGTAGGGAAAAGAGATAGTAGTGGAGCAAAAGTTGAGCACATGGAGTCATTTTTGTGTCTCAGTTGCATTTAATTCATTAAATGAATAATTCTTTACTTGCATCTTATTTTCCACTTAGTTCTGTGTTGCAAAATTCTATCACTATACTTTTATCTAATATCACCAGTGTTGGCAGTGAAACTGATTTTTATTCTTTGGAAACGAAAGATCAATCTGCTGGCCAGATTTAATAATTATAAACATCCATCCATCCATCACCATAACCGCTTAATCGTAACAGGGGTCATGGGGTGGGTGGGGGGGGGGTTGAGACCAGAGCCCATCCCGG
>JAODUD010000041.1:222865-234691 GCA_026784285.1 Stomatorhinus walkeri | reverse complement strand
GCTCACCTCAATGCATGGCTTGGGCTCTGGAACCAGTCTCCTTGAGGGGGGTTGGACCCTCTTCCACTCTGGAGTTTATCACAGGGTTCCTGTCCCCCATCCCGCCTGTGACGTCCTTCCTGCCTGCCCTCTCCTGTCTGTGATGTCTTTCCTCTGCAGGCCCCAGGAGGATGGGGTCCCTCTTTGAGTCAGATTCCTCCCAAGGTTTCTTCCTTATATGAAGCTTTTTCTTTGCCACTTTCGCCTCTGGCTTGTTCTCCGAGCACATTGGGGACAGTTAATATAAAGCACATTGAGAGATTGTAATGCTGTGAAAATGTCCTATACAGATAAAATTGAATTACATGGAGCTCCCAGGTAAACTCAGACAATTGACTGCATCTGCCACTTTAACCCTTCAGCTCTGTTTTTGATAAATAAACGTTGACTTAATGTGTGTCCACGTTATCTTAGTCCTGTCAACAGGCTGCGGGTACGCGGGTTTTTGTCGCTGCATATGTGGCATTGTGCTGATTCATGCCTCCCTCATAGCCACGCAGTGCTCAGTGTAACAGCGCAGGGAGTCTGTAGGTCGGATGCAGTTTATGTCACTGCAGAGCAGCGACGCGCTTTGACCGACGTGAAGGACACAGCAGTGCATAACCCTCTCTAAACATTATTCAGGAATAAGAGAGTTAGGTTAAGTTCATTTTTTTGAGCGCGAAGGAAGAACCTAGCTCCATTTTAGAAAAAATAATGAATCATGAAACGATCACATTAACGAGACGGGTGTGGACAGCTTCGCATTTACATGAAGTTACTCGTAAAACACGTTTTATCCCACAGTCCTGTATGCGACCCATGTCCAGTGCTGTCTCATCATGGGACTCAAATAAGTTTCCCCGAAGCTTACATAATAACATGCTCCACAGTGCGGTCCGAACCCCGCGGGGCGCGCAGCTCACCAGTGGTGGACAGCACCGTGCTGGCGAAGAACAGCGCCGACGCCACGTCCCAGTTCCAACCAGCCGACGCGTTGTTCAGCGCCGACACGCCGTAGTTGCCGGCCTCCAGGACTTTAGACAGGAGTGCGTCCAGGCGATCGTCCGCCACACAGTCGTTGTCCCGGAGAAAGCGGAGCTTGATGGCCCGGAGTTCCTGCCGCAGGTGCGCTTCGTACGGCAGCTCCAGCGCTGAGAAGACGGCTGCTCCGAGCGCCAGGTAGACGGCATAGCCGAGGGCTAGGCAGCAGAAAAGCAGCGCCGGGCGGCTCTTTGGCTCACATTCCGTCATCGCCGGGGGCTAATGCACACTTTTATTAAATGTGCGCTTTTAGAGACGCGTCCTTAATCATGCGCTGTTAAAGGTACACATTTCAGTAGGAGCCCTGAAAGATGCGCCTTTATATCTTTATATAGATTACCTATTAGTCTGACCATTATGTTGCCTTTAAAATGCCTCTCAAAAAAATGTGATGGAATTGTGACGTTGCCTCTCCACCTCTTTCTCCTCCAGTCCTTTCCCTTCTCTTCCTATCTTACGCCTTTCCCTTCTCCTCCCCTAATTTCCCTTATCCTCCTTTCTCTTCTCCTCCGACAGAGGAAGAAGCAGTGCACCATGCTGGAGCCCCTGTTATTGAAAGCAGCACCTCATATATTTGCGGATTTAAAAAGCTATTTATAAATTCAAGCAATAGCTATAATTAATCTTTTATGTGTTGAGACAGGGTGAAAAACACACAGACCCCATGACTTTGACATAAAACGGGTACTTGAAAGTCAAAAGGCTCTAGATTGACAGAAGGGAAAATAAGTACTTGTACATATGACAATAAAAGAATCGCATTGAATTGAGGTTAAGTATGCAGGAGGCTGAGCTTACGACAGTGAGTGAGATTACCATTACTGTAACGCTCATGTGTCACAAAATTACAGCATGGTAACACGTTTTAAGCCTCCAATTAAAATGTCTTGCGTTTGAATGTTTGTCTCCGCCCAAGATGGTCCACCTTCCTCTCATGATCATCTTCCCTTCCTGCTGATTAGCTCTGTATATGCTTACCTATTGGCCTTAGTATGGTTTGTGGAGTATGGTTAGTATGGTTTTTGGAGTGGGCATATACTATCAAACATAGGTATGGTTTTTTTTGCACTGATAATTCTCCGCTTCTGCGGCCGTGATTTATATTCTTGATGGACTAGAGGGCACTTTCGGTGTAAGAATATGTCATTATATTAAAATCATCCACTGAGCGACTTCTGTGAGGATTGGCTGTCTATACTGGCACCACAGTGCTGCTCATTCATTCTATTCTATTCATGGCTCCGGCCGTCCTTGGAAGAGAGTGCCAGGAGACAGACTGCATGGCCAGGAGGCATCTCAAAGTCGCAGCGCTACATGAGGAGTAGTAATCATCGTAAGTAGAAAATAACACAACAAAGAAAAATATGGTGCATGTGTCATTTTAAGCTCCTCCCCTTCAGTTCTGTCTTACTGCCTCTTTATTATTTACTACATGCCATAGGTAATGATTTCTATCTGAGGCTAAATTATTTTGCGTGGGAAATGGAAGTGTGACCACAGAGGTTAAGCCAAAAAATCCAGAACTGGGAGAGTTAGAACTGCAGATCTGCAGATTTTGCACCAGCATTTGTGCACATGCATCACACATTAGTGCCTATGAGAACATTTTGATTGGAGGGGGAGAATGGGTGTGGTTACAGAACGCTAGGTAAGGAACAAATGAACTGCTGGACACTATAAAATATTCTCAGTTGCTTCTGTCTGACATAAGAGCTGAGCAGATCACAGCAGTGACCTTGAGGCCAAACTGCATTTAAAAATGACTCCTGTGGAACATTACGAGTCACTGCATGTTACTGGACAGCAATAGAGAAACAGCCCCAACACACACACAGAGGTTTGTAATTATATCTTTGTGGGGACTCTACGGGGAAAATTCTAATCCCAGCAATGACAACCTTAACCCTTACCCAGTCCTAGCCTTACCCATAAGCAACCAAACAAAATACAAGACTTTTGGCATTTTTTGTTTTTCAATCACACTCACAGATTTGTATAAAATTGAGGTTATCTAAATGGGGAGCTGAAATAATGTCCCCAGAAGTAAGGAAGTTTCAGGTTGTACCACCATGTGGGGACACTGTGCAATCCTCTTGCACCCAGTGCCGGTCAGCTCACTAGGTGCCATAGGGTCACAATTTATGGTCACAATTAGCATTTGTTTGTAAATGTCCCTCAGCATCTGCTTGCATGTGTCTGTAAGGTGATGAACCTGCAGTCCATCCAGTGTCCTCCTCAGTGAGGCTCCAAGCTCCCTGCGACTCTGCCTTGGATGTTATGTTATGGCTTTTAATTTCCCAGCAGATGGCGCCAGTGTGTCACTTTTGAAGTGTTGTCCTGCTGTGGCAGATGCATGGTTAGCTAGGATGTTACAAGCTTCCAAGTTCCCTGGTTGTGTGAGAAGTCGGCATGTTCTCCCCATGTTTCTGAGGGTTTCCCTCAGCTTGCTCTCCCCCAAGGCAAAAAACATGCACTTCAGAGACTTACTGAGGGTGGTGCCAGGCTCTGAGTTTATACTGTCGTTAAAAGGTCAGCAATGTGATTTCACTATGATAATTGCTCCAAGGGCTGGTTGATTCTCCAGTATTACTTTGATCTGGGAAAAAATGTCTACTAATGCAAAAAACTAATGCAAAAAAAGTGCTCAGCTTTACACAATCCAGCTTTTGACTAAAGCTGAGTCTTTTCTCTGCCTAAGTATTTTTGACTCTAGCTGAGTCTTTTCTCTGCCTGAGTACTTTCTCAGAGCTGTAACAGCAAACCATCAAATGGGACGCCTTAGTGTCCTTCTCACAAGTACGCAGTGAGATGTTTCCTTCCCGGAATGACAATGGTATGGGCACTACCATATTCCTAATTTGGGCCACTTCTCATCAAAACAGTCTTCCTGATACCTGCCAGAAAAAATAAGAAACTAACAGACAAGTGCAGTAATTACCATCGTTCTGTGGAAAAAGTGCTGTGGTTTGGGCAGTTTTACAGCGATCTTAAATCATACATTGCAGGAATATGAAAGAACTGACACAGCTGGACAGCCAAGGTATGGAACTTCTGCCAGCTGAGACATAATGTTCTCTGGAGGGTTTATTTACAGATACTGCATTTTCCATACAAGGAAATGATTCCCTTTGCTCAGAAAGAGAGGTAGAACTTTGGAAAACCCTTGTGAGATTTTTAAAATGGGGTATACTAAGAAGAAGTTGTATGTAGGTCTCAAACTAATACTTAAGGTGGCGAAAGCTCCACAGCTAAGGTCGACGTGTTTGGTCGGGTTGCTTTGATGACGGTTGGTGATCCTGCTATCAAATGTCTGCATAGGGCGGCCAGGTGGATTTTCTTCTACCACTTTGAGGGATGACTAAGCACTACAAACATACGGACATATAAAATCAGAGTCTTAGGAAAGGAAAAAGACATATTTTTCCAAAAAAATTTAAAAGTGTCTAAGAACATCATCTACGTCACCATTGCTGTTGATCAGGCAAACTCTTGAGTGGGACCCTAATGGCCTCCATTGCCCCGACATCGCCGGCCATTCCACCCTCCCTGCTCTCTGTCATTCACTCCATCCCTTTCCTATGTGTTCGGTCCTCGTTTGCCCAGCAGACATCGCCGGCCATTCCGCCCTCCCTCCTCTCTGTCATTCACTCCATCCCCTTCCTATGTGTTCGGTCCTCGTTTGCCCAGCAGACATTGCCGCCCATTCCACCCTCCCTCCTCTCTGTCATTCACTCCATCCCTTTCCTATGTGTTCGGTCCTCGTTTACCCAGCAGACATTGCCGGCCATTCTTGTCGGATTTAAGGTAGTCTGGGCAAAATGTAAGTGAAAAAATATGCAGTCCATTTAAGCTGTGGTACCTTAAATCCGACAAGTTACCCCGATAAGCCAGTAACTCTGTTTCTGTGTGTTTGTGATGCAGCTCATCTTGTAATCCTGGTTCCTTGTTGTGTTATTTTAGGATTCCTGTAGTTAGGTCTTGGTTTCCCTTTTTGCTTTTTGACCTCTTGTGGTCCTTTTAGGATGGAATGGGAGATCGACAGACATCAGTATGTCATGGTGAAGAAGGAACTGAGGCAAAAGCTCTCGATTCACCAGTCGAGGAAGCCCTGGGGAAGACCCAGGACACGCTGAAGAAACTGTCTCTTGGCTGGCCTGGGAATACCTTGGGACTCCCCTGGAGGAGCTGGACGATGTGGCTGGGGAAAGGGAAGTCTAGGTTTCCTTGCTTTAGACTGCTGTCTCCGTGACCCAACCCAGAAAAGCAGTAGGTGATGGATGGATGGATAGATGAGGGTCCTTTTTTGAGCCTGTGTCAGTGAGTTACCCCTTCTATCATGAAGCTGCCAGTGGATCGCCACCCTCATTCCCACTAACATCAGCCCGTGCCATAAGAGAGACAAAGAAATGGTTTTCCTTCTGCAGAATTCCTAAAAATGACATGACTATAATCATGCTGTTATCACTAATTTCAAGAGTTCAGACTCCTACATCTGGGGATTATCCTTTACTGATCCCCCTCATTATGTGACTTTAGGGGGAAAAAAAGTTGTGGAAAGTGCAGTGAAAGCAGCACATCGGCAATGCCACTGCTATGGATTTTAAACTGATCGATTGGCTGAGGAATAAAAAATAGGCTAATGCTTAAGTAGCGGAAATAACAGCTCAGCTGAGCACAGTGCCAACATGAAATCCACAACTGCAGAAAAAAACACACACAAAAGGACAACAGATTCTTCCCCTAAATGAAAGAAACTGAACACAGATGATGAGTATGTCTGTGATTATGTGCAAGACACCACCCTCAAACCCACAAACACTACAACACAGTCTTACAATGAACATGAGATGCAATTTGTTGAGGTGAGAGGGGTTGTATGGAATTTAGGTTTCTTTAAAATCAGTGGGGGGGTTCAATCATTAACATAAGTAACAAAACTTTTCTCACGGTGAGTCAGGAGGCAGCGCATCTTAAACCAATGCAATATCATTTATTTGACAACCAATAGCAGAGCTTTTCACAGGGCTGCTACATGTGATACAGCACCGGTCATGCGGGTGCCAAGAGTGTTCATCATGTAACGGCAACTGGACTTTTTAATTTGATTTTATAATATACAATATACACTCTGTCGATACGAGGGTCCCTTGGTGCTATGGGGTCATGACAGGCAGATCATACTACTGAGTAGTACTATTAACATACTACTAACGCAAAGCCTGCACATTTTATACTAAAACATCTGATTCATTTCATCATCTGATGATTTAGAGGTCTGCCCCGAACGGCAGGCCAGGCCACCGGAAAGTCTACCGGCATTCCCGATGGCCAGTCCGGGCCTGCTCACACTACTGTGGATGAATTACAGCCTTCTGGGTTCAGTGTGCCTTAACACTGTAATTACACAGGCATGGATTTCATTGTCTTTGCCTCTTGAAGAATCAAACTGTTGTGTAAGTAATCTGTGTAACACTGTCTCATTATTAATAAACTGTGGTCAAAAACAGAAAAATTATTAAATATCAAAAATCTACAGCTAGATAAGTATGGAGTACGGCTGGAGAATTACAGTTAATACATACTGAACAAAAATTTTGCAGTTGTAATTAAGTGACCTGTGGGTGTGCGTGTGTGTGGGGGAGGGATTTGTGTGGAAGGGTTAATTAAGTGGCTACACCTGGACATTGTTGAGTGGTGCGGTATTAAAAGAGGTAGATGGGATTATGTGGGCGACCTCAGGGGAAGCAGTGCTTTATAAGATGTACCCTGTCAAGCTAAGCACTTGTGGGTTCAGGGAGTTGGGTGCCGCTCGTATGCCGCTCAGGGCTGCCGGCGGTGAAGATAGGTAGCAGACTGCATGGTCGGATTCAGGTGTGGGTTAGGGCGACGGCAGTTAGGACCAGGGGCTAGCAGTGCGATGGCTGCTGCTTTGCCAGGGCTTCCTGGTGGGTGTGAAAGGCAGTCTTCACAGGGCTTCCTGGTGGGTGTGAAAGGCAGTCTTCACAGGGCTTCCTGGTGGGTGTGAAAGGCAGTCTTCACAGGGCTTCCTGGTGGGTGTGAAAGGCAGTCTTCACAGTGCCGGATTGGCGTTTGACTTTTCTTTTGTTGTTGTTCTGAAAAACATTGACTAGTGCTAAAACTGACCTCGGGGGAATCTAAGTTTTAATCTTGTCCTTATTTTGTTAGTCTTTTGTGTATTTTAAGAAGGCAGCTCAGCCAGCAAATGGTCGGGGTGGGATTAATAGGTACTGCACCAGTTCATTTATCTCTTACCTATGCTTAAAGTGTAGGATTTATCGTGGTATTGGTTTGCCGTGCCGTAACCGTTATGTTGCGTGGTGTGAGCTTCACTGTGTGGTAACGTGTGTGTGATGATCTACTCTTCCTTACAGCCTCTGACGCTATTCTAGGTTTATTACACAATCACGCACAATAAATAAAACAGTTTGTAACGTTTTATACACAATGAGAACAAATCCAACTGCTAAATTAAATTTGGTGGAAATGCTTTTGACTGAGGCCAAGAAATTGTGAAATATTTATAAATGCAGGGAGCCCGGGATGCGGTTCCCCTCGGGCGCGGGGCGGGCGCTTACCAGCAGTGCACCGATCGAGTGCCCTCCAATGGCCCTACATCAGCGCTAATCTCCGCTTCTCTGTCTCAACTCCTGCTGCTCCTCTTTCCGTGTTTTTCCCAGGTGCGTCTTCGTTGCAACTCGGCTCTCGTATATTTCGGTTAAATACAAGCAAGCGAGCGGCTCTTTTTTAACTCGAAGTTCGGAAGCATTCGCTGTTCATAGGTATTTGGTGTCCTCTGAGACATATCTGCCTCGAGTGTGTGCAAGTACAGTTATAGCACAAGGCAGGAAACATACATACATTGTGCTTGTGTTTTCATTCCGAATGAAGCTCAAAAACAATCGATCATGTTGGATGTAAGTAGGCTACACCGGGTTGTCCAAGTACTGCAGTGTTCTGTTCAGGATACAGAATTCATTTCATCCATCTGTCCACAGATTAAGACTTCCTTTAGGAAGAAGATAATTTTGTTGAAAAGCAATAACTATTGATTTTAGATAATGAAATTAAAAGTAGTATGCTTTTCCTAAATAGTTTAATCCATTATCGAACTCTCTGTGAACTGGTCTCCAAGCAAGACCACCTCACTTCCCATGAAACTCAACAGACGACGTCTAGGAAAAAAAGGTTTATTTGAGAAACAGTGTAATTTCATTCCTGTTACATGCGGCCGTTGGTTTCCGCTGAAATCTGACAGAAAGAGAAAGCAGACTGTCGTGATTATTAAACGTTTGGGAGAATGCAGGTTTTGGAGAGCCTAGCGGGGGTCTGCATAAGCATGCATGAGCACCGCGATCTGGCCAGTAGGGATCCGAACCCCTCAGCTTCAACATGCTATAAAGCCGCCAGCAGGGGGTGGTTGGAAGCTCAAAACCGCGTCAGTAAACCCGAGGAGATCAGATTTAATCACGTCATAATCTGATCCAAGCAAGTGTGTTGTATGTTTTATTTATTTTCGTATTTTATTTTCTAAATATGACTTTAAAAAAGTGAACCCAAATTTATAGTGGAACCTTAACAATTCCATAGTTCGTTGATTTGGGGTAAAAGCACGATATAGAGGAGGTCATAACATCTTCAGATAATGTACTTGTTAGAAGCCATTTCAGCAAAAAACCAGGAACCTATCTGCTTTCTCACTGCTATGCTTGGGAACATTTGGATAATGACATTTAGCATTTCATTTAAAATGTGGATAATGACATTTAGCATTTCATTTAAAATGTGGATAATGACATTTAGCATTTCATTTAAAATTTGGATAATGACATTTAGCATTTTATTTAAAATTTGGATAATGACATTTAGCATTTTATTTAAAATTTTGTCAGTGTAAACAAATAAATAATTATATACAACTGCTGTCTAATTTTAAAACAAAAACATCTGAGGCAAAACGTGAATAATTTACAGAAGAAATTATAATACAATCTTATAAACATTTTGTCCCTCTAAAGCAATTAAAATAGAAAAAGCTAGCAATTTTTTTTAAAGTTTAGGATTGACTAAAAACAATCCGAAATTTACTAAAACAGAACATAAAATGTTTTTTTAAGTATTCATTCAAAGTAACAGAAAATGATGTAATTACCTTCAAATTTGTGCAATTGAAACGGAATGCTGTGATGCTGCATTAATGAGGAAACCCTCAGTTACTAAGTGAATGTCACCGTGTCGTTTATGGGTGCAATGTAGCACTTAGCCGTCGTTAAAAATAAACTTGTAGACAACCGTGCAATTAAATCTGAAAAAAAAATCACAAAGGTGGTTTTATAGCATCAAAATGGTAATAAGTTCAGTAAAAAATGTATAATTCACCCAGGCATATATTTGTAGAAAAATTATGTATAATGGAATTTAGGGCATAGTTACTGCAGGCTTATGAAATTATGATCTGAAGGTTTCTGTCCTGCCTGGATTAAAACTTGAAATATCATCTTTTGGTTTCTTAGGTAGAACAGGAGTAGGTGCTGAGAATTATAAAAAAGTCATATGTTGAGGTGGCGGTGGACGATGAGCATGTATTACAACATGATAACGTGGCATGTGTTTCGCTGCATCTTTATGGTGCAGACTGAGAACAGAGCTGCAGCACTGGGTCTGGATCATTTTCAGTCCTTTGTGTGACTTTGCAAGCATGGTGACTGGGGCTAGAAAACCCCATTTCCAGCTGACAGGACCTAATTGTCTGCAAAGGGAGAAAACCAACAGAATGAAAACACTAGTTATAATCATTAAAACAAGTTACTATTTAGCTGTAAATGTTCACCTGCTTGTAGTAAATGTAAATAGACCAAGTATGGAAGTTGGGCCTGTTTCACAAATGAGAATTTCTTACACAGCCAGATAACCTGCATTTAGTCCAGGTTAAATATGAGTGAATGGAGATAAAGCCCATTTAAACTGGGGCACCTTAAATCTGACCAGTTATCCAGCTAAGCAAGAAACCCTGCTTCATGAAATGGGCTCCCTGACACCAATACATAATAATGGAAATAATAGGAAGAAGAGGAATTCTGCTAATAGCAAAAGTGTTGATCTCACCTCTGCACTCATATTTCAGGTCTGAGAAGAAGACCAGCTCCTGGGAGAAGACAAAGAGGCCCAATCGTCCCCCAGCAAAGGTTCTGTCATAGATGGGACCAGAGTCGGCCATGATCTGCTTTCCTTCGTAAACCACCACCCTGTCAAGGAGGACAATAGCAGTTAAGCAATGTAGTGTTAATATAGGTAGTACAGTGGTCAAACAGAATAGTGTTTAAGCAGGAAGGGTAATGAACAAAATAGGCTCAGTACCTAATGAAACCAGTCTTGGGTCTGTGTATGAGATGCCAGCGATAGGCGGTGTAGTCCTTCCAGCCAATGTTATTGGGGTCATGCCAGAGGGTGCGGACCTGCTCATAGAGAGAGAATCCAGGAAGGCAATTGAGAAACATCCACCACATGAATAAACAACCAACATGTCTAACTGCAAGAGTCACCAAGACAAAAGGCTCTTCAAACATGGCAAAGATGAGAGCTTATTCTTTGAGTCTGCGTCCAAGGCAGAGCTTTTTTTTAACTTGGCCCACCTGCTGCTTGGTATTGCCCGTGTGCCACAGTGCGTTCCGGAGGCTCTCGCCAGTGCCCGTGGTGGAGTTGACCACCTTGAGTGAGACGCCGGAAATGCCAAAGGCCTTGGACGGCTTCTCCTCCCAATAGGTCTGTGTGATTTGCTTCCACATTACTACGTAGAAGCGCCGGCTTGACTGGTAGCCAAAAACGAAGCCGGCATAGTCATCATCCCGATCCGTGTTCACGTAGAAAGTGCCGCTGAAGTCCACTGCATTGAAGATGTCAAAGCCTGTTGTGTGAACATAACACCATCAGAGCTTGGACACTTAGCATCAGGGTATGAGCTAAGCAGGCATGCCATTCAGTGGAAGAAGCTGCCCAGGGCAAGCTACAGCTATGGGGGCATGCTGTCCCATTTCTCAGCCATTTGCACTTCTGAGTAGCAGTGATCAGGCCACCATCACCTGCATGTCAGCATGAACTCACCCACAGCGATGCCAGGATCAGAATTAGCTGTCTGAACTAGCTCCTTGCCCTGGTTTCTCACCACCCAGTTGGGGTCAATCTGTGTCGTCCCCTTAGGGTCAAGGTGAACCATTTGGAACTTGCGAAAGTCGGTGACACTGATGGCATTGTTCTCTGGGCAGGCGTCGAGGATGTCAGGGATGCTGTCATTGTCAAAGTCATCCTTGCAGGCGTCTCCTCGGCCATCTCCTGAGGGCAGAAGGGAGCAAAAGGTTTGGGGATGACATGTCCTTCATACTGCAGTCAAGAAGCCCACTCCCCCTCCCAATTCTAACAGCAAGTCATTGGCAAAACATGCTTAATGACCAGCCAGTTTCACTTCCGAGACCATTTGACTGCAAAGACAATTTGTCACTTTTATGAAAGCATGTGTTCAGGATTATGTATTTTACCATAAACCTAAACCCATCGCTACACTAGTTTATAGCAATGACAGCATCCATGGTAAGTGGAGGTTTGTTTAGGGAACACACTCCATCATGAACCCTGATCTTACATATGCTCCTTCCTGAGCCCTGCTCTTACACACGCTCCTTCCTGAGCCCTGCTCTTACACGCGCTCCTTCCTGAGCCCTGCTCTTTCACGCGCTCCTTCCTGAGCCCTGC
>JAODUD010000041.1:91204-101626 GCA_026784285.1 Stomatorhinus walkeri | reverse complement strand
GAGTAACACAAGGAGACCATGCCTACGGCACAGAGAGCCCAGGCAGGCAGAGTAACACAGGGAGACCATGTCGACGGCACAGAGAGCCCAGGTAGAACCCATGCAGGCAGAGTAACACAGGGAGACCATGCTGACAGCACAGAGAACCCAGGTAGAACCCAGGCGGGCAGTGTAACACTGGGAGACCATGCCTACGGCACAGAGAGCCCAGGCAGGCAGAGTAACACAGGGAGACCATGTCGACGGTACAGAGAGCCCAGGTAGAACCCAGGCGGGCAGAGTAACACAAGGAGACCATGCCTACGGCACAGAGAGCCCAGACAGGCAGAGTAACACTGGGAGACCATGTCGACGGTACAGAGAGCCCAGGTAGAACCCAGGCGGGCAGAGTAACACAGGGAGACCATGCCGACGGCACAGAGAACCCAGGTAGAACCCAGGCGGGCAGAGTAACACTGGGAGACCATGCCAATGGCACAGAGAGCCTAGGCAGGCAGAGTAATACAGGGAGACCATGCTGATGGCACAGAGAGCCTGGGCAGAGTGCTAACCACAGAGCTTTCAGTCAGCTACTTTCAGTTACGTTTGTATAACGTTAGTTTTGTATTTGTGCTCAGGTTATATAAATATGCATTTCTCACTGAGTATTGAGTTACATGTCTACCCATATTTTAAGTCATGTTTTTAGTTTTAATCTTTAATAACCACATTCAGCTCCAAGCAGTTCTATACCTGTGTTAAATGTAAATCCTCATGCACTTTATGTTTTGTGAAAGATGTTTAGAGGCGAGACTGCTGAAGGCCAGCAGTGGGCCCCAGGAGGTATGCCGTGCACCTGTGCCGCATCTCTGTCTCCCAGGCTAAATAAAAAACTCTTGTCTTCAAAGCCTCAAACCACAAGTTCCTGCTGAACACAGTATTTTTGTTGTGAGGTGTTTTTGGATTGGGATGTTGGAAGAGAGAGAATGGAGCTAAAACATCTAGTCGCCAAAATAAAGTAGGAGGCTTCTATACCATGCTGGCTTGTGGCTGTTTGCCCTGCAGCTCTGAATGGAGAATAGGCCTGTGTGGGGAATACGTCTGTTTTTATGTGTTTCTATTTAATGTGGGGTTCTCTTGTTTCAAAATGCGAAAGCATGTGTTTGTACAATCCAGATCTATAAAGTGAATTAGGGTTAGGTTTAGGGTTAGGGTGTACCCATCATCCTACCTGTGCTTTCAGTTACACTAATAAGAGTTAAAAATGGATAAAGGGTTAGGGTGTACCCATCATCCTACCTGTGCTTTCAGTTACACTAATAAGAGTTAAAAATTCCAAAACATGCTGTACATGAAAGGAACAAAATGAGGTACTTGTGACCTGGTATAGGTAGCAATAATAAAACAGAAATAAAATCCCAAACAGTAATGCAATGGATAAATTATGATTAAAAAATAATAATTTTTTAAATAAATATTTCCAGCTATGAATATAAATTGAAGAATTATTGAGGTCTGTGCAGAATCAGTGCTCTGGCTGTAGAAGCAGCAATGTGTGGGTGCAAATGCTCAGTAATTAAGTGCAGCAAGGAGGTTAACCGTTACAGCAATGCTCTGACCTATAACACTGATGATTTATAGCAGCGTGTTGTATCATGGATGAGATGCCTCTGGGGAAAAGCTGTTTCTCACTCTGGAGCTTCTGGTCCTGATGCTGCGTGTGATGCTAAGTGATGTTGGAAGTTCGGATGCTCTCCACCACACACCTATAGAAGTATGTGAGGATTGAGGCCAAGGCCAGTGCGCATCATCTGCCTCACGAAGTAGAGGTGTCTGTGGGCTTTCTTCTCAAGGCCCCAGGTGAGGTCCTCTGAGAAGTGATCCCCCAGATGATTAAAAGTGGAGACCTCCTCAATGTGTGACATGAAGGGGTGGGGGGAGTGGTGCCAGGCTTCCTGAAGTCCACAGTCATCTCCTTTGTTTTATTCACATTGATGGAAAGGTTGTTTACTTTGCAGCAAACCCGCAGTTTTCCCACTGACTGCCTGTACTGCCCGCCATGTTGTCTGCAAACTTTGAGACAGTTCAGACGCTTAGCTGAGCACTCATAGATCAGCAGTGGATACAGTCGGGGGCTCAGAACGCATCCCTGGAAGAACCACTGTTGGGGATAATGAGGGAGGGTAAGATGTCATGAATTATAACGAACTGGGGCTTCTTTGTTAAGCACCCATTTACATAGAGACAGCCTTAGTCCAAGTACTGACAGTTTGTCTGAAAGGGTTTGTGAAATGATGGTGTTAGAGGCAGAACTAAAATCCAAAAAGAGCAGCCTAACATATCAGTCCTCGTTCTCCAAGTGAATGAGAGCCAGGTGAAGCACAATTGAGATGGCATTTGCAGTACAGCAGTCCTGTCTGTATGCATAGTGGTAGGGGTCTACAGTGGAGCAATGAACTTCTTCATGTGTGCCATGACCAGCCGTACGAAGCACTTCATGGTTATTGGGGTGAGTACTACTGAGCAGTAGTCATTCAAACATGACGCTGTTGAGCTCTTTGGGACGGGGATGATAGTGGTGGTCTTCAGACATGTAGGGACAGTTGCCTGGGTGAGTGAGTTGTAAAAATGTCCATTAGCACCTTTGAGAGCTGGTGGTACAGTACCTAAGAACGAGGCCTGGGATATTGTCGGGGCCTGCAGCCTTGTGGGGGTTGACCTTCTGCAAGGACCTCCTTACTTTTGCTGTGGTCATGTTGAGAGGCAACTCCCCTAGAGGTGGGGTGAGCCTGGAGCCAGGAGGTGGGAGAGGTGTTGGACTCCCCCAAATGAACATAAAGGCATCGGGCTGAGACGAATCCTGGGACTCTGCATCTCTTTAGGTCTAGTCTGTGATACTCCTGATGCCCCTCCAAATGCTCCGGAGAAATGACCCTGGATCTTGAGAGCATAGGTAGAGTCGTGTGCTTTTAGTAGAGAGTGGACCTGGGGTTTCTGCTAGAGGTGGATGATGATTGTTATTCTTGGTGGTGACATCATTAACACACTTGGTGATGGTAAATGCTGGAGATGTGGACTTGGACAAATATGCATTCCCATTCATGGGACACTCTCCAAAGATCTGCCTGTCTGTACATTCAAAACAGTCCTAGAGCATTGAGACAGCGTCACTGGGCCATACTGTGATGGTCTTTCTTGCTGGATTCCTAGATTTCAGCAGGGGGTGGTAAGCAGGTACTAAGATGATTCAGATATGGTGGGAGCATGGGATGGCTTCGTGTGTCCCCTGTCTGTCTGTATACATGCAATCCAGTGTTTTGGTTCCACATGTGGCAGTGGTTATGTGCTGGTGGAACTTTGGTAAAATGTCTGTTTGGTTGGCATGGTCGAAATCACTCGCAGTCACACAGAGAGCCTCTGGATGCTTGTTTTTGAGTGCACAAATATTATGAAGCGCTCTAACCGTCTCCTAAGCATTAGCTCTCAGGGGAATGCGTACAGCACCGATGAAAACCACTGGAAACTCCTGCAGCAAGTCATGTGGTTGGCATTTTATTGTCATGTACTGTAATCTTTCAGAGCAATGGCCATTGACCAGGGAGCAGTTTGTCACCAACATTTATTTATGTATGTGCAGACACATACTCCTTGGGTTTTGCAAATCTGATGATTCTGGTCCACTCAGAAGAGTATTAGTCCATCGTTGAGTCCAACATGTTGGTATTTAGCCAGTTTTGTCAGGAGAAAAACATTGCGGTAACTGATTTCTTGATGAACAGAGGCTCAATCAAATAAGAACCATTTTATTGTCAGTGAACAAATGAAGGGCAAGAAGAGTAAAGGAAATATTGGTATGTTGCTGTTTGCTTGTAGCTTGGCAAGCAGGCCTACCCACTGTCCTCTTTGCTGCTTCTATGTGCACTGCTTCTATGTGCACTGCATCTATGTGCACTGCTTCTATGTGCACTGCTTCTATGTGCACTGCTTCTATGTGCACTGCTTCTGCTTGCCTCTGAGCCACTGTAATTTGCTGCACCAGTCTGCTGCCGTAGGACCTTCTGTCCTCACGAGCTGCAGTTAACATTAAAAGCATTAGTGGTAGTCAGATTGGTGAATTGTTTTTAATGTGTAGAAGTCCTATTGGACTGTACCTTTTTAGCCAAGCACTAATCACGTAGTCCACACATTTAGTCAGAATAAAAGAAGAATTATTTATACGAAACTTTACAATATAGCTGGGAGCCTGAGAAGCCATGGGCTCTCTGCCTGGCCGGCGGCTATGGAGCCCCACACTTAGCAGGGCTCAATGCACTATGTGTCGTAATGCAGTATTCCTGCGATTGCGCGTTGCCATCTTACAAAAAAAGTGAGCACTTTTGTAATTACTTTGTTGTAGCATAATGTTATCAGGGAATTGAAATAAATCTTTTCCATATTACAAAAGTTAATACTTCTGCCAGATCATGATTCATTTTCATTCTAAATCAGAATCAAGTATCCGTAGTATGAGTACCATATTGTAATATTGATATTTAAAATCTATGGAGCTACATCATTTTTATTCAGTAAAGTAGGTTCAGTCCTACATGCGGGTGTCCTGCACCAGTGAATGTCTCTCTGCTGTCTGGTGGGCTTGTTCGTCAGGGACCCCAGGGCTCCACTGGAAGCAGAGGGAGATGCTGGCAGATTAAAATTGGATTAAAAGATACTGCACCTTCCTAATGTCCTTGTTCACATGGCTTAAGTCACTGGGGAGAAGGGGTGGAGTTTTCTACCTAGTATGGGTGGGGCCACCTCCTGGGAGCCAATGAGGGTGACTGAATTATTTATACAAGAATAAAATCTCCTGTGAGCTGTTTATCATTTATAGCCATATCCAAGCTCCGTTAAAGGAATATCCTGGTTGATCGGTAGAAATTGACAATTCATAACTCTAGGCACAGGAGATTCAACATTTTGTTATGCAGATGTCTTTATAGTTCTTTTTATTTTAAGTCATGTCAGTATATGAATGAATATATAAAACTGAATATATTCAGAATATGAATGAACATATGGCGAGAGTGATTAAAGCATCACTGGCTAGTAATGGCTGCAGTAAAGTGCAGTGCAGTAATGGGTATATAAAACTGAATATATTCAGAATATGAATGAACATATGGTGAGAGTGATTAAAGCATCACTGGCTAGTAATGGCTGCAGTATAGTGCAGTGCAGTAATGGGTATATAAAACTGAATGTATTCAGAATATGAATGAACATATTGCGAGAGTGATTAAAGCACCACTGGCTAGTAATGGCTGCAGTAAAGTGCAGTGCAGTAATGGGTATATAAAACTGAATATATTCAGAATATGAATGAACATATTGCGAGAGTGATTAAAGCATCACTGGCTAGTAATGGCTGTGTAAACTGCAATGCAGTAATTTTGTAAATTACAATGGTGTGATAAGTGTGCAGTTTGGTACTTTTGCTGTAGGAACATTAATTTTGCTTCTGTTATTAGACGTTCCAGAAGGAGGAATCAGCCACTTTCATTTCCCAAAGGTTTCCGGCAGGCAGATGTACTGTGATATAGCCAGATAGCCTCCACACCACTGCGGCATGACACACTGTTCACTTACAGCAGAATGTATTCCTCTTCCTTTCATTCATGTGATAGCAGTAGGCTTTTGGGTTGCAGAATGTACTTTAATAAACATTGACATAAACATTGAAATTGGTGATAATAATAATACCAAGATAGTAAAAATGATCAGAGCTTACCTGCCTGACAAATAGGCAGCCACAGGGAATTTCCATGATGTCTGCACATTATCTTGTATTCTTATTTATTAGAGACAAATATTTAATTGTAATGATATTATTTTTGTATTTTTTTTATGTGTTTCGAAATCACAATATCTGAGGTCAACTGGGTTAATTTTGTATCTATTTCAGTGTATTCATGTATTTTTGTATGATTGTTGAAAAGGATGATCTGTTGCGGGCCTGCAAACCACCTTCTCAAAAGCTGATGGAGCAGAGAGCCAATAAGAGATGAAGATGAACCTGTGGTGTAGGAACGCTGTAGCATTTTATTTGAGGCTCCTTGGGAAGCTGAGGAAGCCATCGCCATCAGACCCCTCTGTCTCGCTCTGTTAGGGATTTTTAGAACACTGTTGCCTGGCAACTGTAGCTGCCTGTCAGCAGACTGTGCTGTGGGTGGCTGCTGCTCTTGTCAGAGATGGCGCTTGCAGAAAATGGCACCGGCACATTTTAACCCCGACCTGACTCTCCCGCACGGGTAGCAGAGTGACCTGAGGCTCAAATACTCAGCTCTTCTTTGATGAATTTTACAAACCATTTGCTTTAAGTGCACTAGAATAATCTTATTAAAGAAAGTGTACAAAACCTTGGTGATGTGGTGTATTCTATGTGACCTTTCAAAGGCACACGTAAGCGGCCTCTTCACTGGGAATGGGAAGGTGTGATAATTGTTCTTGTACTGTTCCCCATTCCCTGATCCATGTAAAAGAACTACATCAGGATGATGACAGTGTGTGCAGTATGAACTGTGCTCCCCTGATCCACGTAAAAGAACTACATCAGGATGATGACAGTGTGTGCAGTTTGAATTGCAGTATGAATTGCAGTATGAACTGTGCTCGTACTATATATTGGTGGATAAATGGTCTCCTTCACAGCAGAATTATGTATATATTATGCATGTATTTGTGTTTTCAATGCATGCATTTAAGCATATTTACTGTATTTTTACACTCACCTGGGGCCTGGAGGTTTTGCCTGTATGGATTTTGTTTGGTATAAGGGGCATTTATTTGAATGTGTGAGCAGAAGTACTATTTCCTGTATCATTGGCATTGACTATATTGGTGTCTAATGCATTACGCTCTTTTATATGATATACAGAAGGGCTGCCTGGTGATTCTTTGGGTGTCACTGTCAGATAGCATCATGTTATGCAGTTAGAAAGCTGTTTTTGGCTTGCGCGTCGTCTGCAACGTTCTGCCTCCTTTCGGCAAACTTCAAGATAAAAAAATAATAGTTTGTTTCATTCATACTGACGTTTCAGTCAGCTTTCGCCATGTCACTGATTTAAGTTGATGTTAATTTTCGCAGCCACTGTCTGGCTGATAAAAAAACATTTCCATCAATTTTGGGATCTAGCAGCGTGCTGCTTAGTTAGCAAAGTCGTGACATTGCCAGCTTGCTAGACAGCGGGGTCACACACTATGGCTAATAAAACATTATAACGGAAGTGAAATTTCCAGTTTGAACCACACAGCTTTGATAACTAGATCACTTAGTATGAGACTGAAACGCTTTAGTTTAAAGGGGTATAATATCACAGACTTTGTTTCACAAAAAGTGGCTGTGATTTAATGTGACCTAATGCACGAATTCCAAGCCAGCTGACCTCACGGCGTCACATCCTGCACCAGGACAAGATGTCGCAACTCTTGCCTGAAAAATGTAACTTAGATTGCTTATTATTTATAATCCAGTTTCACCAACAGTGTTAAACCCATAACAATTTTTAGAGTGGGGATCCATCTTGTAAATTATATGAACTACATCTTGTGTTTTGTGTCCACTTTAAATAATGACATGTAACTGTTAAGCCATCATGTGGGAATTGTAGGGGGTTTGAAGAGGATTTGTACCCAACATGACTGTTAATAACAGACCAATATATCATTGAACAGTCAAATATTCAAGCCCTGTGTGTGATGTTTGTTGTCCTAGACAGGATGCCAGTGTTGCCAAGTGCATAAATAATGCACACCAATGCCTGCTTGCAGGATTGAAATTCCCTGTGACAGAGTGGCTTTTAGGAGAGCCTGGGACCCTCACCTGCCAGAGAGCTGCACCTTCATTGGCTTTTGGAAGACAAGTAAATTCATTATATTCCTAAACCTCAGTCGTATTATACCATAAAAAATGTGCCAGTGGACATTACCCCCCGTGATGGGTTGGTGCCCCATGCCAAGCTGTTCAGTGTCTTGTGACCGTAGCTTCCAGGATATATTCCAGACCCCTGCGACTCTGCATAGGTCAAGCGGCTATGGATGAATGGATGATAACCCCTGTGACCCTGACAAGAATAAGCTGTTAGAAGATGGATGACTGGAGTAGACATTAACTGGACCATGATGTTCCATGCATCTCTGTCTTGTAACTTTGTGGAAAGTGTGCTCTTTTTGAGTTAGGCAGGAGAAGCTGCACGACACTGAAGTAGTTTGGTGATGATAGATGACATGTACTGATCACCCCCTGCTGGCTGCTTATGTAAAACCTGTGACCCTTAACTGAAATGAATGTGATGATGTGCCTGAAATTGGATAGTCTATAAATCCTGGTTGAGTCAGAAAGACTATAGATACAGCAGGAGAAAGAGTACCATGACAGATCATCTGTCTTCTCCCATGATTATTAAAGCAGGAAGTTAAAAGCTAATTTTTGAAAACAAGCAAACTTATGTTGCTCCTGTCATGTAATATGGAACTTTAGAGGTCTGTGTGGTATTCATTGGTGAAGGCCCTCTTGCCTGGGGGCGGGGCTTAATATGGAGTTGGGCTTGGTATTCTTTTGGTATTCATTATATTCCTTATATTCCAGGCTGCTAAGGGGAGGTCTGACGTGAGGTGGAGTTCACCTGGGGTTCACCGAGTTGGGTGTGGTGTAAATAGGAAGTGTGTACTTTTGTGGATATTCCCATAAGGAAAGGTCTTGTAAGAAAACACACAACTCTTGTTTGTTTTACATTGATCACATACATATCTGGTTGCATACAGATATGTACAAGATATGTACATATATGTATGCTATGTTCCTGCTCATGCATTGTCCAGATTACATGTCCGGTCAGAAATATATGGAAATGACTACAGTATCCGCAAGAGCTCAATAAATATGATGGGAGCAGATGAACAATGTGGTGCAGAAAACTCAAGAAATGCATTGTCATGACCCTAAATGGGGCTCTATGGTAGGCCGGGGAAGTGAGCCTTAACAGGATTCAAAAATACTAATGTAACTTTGACAGCTCTTATATAAATTTTCCTCACTTTGCTCCTCCCAAACCTTAATCTTCCATTCACTGTCTGTAGGCAAATGCAAAAATGAGTTTCATTAGATTTCCCATTTTCAAGGACCGTGATGGGTTCCTTCCTCCAGCTGTTTTCTCCATGGATTCCAGTGCAAATTTTTTTCTCATCACCAGAAAAAAAAATGCCCCTGGAAATGTTCCAAAATAAACAAATTTCCATTAAAATGGACAAATATTTACAGTGGGCTTTTTTCTGGATTACTCTGTACAAGATAGGGCAGTACATCAAGTCGGTGGGTAATACCTCCAGGGCTGGGTCTGTGTGGTTTGCATGTTCTGCTAATGTTGTATGGGTTTATTCTTGCAGTCCAAAGACAAGCATTTAGGACAACAGTGTCCCTACAGTAGACATGTGGCCCAGTCTTCTGCCCCATGCTACCTATGAGAAACTCCAGGATGACCTTGAGTCTAACCAGCATAAGTGGTTAAAAGAGGAATGGATGGATTACATCAGAGGCACATCAATATAGTACCTGCAGCACTGGCCCACCTCTGTTTGCTCCCTGAGGATGGTGACCACTCACATGGGGCCCTACCAGGAGGTCCCCGCCTTGTACAGGTAGCCTGCAGAGGGGCAGCTTTGAACTGGCCAGTGCTAATTCTGCAATCTCCCATATCAGACTGCAGGACGCACATGTGCACATTGCAGTATCAGCCATTTGCACATCTGCAGCCAAGTGGTGACTCAACCTGCAAGCATACATTTAAGAAGGATACATAACAGTAAATGCTACTTTTAATACATTTTTTGTCATATTTTCCTATTCTTTATGGATGAAAACACTTTTTTGCTGATGCAGAAAATCATGTGAACATTTTCTGGTGTTTTTATGCCTTCGATTAGTTTAAAGACCAACAATTAGCAGACATTCACTGCATAACAGATTATTTGTGTTGAAGAAAACCCTTCAGGCCTCAGGCTTATGATTGACAGCTGTTGGCTGATGTTGCCATGGTAATGACTTCATTGCTCTGTGTGTGACAGAGCAGAATGAATGAGCTCAACCTGGGTACTTTATTTATTGCTGCTGTTGCAGTGTTTCTGCTACATACGCTTTGTTGCAGGGCCACATCAGACCTTAATGAAACATCAGCAATGGCACAAGTCTGCGAGGGCTTTTTTTAAAAAAAAAAATTCAAATGAAGGATACAGGAAGGGGAGGCACATGACAGCACACGACCCGTTGGATGTCTATGGTCTATGCACCAAACATCCGTCAACCATGTGTGAGTGTGCCCTGTGAAGGGTTGGTGCCCCATCCTGGGTGGTTCCCTGCCTCGCATGTGTGTGTATGGTGTGTGAGTGTGCCCTGTGAAGGGTTGGCGCCCC
>JAODUD010000040.1:37238062-37248459 GCA_026784285.1 Stomatorhinus walkeri | reverse complement strand
CTGTTGCGGCTCCGTGGTGTGCGGTTCCTCTCCTGTTGCGGCGCTGTGACTTGCAGGTTCCTCTCTTGTTGCGGCGCTGGGGTTTGTGAGTTCCTCTTCAGTGACACCTGCAGAATGCTGATTCTGGCAGGAGACATTCTCAGCCGGACAATCAGTTCTTGGCCCTTTGTTTATCATGGGAAACAGCCACTAAAAGAGCCTCTTTCCCCCTTTACAGGCCATAATATCAAGGACTTTTTATCATCAACTTGATGTTGTTACAATGTAAGGACTGATCAAGGCATAAATCTTAAGGAAGGGTTTGGGATTATGGTTTAACCTCAGTCTTAAGTACAATTAAAACATAAAGTGAAATGTTTCACCATCTGCCTTTAAAACACATTTGGTGTCTTCAATCTGTCACCTTGAACTCTGACAAAGAGTGACAGCTCATGACAGCAATTCAGGGCTACTTGAAATCCAGCATCTTCAATTTAACATTTCAAGGGAAAAAAGTGCCATCAATAGAAACTGTTTACAACCAGGCAGGTTGCTGTGGGGATGGGGGCAAGAGCCAGGCTTCACCCCCCCCCCCCCCCCCCAGCTGCCGACAGGTTGGCATGAGGATGCGGCGAGGTCGAGACCGCCTGACAGCTCACGGCGCCCCCCCCATCAGGTTCGAGATCCCGTCACGGCAGGATGCTCAGCTCAGAGCAGGTTTGGCTTGGCATGAATTCAGCCATGGGGGCGAGGGGTGGGGGGGGGCATACTGGTTAAGAACATCAATCTACATGCTGAAGGGTACGGACAGGGGCCTTGTCCTTTGATACCCTATGATAGCTTAGCTTAGCATGACCTGCAACACCAAAATATCCATTCGTATTAAGGGTTAGCTCTTGTTCTATAAAATCATAAACTAATCAACGCAATCACATTGATTATAGTGCTAAAACAATTCAAACTCTATAAATAAACACCAAACCACAAGCTAGCATCCCAGGCAGTTGCTCAAGCTTTGATTCCAATTTAGGACCATGGATGGGACCTGTGGTCTGCAGATGAGGACCATGGATGGGACCTGCGGTCTGCAGATGAGGACCATGGATGGGACCTGTGATGGTCTGCAGATGAGGACCATGGATGGGACCTGTGATGATCTGCAGATGAGGACCATGGATGGGACCAGTGATGGTCTGCAGATGAGGACCATGGATGGGACCAGTGATGGTCTGCAGATGAGTTCAGGGTGCCCCCCCCCACTACTTCACGCCCTGTGCTCCCTCAGAAAGGCTCCAGGCTCATGACAGCACAGAAAATGCAAGCGCGTTGTCCCTCTGTCCTCAGCCATCACAAAGATACCCTGCCCTCCTACTTTATCTCCCCACTCCAGAGCATTAGGGAGTCACCACATCAATAAACATACCATTAGCCGAAAACGAATTCGGCGACCTGCTTCGGAATTCATTAACCGTCTGGCACTAAAATACGGCCTGTCCTTCAAAACATTATTGACCCGCTTGCGGTGGAAAAAGAGGATAAAATAAAGACAACAAAAAAACTAACTGCAATGATGTAAGCATGCCAGGTCTAATTCTCATTTCCCTACAGATCAAGCTCTTAACTATGTGTTTGTTAAATCTGAGGTGTTCAGACTGGCTGAGAACCATTAACAAGGTAACTGGTAAATACACTACCACTCAAAGATCTTTGCACACCACAGGTTTTTCCCACTTTTCCACTTAATTCATAAACTGCAAATTTTGTTGTTAAGAATTGGAAAGTTGAGGGAACAACTATAAATGAAAATGTCAAACAAAACAAGTTTCCTTTATAACATGGAAAGAGTATGTAACAATTCATTTCTGACATCCTATTTACTGGTTGTGACAAGGTCAAATTCTATAACTTTAAATGCACTAGTTAACTGTTTCATCCCATGAAACAGAGCAGTATTTGATGTCCCTTGTAGAAAAGCATGTCTCAAAATTTCTCTACTGTTATAACTGCTAGAGGAGGTTACTTTGATGAATCAAAGGATATTGAGTGTATTTTTAATAAATGTTAAGTGATTAACATGCAAATGTAGAAAACCTAATTTTTTTTTACTTTTGATGGGTAGTGTACCTGCTTTGGGCTTGGACATTACCAAGGGTGGTGAACGAGAGCAGCTTTCACAGGACCACGATGGCTGCCGGGACACTGAACACTTATTTCAGAAATTGGTGTGGCCAAAAGGTTCGCCCATGCTGTGCTCTGTGTGGATCCCAGTGCCCCAGTGCAGTGATGGGGACACTGTGCTGTAAAAATGGTGCCGTCCATCAAATGAGATGTAAAAAGGTCCCTTCCCTAAGGTCATTAAAGATCCTTGGGCATCCTTTGGAAGAGCAGGGCTGGTACCCTGATGTCCTGGCTAAAACTGCCCACTCTGGTCCTATCAGATCTGGCCTCCAATTCATCCCCAGTATCTAATTGGTGAATTCTCTCCTGCCCCTTCACCACCTTAGCTACTGTGTGGTGAGCGCAGTGGGGCAGAATGGCTGCTGTCTCATCATCCAGGTGGGGGCAACACAGTGGGGGTGGCTGAAGTGGCTCCCCATTGTCTCTAAGATGCACTATGGGTATCTTGAAAAGCACAATATAAATGCAACTTCCATTCATTGAGCGTTTTTTTGTCCACGATGTTCCAACCTAAGCATTCATGGAATCACACAGGCTGGTTTTAAATGATGCCCTTATTGAAAGTGACCAAGCATCCTTCATTCTTAGAGATTGCGAGACTTTTCACTGGGCCAATTAAGTTAAAGCCAGAACACCTTACAATACAACTACACATCTTTAAGGTGAAGTAGCAAGCAAATTAAGTAATATCACCTTTAAAAAGCAATTACATGCAAATTAAAAAAGTTGCCATCCTGTACTGCATGAGTGGATAGAATAGGTCAGAAATATAAAATTATCTGTAGAATGTGACATTACCTCTGGGTCTGTGTTGGCCAAAGCTCTCTGAAACTCACCCCTCCAGGATGTTAGATTCCTCAAGGACCACAAGTCCCCCCCCCCCCCTTTCACCCAATCAGGTGTCTTCCAGATGAAAATTGCCCATTACATTCAACAGTGATTTCAGACCAGTGAACAGGGAGGGGTGAGGACAGCCATCAATGGGTCCTCCCAGGAACGCAAGATGAGATACTTGCTCAGTTGAAGAGTCAAGGACCTGATCCAGTTCCCACACCAGCGCAGGACTAGGTTTCCTCTCTTGAGGAATTCTCAAGCAACGCCAGACCCTGGTGTCAAATCTGGCAAGGCGGCAGTGGCAGAGGAGCGGCTCTCGATGGGGTGTCATGGGAAGGGGGGGGGGGCAGCCCCTGTCTCCTGAAGAGCAAGACACCAGCAAAGGCTGGAAAAAGCACTATTTCATCATTCTGTGCTATCATTGCCCCCCCTCAAATGAGCCATATGTCGCCAGCACAGGCTGCCACGTTGGCCGAAGAAATGGGGTGCCACCCCCCACATTGGCCCCACCACTGAGCGCCACCTGTAGCACTGCCATGGAGGAGGGTGGGAGAAGGAGCTTTCACACCAGGGTTGTGCACCATTCAGAACTGAATAGAGAATGGCCCTGAAATTCTAATACAATTCATGACAGTAACTGAACTGTATATTCAATGTATACCATTAGAAGAGTTATACACTATTTTTCTCTTACAATCATAAAAAATATAAAGTACACTTTACTCAATCGCACATACACAAGGTCAATATATACATCTACCATCTAGAAAGTATCTTAAAAAAGTTTTTCTACATGAAATGACATTCCTGTGTTGTGTGATTTCAGTTCAATTAAATTCAATGAAAATAAATTCTTCTTCCTGTCAATATAATTCAAATTCCAACTCAGCATTCTGTGGGGTGTGACCAATTCAATTCACATTCCAATTCATAAATTCCAATTTTTGCACAACCCTGCTTCACACACAGCCTTTCTCTCCCCCCAACCTTCCTCACATCATGCAGCCGATCCAAAAATCCAGATGCAAGGTTTGATTAGGCACATGCGGGCAATTCATCTTACCCACAATGCATTAGAATTCCTTCTCCCACACTGTTAAAGGGCAACATGCTCAAAACCTCCCAGTGTCAGCTGTCACCCATCATGTGACACGGGCTCTTTTTTATAAAAAAAAAAAAAAAAGAAAAGAAACAAATCTGCAAATGGCTAAAAGGAATGCAACAAGTATGCAATCAAAGCACAAGGAGAATGCAAATGACACAAATTACCCCTGCAGAGGCATGTGACGCACAACAAATCAGGGAGACTCAAAAAAAAACTGAAAGAAAGAAAAAGCACAGATGACTTAAGAGTGGGAAATAGCATCAGCGTAAGCCTTGTGAGAAACCCTCTGGTTGCATTTTTTATATATATGAAAGGTTTCTTGGGAAATGATTACTAATCTATGCAAGAAGCAATCAGTCAGTCATTCATAATGCATGAGCAAAGATAGCAATTTCGAAAGCTTTTGGATTATTAGATGCTATCTTGGATACGCAGGATGAAATATGAACACTCTCACCTGAGCAGCAGTAATTACCATGGAAGCAGAGCGTGCCGAGCGCCTGGGAACGCGGCAAGCCCAGTCCGCCTCTGTAACTGGGGGAGAATCTGGCCACTTTCTGCACGGTCACACTTCCAAGTGCAAAGCGTGGCACATTTTAAATACCTGCCTTTTAAAGTACAAGTTAATGCCATGAATTTTAATGACATTCTACAGGTCAGGAACTAAACGCAATGTGACCATGGGGGAAATACAACACAAGTTCCGTTAATGACAGGATTTATTTGCCTTTTAATAAGACTTTCTGGCATTTTTATGTTATTCTGGTAAACAAAGAAATTGGCATAATTATATGAGACAGTGGAGCTGTCAAATTGTCCATAGGTGTGAGTATGTGTGTGTGGTTGGGTTATTCCCTGCCTGGATCCCTTTTTCCAGGAGAAGCCTCTGGACTGGTACTATAGAAGATGGATGGATGGATGGATGGATAATGCTGTGGGTATCTCTGAATCCTTACATTTCTGGAGCTGGGGGTCCCAGTGCTGCCTGTGCCACTGAGTTGTCACTTTCGCCAAATACTCTTATAGGTATAGTGAGGTGCCAGGGTGCCCGTGCCCTTGGTGTGTGTGTGTACATTAGGTTTATATCACATTTTAGGGACCAAATGCCCACCACAATGTGATAAAGACCTGTTATTTTGACGTTGTGGGGACCATTTTTTTCAGGGCCCCACAAAGATCTGTGAAAAAAGTAAAAAAGTTGTAGTTACTTATGGTTAATGCTAGGTTTGGGTAGGGTTAAGGTGGTCATGTTTGGATTAGCGTCTCCCCCATAAAAATGAAGGGAGAGTCCCCAAAAAGATATAATTACAAACCTGTATGTTTGTGTGTGTGTTTGTATGTGTGTGTGTGTCTGTGTGCCCTCCCATGGACTGACAGCCCATCCATGGTGCCCCTGGTGGCTTCAGGTCCTCATGAATCTGTGCTGCATGACAGCTTGTCAAAGATGGATGAATCATCCATGCAGACATTTGTCATTTGGTTTTCACAAGTTCGATTTTGGCCACATCATTCAGTTTGGCTTCTATTAACATACTTCATAATTCAATAACCTGGACAGTCAGATCAGTGCTATCAAATGCATTACCTTGTAACAAAAGTTTAACTTCATTCTTTAATATTGAGGCATGGAGGGTAAAAGGCAGAGCTGAAGGATCACCATCAAATCGGCTTTGCCGTTCCCCAAAGCTTTTTTATCTGGTCCCGACAGACTCGATGATTTTTAATGCTGGGTGCTTCAATGCGACAGACCGCTGACCCTGTGCTGCAGTTCAAAGGCGACAGTGGGGCTGTAACCTCTCACGGGGGGCGGGGGCTTCCACAGAGCTTCTGAGTACAGCAGGGCACAGCCCTGGAACAAACAACATGACCAATCTTCCTCTAACATTTAGTTCATGCTATAAATTCCACTCCTTAAATTACCTACCAGATATTGTATTCAACAAGAGAGGACACCAGACAAATTCAAACAGCTATTATACAAGCTATTGCTATTTTTCATGACTCCGGCCCACCTAGAAAGGATGAAGCCAGTTAGCCAAGTGGAAAATGCGCAGGATTCAGTTCTTTCCATTCAGATCAAACCCAAATGCTAAACACAGTCACCCTATTTTGTTGGAAAGGGCAATAAAGTCGAGGGGGAAAAATTACATTTACAAAACCCCTGAGGACAGTTTATCACAATTTAATGAAGGTAGGAAGAACCTGGTAGATAATTAAATTCTTTAGAGGTACACAGATATCACTGCTGACGCCACAGTTTAACCTTTTCAAGTGATTTTTTTGTAATCTCCAGTCACGTAAATGGAAGGTTTGTTGTTATAGCTTAAGAAAACTTTCCTAAGATGGTCTTCCGGAAGCTATAGAGTCATACTACACACCAGCATCTTTGCTGCAAATGAGGTTAAACTGCCTCCTTGTCTGGGAGACGTTGTAGGTTAACGGAAAAGCATGTAGACCACCAGGCATGCTGATCCTCTGCCATTTTTACAGCGAGCTAAACCCCCCAGAGATTTAACCGCATCCAGTCTAACACAGAAAAGGCGGGGGAGCTGGGTAGTAAGCACACTGAAGCAGCTGTCAGGGACAGCTACGACCCGATGCCGTTCCTTGACCGAGCCGTTCCTTGGACTCACAAGTTCCCCTGATCAATCACTCACACCGGGCCAAGAAGAATCCCCAGGAATACTGCACTCTCAGCAGGTAAATCCTACTGGGTCTACACGTGCACATTCCGCCCATTAGGGGGCAGCCCTTATTCCTCAGATTCAACACTGCTAATGAGGCATATTGCCCGCCTGCTTCCGTCACCTACCGCCCCCCCCCCACCCTCCCGTGGGTGCCATCTTGGGAAGCAGAGGGCCAGGTTTCCTCTAGGGTCCACAGTAAAGGAAACTGGCCGACGGGCCTGGACGAGCTTCTGAGAGAGCAGTTCCAGCAGGAGCTGGGGGGTCCGACCGTATGGGACTGGCAGTGCATACCCCCTCGCGGTGCTGTGAAACCAATTCACTCCTCCCACTTTGATCCATGAGACCAATTACAGGCCAGATACTCATGGGAAGGAAGTTGTGCCCCAGCGATAAAAGCGTAATCGAGGCCGGCAGGACGCAGCCACAGGATGCACCGGCGAAATTTTTTCATTTTGCATTTCAATCCACTTGCGGAGGCACTGATACACATTAGTCTTTGTGTACGACTTCACTCAAGCACTCCAGGACAAATAAAGGAGAATAATTTGCGTCGGCTCTCTCTCCTGGGACCCTCCTCGTGACTCACGCGGTCCCATTCTAATTCCCTTCCAATCCTTGACCCCCTTTGCCGACTCCCTCTCTTATCTGAAATAATGTCAGGGCCTCTTTAGAATCTATTCATCAGAGCAGAAAGAAGCTGACACTGACATTGACAAAAAAAATACCATCTGTGCCTCGCAGGGGAAAGAGAGGAAGAAGAAGGAGGGGAGGGGGGGGGAAGGAAGAAAGAAAGAAAAAAATATGCTTCAGATGAAAACTCGGGCCGCCGTCTCCTGCTCGTCCGCCCTCGTCACCGGCATTTAAATAGAAAAGCTCTGTGGTAATTAAATTCCAGCAGGGGTTTAGGGGCGACCGGTGGGGGCTTCGGCTGGGACCGCCCCGACATGAAGACACTCCCAGCGGCGGATGGCTGTGCGCCACAGAGCAAGAAACACGCGACGCCTGTCATTAATTCACACAGGCCGCTGGGGCCCGAACACTCAATCTTCCTGACATTTCAAAACAGAAAAAGAGAAAGAACACTGAGACGGAAAAAAAAATAAAGGAAAATAATTACCTTCTACCGGCATACGGCACAGATATTCTGAAGTGACCTTTTCACAGATTCACCGCCGCGGATTAACGGGACAGTGCGTTTAAATCGCCGCCAGCAAGACGATACTACCTCAGCCTGGTGCCGTGGCGCCGTCGTCTATGTCGCTGGTGAAATTAATAACAGTACTGAAGCGTCAGCTTCCGCATTTATGAAATTCCCGCCATTTTACGTCATGACTAACTGATAACAGAATCTGGATGTATTGAGCTTCGCGATTTGGTAACAGCTGGATGGGTCCAAATCTGCATTCAGATCACAGCATGAAAGCTTCTGCACACCACACCTTGAGCCTGCCCAAGCCCCCCCCCCCGGCAAACGATCTGGGCTCCAGGTGAACAGATAACCAAAGCAAAGGAACCAGGGAGCAGCAGCGGAGACACTGAGTACCAGGCGACGCGACGCAGCTTTAATTCAAAGGACTGTCATCTGGAGGCGTGGGGACATGGCGCTGACGAAGTTAGGATTCACTGTGCTGGGGCGGGGCAGGGGGGGGGGCTCATTTCAATTTCACTCACAGTTCATGATAATAGCTGGAGGGGAGCACTTCAAAAGATGGCCTTTTTTATCTTTTCCAGCAGAATAAATACAGAGGAAACAATTTCTGGAGTTGGAATTGCAGCGTGCTTCCATCTGAGTAGGCATCGCTCAGGCGGGACCCTTCATTTCCAAACTGTGTCCGTAAACGCACTGCCCCCCCCCGCCAGCACACCGGTTTGCGTTGGCTGGATTAGGCACCAGCACTGGCATTTAATCACCCGGGCAGCCGGTGACAAATGTCCGCCGCCGAAGGAAAGACGAAGCAATTCCGCCCGCTCTGCTTTCATGTTTAATTCCACATCCGCCGTGTCCCACATTCGCGACGGCTGCAAACAAAACAAATTAGTGTTTTGGGGGAGGCAGGGGCTTAGTCTGTCGGCAATGTGCGCCCCTGAAGATGCAGACGAGGTTGGGAGTTTGCTGGGGGGGGGGGGGGCATCCGGATTGCACTGCTCTTTCAGTCTCTTTCAAGATTAAGTCAAGTGGCACGAGCTCGACGTGGGCCGCCCCTCGAGTCCGAAACAGTGTCCAGGCACGTGCTAGAAATGTTAATGACCAAACAAAACCCCTTCTGACACATAATACATTAATTCATTATACGGCTAATTGTTTACTCTGGATTTATTACCAGGAGATGCAAAAAATTACACTATGACTTTACTGCCACCTACTGAAAACCATGGAGTAAAGAGCAAAGCATTGCATTAAAAAGCATGTTTCTGTCCTGTCATATTTTCACCTTCCCTTTCATTAATTAACATCTGCAACTGATGCAACTGCAACTGTTTACTCCACTTGAAGGTACAACAGTCATTCGCGTCACCACGCCACCTTCAGGCTGCTACACACTTGTTCTGCACCTGACTTGGAAAAGCCTGAAATTTGTTAGGAGAATGCACTCTGGACAATGCGGTGACTCTGGACTGCGGCCCAGTCCAGCGCCAACGCCGCCATTTCAGACGGAGAGGAACAAGAGAGTTCGGACTGATCCCCGGGCAGGTGTGATGCGATCTGTTCCTCCAGCGTTGACCACCTGCAGATGCTCTCAGTTGCCATTCAAAGCCTGGGCCACCTCCTCTGTGAGGGAGGACGCAGAATGCAGACACACACCCGGGACGCCGATCCTCGTCTCCCAGCAATCGTAGCCACAGTCTCTTAGCTCCTGGATGACATTCTGAACCACAGAGCAGTCAGCATCTAAAAACCAGGAAAATAGATCAGAGAAAACAATATTATCAATGATACAATTATACTGTGGAATGGCAGCAATATAAACTAATTCCGGATGAGCGAGGATTCAGCGCACTTAAGGACATAAGAAAGAAAGGAGAAGAAAGAAGTAAAGTGTCACATGAGACGCAGCAGACGAATTAGAGAGGTTCCAGCTCTTGTTTTATATTGTGCTGTTAAATCTAACCTGGTTTTCTCACACAGCCTTGGTGGTAAAACAGCATCTCATAATGAGAAGTGAACATGCATATAAAACAAAAACGGAGGCTTTGCCTAATACCTACTGGTAATTTCAGTTTAGACGCATTTGTCAAGCGGAGGCAAGAACCTTGCTTGATAAGAACTTCTCAAGGTCCCGTCCTTGAAGTACAGCCTTTCTACCTCACTGCTGTTCAAACATTGCAGCCGCTAGCGCAGAGGGATTGTGGGTGTGGGAACAGAACACGTGACCCCGAGTCTAGTGACTAGGCCGGGAGATGTAAATCTCTCTAATAGGCTACAGAGGCCGCTCTGCGGGGGGGTATGGAATAATGGGGCCAGAGCAAATGGTTGGTAAACGAATGTCACATTAGCCTGTGAAAAAAGCTCCCCCCCCCAACCCAACACAGCCCCAAAACACTTCGGGAAATGACTGTCTTAATCAGGAGAGCAATTTTCCATAATATGCACGGAAAACGAATCCCGCTGTGGG
>JAODUD010000040.1:37220894-37238051 GCA_026784285.1 Stomatorhinus walkeri | reverse complement strand
GGGGGGGGGGGGGGGGGGCGGGTGGCGCACATACATGGGCTGCGTTAATCTGGGCCGAGACATGGCCCCGCTCTACCACAGAAGAAATTACCCATAATCCCGCAGCAGAAGGCTGCAGTCAATTTCATATTCAGTGGAAGAAACATGATACCAGCACTGCGTATAAATATTCAGTAATAATATTGGGGGGGTGACACCAAACGATGAACAACAAATAAATCAACACTTTAATAAGACTTGGGAGATTTCCAGCTCTCTTTACACTCGGAGACTAGACTTTAAAAAAAAGACACGAGACCTTTTCTGAAAAGACCACCTGCCTGACTCAGACGGCTAAGCTGTACTGGGAGGCTCTGGTACCGCTTGCTGCTGTTCTCGCCTCCCTCCGTACCACCCACCCAAACACACCCACCTGGCCTGAGGAGGGTGATGCCACAGCCCCCGCCCCCCGCGCCCGTCAGCTTGCTGTGCAGCCCGTGCGCCAGCGTGGTGCGGCACAGGGTGTCCAGGGAGGCGTGTCCGACGCCCAGCACCTGCAGGTGGTGTTGATTGATGTCTATCAGTTCCTAGACCAAAGGAGAAAGATAATAAAAGCGGACTGTGAAGTGGAGGGCGGGGGGGCAGTACAGATCACATTGTTACAGTTTAAGGGGGGAAGGCAGTCTGAAGAAAGAGTCAGGTGACTTTGTTTACTTGCCCTTATTCCAGTACAGGCACAAGTCCAGGCTCTGAATTGATTACCCCTTCCCAGGACCCCAGACAGAAGTCCTGGCAGCAGTCTGACCCTTAGCAATGAAGTGCTACTCTGTCCATGAAGCTTTCTGGTGATTTTGAGCTCGCTCTCCCATTTACGTTTCTATTTTGCTAATCCGCCCCCCGTTTAATATAAACACGGCGTTCCTTTCCGCCATCACGTCACATGACGTTCACCATACATATTATCTCCCTGCACAGAAACTTTTATATAACCTTTCATATGACACAATATGTGTGTGTGTGTGTGTGTATCCCTGGAGGAGTGGACAATCCTTCACCCACTGGCCAATCTTGTTCTCCAAGGTCGCAGGGAGATTAATCATTTCTAATCATCTATTACGAGGCCCGGCAACTCCCTCAACACATCAGGCAGAAACACTGCAGGTATCAGTCAAGCAGAAAAGAACTCGGAGAAGAAACTTCCATGAGGACTGAAGGACAGGATCCAAGAGGACCAACCTCTAAGACAGCATAGTGCTCTGGCATTGGGTCACTGGCTATTTCCCCCAGAGTGTGCTCACAGGTGACAGAAACGGCGTTGATCGACTCCAGCACTGGATGCATCACGGAGGGAAACTGAAGGGAGAGTTGGGAAGTGGGGAAAGGGGGGGGGGGGGGTCAAATTAGTGTTCAGCACCCATATAATCATTAATATGCTAAAGAGGACACAGAAGGACTTTTCAGGTAAACTGGGGTCAGAGAATCAGTGGAGGGAAAAACAGCTTTTAGTTCATGATATGCCATGAGTTACCCCCCTCCCCTCCCCCCAGGGCGAATTTTCACAAAGCCATTTCGGCGGTAACATCTGACACACCATGCGGGTACTTAAAGGGGAGGTCAGATGGGGACAGGAGAGCAGCCTGCTCTGGCTAATATGCAGCCACCCTGCGTCATTCCTGCAGGTCCCACTCAGCATCATGTAGGTTCTCTCAGGGGCCTGGAGCATTTTCAACCTGCCACGCTGCCCCCAGACAACCCTGGAAGGGGGCGGGCAGGTCAGCAAGTGCTATAGACACCTTCTTCCGTTGCCATGCAACAGCATGTGAGGGTTTTCTGACGAAGGCGACGCTGTGCTTCGCATTTCCATCTTTCCCGGGTGCACTCCGCGTCACACTGCCCGCTAACGCCCACCCCCTGCGCCTCCGCCCCCTGCCTTTCAGCAGGCAGCCGCCCTGATTGCGATAATTACGCGTCACATTCGGAAGCTCCGTGTTTCCGCACCTTTTTAATTTTGTCCCTCACTCCGGCGACGAGCGACTTCGTGCTGCGTGGGACTTTGGTGTTCGTGAGCAGGATTCTTAATACGGGGACCCTGGGGACAGAAATGTGCCAAGCGAGGTGACGGCACTGTCATTCACATTCAAGCGGCCTCCGCACAGTGTCACCTCCGCCACCCCGTCTGGGGGAACGGTAAACTATGGCACACAGCTCCTGCTGAAAGCTTGCAGGCCGGATATATAAATCAAGCCAGAACAATTGCTTAATGGTCACAAGCATGGCTTTCGAGTTTGCTCCCCTCTCCTCAGAAACATTCGTAATTGCATCCGGTGCCCCAGGAAGCATTGGGAGCAGCCTGGATTAACGGGACCTCAAATGCCGTCGGAAGTAGCGACACGAGACAGGAACAATGTGGCATATTCACCTGCTCAGGGGCGTGATGGTCCCAGCATGATATCGCAATATACCCCCTGAAACAAAAACATATACATTTACATTTACAGCATTTGGCAGACGCCCTTAGCCAGAGCGACTTACATAAGTGCTTTGAGACTTCACAATGAATTTCCTCCCGATACTAGCTCAATAAAACCAAGGCTATGTATACCATCGATGTAATACTCTGTTGGGAAAGTGCAGTTTTTTTTTTTTTTTTTAGGAAAAGAGCTGAGAGTATAATACCAGAAATATATACCATATACTCAGCAGAGCCAGATACTACTTTTGTCGGTTATTTTCTGCACTTATTTTCAAATCACAATCTTCAGTTTTCGTTCTTTCATTGCTGGTTTCCAGGCTTACCCCACGTTCCCACCGCATTGTCCACTCCAGATGGAGTGCCATGGATCACCCTCTCTCCCTGAAATGCCCAAGAGTTGATCAGCTCCAGCTCCTCTTTACTCCACCTATAGGCAGAATGATTTATTACAAGTCTGTGACCAAATTCCCTTCCTAGCTACACAGGGTATTATTTGGGGGTAATTAATTGCACTGTATTATAGCAAAGAAAGCATTATTGCCTATAACCTCCAGGGTTATGGAGTCCCACCATGATTATGTATGGAGTTTGAGTGTCTCTGAATGTTCCCTAGTATCCATAAGTGCACACAGGTGTGCATTAGCCAGTGGACTGCCATCCCATTCAGGACTTACTCCTGCCTTGTACCCTGTGCTGTTGAGATCCAGACAGGCCCCAGCACAATGTTTCATTACAAAGCCATTGACCACATGCACATTTTTATGCGTAAAATCATATTAATCAATTTCTTCCAGTGCGCAGAAATATGCTTATATTTACGAAGACTCCGGAGCATGCGTACGCATCAGCGCCTAGCGGAAGTGAAGCATAAGTGAAGAAAACTGACTGGCACATGTGAAATGCACAGACTCCAACTTACTTATCAACCTTGATAGACAAACAGAATTATCTAGTTATGTTCCCACAAAGTATGTGCAGGCAGGTCATGCACATGACAAGGAATCATTATATAAGTCAAATAAGGTCCATGTCCAAAGAAATAGTATATCACTGTCACTAAATATATTGGAACAATATAACGGAGGGCTACGAGAATGATTCCTGGTCTTAGAGGAATGTCTTATGAGGAGAAGTTAGCCTTGACCAAAGGAGACTAAGGGAGGACATGGTCCAGGTATACAAGGGTCTAGCGGGTCTGGATGCTGTTCAGCCAAATGGCTACTTCAAAATTAGTTTAAATACTAGAACTTGTGGCCATAAGTGGAAATTAGCGAGGAAACATTTTAAAACAAATTTGAGGAAGCACTTCTTTACACAGCGTGTAGTTAGAGTATGGAATAGTCTTCCTGCTAGTGTAGCGGAAGCCAAAATCCTGGTTTCCTTTAAATCAGAGGTAGATAAGATTTGAACAACTCTGAGCTATTAGCTACGTTCTCCCCAAACAAGCTTGATGGGCCGAATGGCCCCCTCTCATTTGCAAATTTCTTATGTTCTTAACCTTTGCAAGACAACTGACCCGTCTGGCACAATTCATTTTCGGCAACATTCACCTCTTGGTCTGCTGCGGCATATCACACACACATATTTCTGCAGCCACATCTAACCTATTTCTGATAGCCCGGCCTGACAGTGTCACTATCTGCAAAGATTCCTTTTTTGCCTATGATGGCAGCTATTTCAGCATGGATAAGTGACACAGATGTGGGGCTTGGGCCACCCCCTGTGACACAGACTTGGGATCTACAGACTGCGGCCCTTTTTTTGTGGGGTTGGCTTTAGATCGAACCACTTCTTCTTCACCTCTGCCACCATTCTTATTACAGGTGACAACATAAACTGCATGTGTCACCTGTCCGTATGCCGAGTCCTTCCCTTTCTTTGCCAGGCCATCTGCAAACCTGCCAAACAATACCTGTTTGTTGTTTTCCCGCATTGCGTCCAATAAAACTTCACCTCATTCTCAGCGAAAATCCACTTTTTCCCCCCTCATGCAGTTTTTTAACCTTTCTTACCATCAAAATACAGTTTGAAAATAATAAATCAAGTGCATAGTGCAAAGTATATTACAAACAGTAATAAATATACAGGGGTACCTTGGTTCATGGTATCCATTTCTGCAACACTTTTCCTATTGTATGGTTTAACGTGTGATGTGGCAGTTATATGCCCAAATATGGTAAATTTTTTATCGTTCTCTCCAAATGGTTGTTCGTGCATACGAGTGATAAATACCAATCTCTGTGCATACTGGCGAGTGGCGACTCATATGCACACAATGATAAATGAGACCCCTGAGGTCTAACCAGGAAGCATAGGGTCCAAGAGCTGGACAGATCCTGAATGGGACTCGAACCTCAAACCCAAGTGGCATGAGGTGACAGTGCTGCCCACTAAACCACAGTGCCCCCTACTGTACAGGCGACGATTCACAGGTAAAGAGGTTAAGAAACACCTCAGTCAGGGCTTGAAATATGGCTGGATCTATTCTGGGCAGCATCCTTAGATGTCTAGCTGTCACGCCGTGTGTCCTGCCAGTGTTACCCTGTTGTGAGCTCTGTCCCCACCAGGGTCGAGGAGATCGAGCCTCTGAGAGACAGCATGGCCGCTGAGAGGCAGACGGAGTACGCCGCGCTGGAGCCGAGGCCAGCTCCGGGGGGTAGCTCCGACCACACTGACACGGAGAAACTCGGGAGCGACCTGATGTGGAAAACAATCAAACAAGCCAGCTGATGGGCTAATGGCTGTGAGAATAAATCACACTTAATTACCGAATAATTTAAAAAAAATAGCTTAACCTTGATCAATATGCTTTCCCCACTCTAACCCAGATAACAAGTATAAGTATGACGAGACAATATGTGGCAGGACAGTTAGAAACACAGATGTGTTACAGTCAACCCAGGACAGCCTCTGCTATTGAAAGGTTCTCTAGATAAAGCAGGAATCAGTACAAGCCTGCAGCTCATATTGTTTATAATGTCAACCTGCAAATACTGATTAGCTAGCTAAAACTATAAAAGACTGAGCCCTCAGGCATTGACTGCCTAAATCTGATGATTTGCAGAACAGACATCAATATTTCCCATGCATGAATATAATTCTGCACTCTAATGTTAGCAAAATCAGCAATGGTTAGTCCCTGACACTATTTGCACCAAGAAAATGTATTTTTGTTTTCCCCTAATACTCCATATAGTGTAATAGATAATAATAATGGATACACCAAGACTAAATGTTGCACTGATAATATGCAAATGACGGGACAAGACGGTGCAGGGTTTTATTACCGCGCTTCAGCAAAGACAGAAATGTAAATGTAGAGGAAGGCCAGGACGGCCACGGCGCGGGTGTCAGGCAGCTCACTGGGGAAACCCGTGAAACGGTGCAGCCTCTGCATCAGCCCCGCATCCAGCTCACACATATCCTTTGGGTTGGCTGTGACACAGGAATACAGGGTAGCAACCTTCACAGTTACAGAAAACACGTCATATAAACACACAAGTGAGTATTTTACTAAAAACAATGACACAGGACAACGCTTATGGACCAGGATTCAAATCCCAAGATTATCACCACTGACACTCAAAGGCGGTTATTTCTCCTATATATTTTTATTATTATTTTAAAAAGCTCAAGAGAAGTCATTTAGAGCAATCCGACCTGCTGTAGCAGGGCGCAGCGGCAGCAGAGAGGAGACATCCCAGGACATGAAAGTGTGGATATTGGGTAGACAGAGGCTCACTTTCCCAGTGGAGTTGGACTGCAGGCGCAGGTAAGTCCGCAGGTTCAAGCTCACTGCCAAGGCCACCTTACAGAGATAGCAAAGGGTGCTGAGGAACAGGGGCAAATCTGCCATGTTATTTCATTATGCTTCCTCATTAATAGAGAGCACAGCGAGTGGCTCAGTGGGCTAAGCCTCTGGGACTGTGATCAGAATATTGCCAGTTTCAGCCCCAGCCTTGGCTCTTAAACCCCCGCTCCAGGGATCCAGCATGCTGGCTGACCCTGTGCTGCAACACCTCCAAGCCTGCTGTCAACTACATGTGTCAACATCTCTTATGGAGAGCAAGATGAGGTAGGTAAATAGATACCAAGCTTATGCTCATCTGCATGTGTCTCATGGACAACAAGATGAAAGCGGCAAAAAGAAAATAGATATTTAATTTTATCTAGCGAACCACCTAACTACCTACTTTTCCATGGACCACAGCGTGTTCTCCGTGCAGGATAGCTTTGCCAGGTGTAGAAAATGTAAACTCTATATTATCCATCTAGCGAACCACCTAACTACCTACTTTTCCATGGACCACAGCGTGTTCTCCGTGCAGGATAGCTTTGCCAGGTGTAGAAAATGTAAACTCTATATTATCCATCGCGAATCTTAAACTCTGCAAGAAAAAAACTAATTAGAAACACATGCTGTAGTTTCAGCTAACAAAATGTATTAATACGTACTGAAATCATCATGTATAAATTTAGATTTTCAAATTCAGCAGATAAGTTACAAAGTTACTTAGAATTATTTACCTTTACGGACCATCAAATCCAAACCGCACTTTGCAGGTTACCGTCTTATCTGTGTGCTACACGCTACGCGCGGACACTTTACATTTAAAATCAACGTGTAGATCTTATTTCATGTTCATCCTGTGTTTTAATCAAAAGAACTTAACGATTATTAAAAACACCGCTGCTTCTCCAAACAGCGGTCCATATGACACTTCGTCACTTGTGTGTCGAAAACATGTTGCCGAATGAAAACTGCCAATCAGGATTGAGATGAAAACAGAGGACTTTCAGAAGCCCAATCAGAAGCCAGTATTCTAGCTCGGGCCATTAGTCGTATGATGACGTGCCGTCATTCCCAGTACGGGTATTAAAAAGAGACAAATTTAATATTCTTTGCGTTCGTATGTTTTCGTTACAAAAATTTAAAACATGGCTTCGGTGGTGCTGAGACGTTTCCCTCAGTGCTGCGTGATGTCTGTTGTAATGTGTGCTCGTGCGCGTTTGTTACCACCTTTATGTGCAGCAAGAAAATGCCGAAGGTGAGGTCTAGCATATAATCTTTCAAATAATTATTAACGTTAATTAGCGCATTTGTTAGACCAAGCAAGCAGATCGACTAGCCAAATGACCATAAGCCAGATACAGCTACATACAAGTTATACGTTAAAGCCGCTATTTTATTAACTTAGTGGATTGCAGCATGGGTTTAAATGATTTAGAAATAAATGTGGCGTGATGATAATTTTATATGTGTGTTAGCCAGTGCTTGAAGTGGGGAAATACAGTTGCTAGTACTCTGGTTATTCAGTGTCGGCACGAAAGAAACATCCCCAATACTCTAAGGAGAAAAACAAAGAGGTTCCGATAATGCGTTCCAGTGACTACCGGCCCACTTCAAACACGGGCCACGTAAATCTGACCAAGTGTATTTCATAAGCAGTCTGGCACTAGCTCGTGGTCTTTTCTGAATGACATTTTGCTTCTTCCACCACAAGTTATGCATCATCAGCTGAAGGTGGCGATAGAGTCCCAAAGATTTACACGAAGACCGGTGACAAAGGTTTGTGAGTCTACATGGTCCGTCCATGGATTCATTTCAGCTTAGTCTGCGACCAGAACACTTTGTGTCTGAATTTCGAGTTGAATAGCGAGTCCATTTCAAATACCCCGTTTTATAATATGTTTTAAAGGCTTCTCCAGTACATTTACCGGGGAGAGACGACCAAAGGAGGATCCTGTATTCGAAGCCTTGGGGGCAACAGATGAGCTCTCTGCAGCAATAGGGTCAATAGGGACCTACGCCATACACTATATAAGCCGAATTGTTCTGAATTTCTGGACCACACTCCTTTGAACTAAGCATGCTCATTATATATTAACTTTTGAACCCTCTTTTTTTAGATTGGCCAGGGAGTTTTGTCTTGATCGTGGGCATCCCTTCACAGAAGAACTTGACAAGGTCTGAGCTGACCACATGCAAGTCACTTGTAAGGTTTTTTATCATGTTTAATTATGTTCATTACATATGTTACTGTTTTGCTAGCTGTACCCGATTATTTTCACCAATACAGATACAGTGTATCCTGCAAGACGCGGGATCAAACATGGCAACACCCCTGTCATCGGCAAGAGAGAGTCACATAAGTAATTTGCTTCCCAAAGCTGAGTGAATCAAAGTTAAACATAGATAACAAGACTGCACCTTCAGAAATGTCTGTATTGTTTAATCATTAAACAGAGAATGTTGTTTTCCTTCCCATACTTAAAAGAAAAGACAAAGTTTAGTGCTCAAGCTGTGTCAGACCTCGAGTGCTGGATCGACAGGTACACAGCAGAACTTCCTCCATTGAAAAACTTCATCCTTCCGGTAAGCATGTCTGTCAATGTTGCCATCTTCAAGGCATCACAGTCCCGCAATATACAGAACAACTGGGTTACACTTATACAGTCCCTCTGTGAGGAGCTTGATGCTTTTACCTGACATTATCCCCAAGAAAAGGCGTGGCTAGATGTATCGCAAATAGGGGTGCAACGGTTCACAAAACTCACTGACTGGATCAGCATAGTTGATTCTTTATTACCTAATTTAAAAAAAAACACAAAAATCAAGGAACTTTTAACAAGCCCCGTTCACGTGAATACACAGCTGTTTTGCAATTCTGCATTATACAGAAGTCCATAGAGGATGTCCATCATTATGTTTTTCGGTCTTATGTCGGGATCACAAGTTTTGTCTCAATTTCTAGCTAAACTTTTCTTGAGATCAGAAACGTTTTCGGGAAAGCAGAAGATGTAATTACACACATAGTGTTTCTCAAGAGAAAGAGGGAACCAGGGGGTGGGAAGAGTCTACCAACGGTGAGAAATAAATTAATCTCTGAAAGCAAATCCTCTGTGGCAGGGCTTTTCAAATCTGGACCTTGATTCCAAATCCAGGCCTTGTTTTCAGTTCTCCTAGGTAGTCAGTTTAATAATTACTGATTGATTGGTCAGAGGCTTCACACCTGACTGACAGGTAAAGGAAGGCTGGAAAACCAGCAGGGCTCAGACCTCGAGGATTGTGATTTGAATAACAGGACTCTATGGCATTGAGATTTAGGGTATTTCTTTAAAAACTATACTTGTAGTACAACGGTGGCACTTTGCAATATTATGTTTAAACTTTGCAATTAATATGTGTTTTGAATGCCTGCTGAACTGTGTGTGCATGTATGTGTGAGGGGCTGTCTATACAGATCAACTTTGGTCCGTTACACCACTAATAGCTAAGCTGTTCGGCTACGACCTTTGACCCCATCCTCTGTTCCACAGAGTGGTGGGAAAAGCAGTGCATCTCTCCATGTGGCCCGGACAGCCTGCCGCAGGGCTGAACGCAGGTGAAAACATGCTACCCACACCCCCATTATCCACCCACACCTGCTCAGCGTCCACACTTACATACCCCCCCCTCCCTTTTTAGGGCAATTTCCATAGTACGGGCAGGGGAAGCAGACCCAGACGTGGCCATATTTCTCAACAGGTACCTCACATCCATTTTTGTCAGAATTACACTAAGGTGGAGAGAACACCTAAATTAAATATCCAATTACGTTTCCCTTCCCTAGGCTAAGTGACTACCTGTTCATAGTGGCTCGCTACGCAGCCCTGAAGGAGGATCAGCAGGAGAGAATCTACCAGAGACCTGAATGATGCACGGCCGAGCGGAAGTACAGCAGGTTCTCCTGTAGGGGAACCTTATAAACAGGGACTCCTGAATTCAATTCTGAAAGTGAAGGTTGGCTTGTCTTGATTTTGAGTGAAGTAACATCTGCACCCAGAGTAAGATTGACGCAAAAGTTGTTTCTCACCACAGTCTTACCCCGCCATACTGGATATGATAAATGGCTGAAGTTTCATAATGTTAATAGTTAAATTTATTATAGCAAATTTATTTCATTCAAAAACTTGTATTCTTACCATTATGGAAAGAAGCATGAACAAAGTCATTACAATTGCACCATCAGCAGTGATATACAATAAAAGGACAAAATCTTTAAGGTCTTTGCATACAATGTTGAATGCTCTAGCTCAGGTTAAGTGCCCCACCACACACATACAAAAACCTTAGAATAAGCCGAGAGCTTTTTTTTGATTCACACTCTGTAGCGTTTCCCAGCCTTACAGAATCTGGCACCAGCCTTGGCCCTTGTGTGACAGGCTACTAGCCCATGTCATCAGAGACAGGTTGTGGTCTTCATAGGGTGGGTAGCGCAAGTAGGTGACACACTCAACGCGGGTACCCCGGAGAAGACAAGACTTTCTATGGGAGAAGGTGTCGAAGCTGTGGCGGCCGTGGTAGGAACCCATTCCACTGGAACCTGCGTGAGCAGACGGGGGCAACAGAGAAGTCGATAGACCAAGAAAACTTCTGGTGTGAACCACGACCTGTACACTCTTCAATGTAAAGCTTTCAGGGGGAACGTGAAACCCACCCAATCAGATTTGAACAATCTTTGCAGCTTTCTGAAATGGAATAATTCCTTAATACTGTGCAAGCTTACAACTGTGAAGTCCAGTGTTAGACCACAACCATCTCCATTAAGGAGATCTTGAAGCAGTTAAGGGGCCTGATTGGGACTACCCAAGGACAGCCAATGGTTGGGTCTGACACCCATCCATCCATCAAATCAGGACCCAAGATTCTTGAATATCCAGTCATAGTGGTCAAAGTTTAAGACTAAGCTATGTAGAGATATGCACACTGCTCACCTACTCCTCCAAAGGGAAGCGTGGGCATCAAGCTTTGCAACACACAGTCATTGGCACAGAAGGTCCCACTGGAGGTCTCGGTCATCATCCGGGAGATGACCTGCAGGGAAGGAGATGAAGTAAGCAAAGCCAGATCATGGTTAACACACACTTTCCTGCACCTCCACCCTGCCATCTTTACCTTGCGGTTGCTGGAGTAAACGTAGACGCAGAGTGGTTTCTCCTGCTGCCCAATAACAGAAATGGCCTCATCCAAACTGTTGACAGTCTGGATGGGGAGAACTGGGCCAAAGACCTCATGCTGCAGGATGGGGTCCGTCTCCACCACCTCCGTCAGAACTGTGGGTGCTTCAAATAAGTCCAATTGAGAGAAAAAATGCGTTTGAAACGACAGCTCTCACTTGTGTGCCACATTCCTCTGATGTTACAAATACCAAGTCAAACATCTTAAATTGCCTACATTGACCTTAAGGGTGTCCTCACACTAGTTAATGCATTCAGTGCCCAAGCATGTTTGACCCCCAATGTACAGTTTGACTAGTGAAACAAACTTAGTAAGGTGGGCCAGACATATGGAACAGACATGTCAATGATGCAACGGACATACTTAGGCACATATTTGTACTACATATGAACTAATACAAGTCTCCATAAAGGTTACCACAGTTTTCTGCTTAATGCCATTAAATCTGCTCCAAAAAAAAAAAAAAAAAAAAACTTCCTGCACAGCACGTTATGCTTGATTATCTAACCACCAAGTACCGAATGAACACAGAATAAGTACAGATGCTAGTTTTATGACGTTAATGTAGCTTGTTTTACCATAGCATCTTGCTATACAAGATTCCTTGCATGTTATATTTATTTTTTATTGTAAAAAAAAAAAAGTCACTGATGAAGCCAGGGGGGGGTCAGTTAACTGACAACTTTGGTCTGCTGGCTGGGGTGAGATTTGGTTTGGTTCTGCACATACACATGCATGTGTTATCTTGTAAATAGCCTGTACGGTTTGCAAATTGCCTCAGTTCTTTTGATGTAGCTAATTTTAGGTTCATAGTGGAATAACAGATTTGCCACAAGATCTCTTGCACGAGTGTTAAAGTCTGAAAGTGTGTCACACTAGATGTGTGAGAATTTGCAAGCCTGCATTTTAGTATTCTAGTATGATGTATGCAATTCTGAATTAGGGTATAGTTGAGTTTTGGCAGTTGTTCAGATCTATTGAGTCCAATGTTCTAATTTGATGGTTAGCATTAGCAAAGTGTAATTAAAGAAATGCAGTACCAAACTGCTGTCAAGAATATAGCACCAGGGTACCTCCCATGCAACAATCGTCTGCATAAACTAAGATTTGGTCAAATTTAGGAGTCATTAGTCCAGCATGGATTTAAAAAACACAAACATGCTGCACTGCATTCATGATAAATGTCATCATGCTCAAAACTACTCAAAATGACCACAAGACTGGGATATCAATCAAGAATCCCATTGCGATAGCGCTTTTCTTCGACACAAAAGAATCACACGGTGATGACAAAGAGCGTGCCCGGGCTAGGATTGTGAAGTGCAATGTGAGCATAGACCAGTTAGGCAGTCGGGGGGGGTGGCGGGTACAGTCGTGCTCAGGTCCAATATAAGGCAACCGGGCCGAGTGCGAGTACGCTCTATATGCGCATTGAGCTCCTTACTCACCCACGTACTTCTCAACCTCATTCACTTGTCCCCCAATGACCACTTTCCCAGACTTCCAGAGTAGGTCTTTCACTCGTTTGACGTTCTCCACATTGACCAGGCGGCCAAAGCTGCAAGACTGGCGTGGGTCAGACCCATAGAACTGGTTGAGGGAGGAGCGCAGTGCCTGCAGCAGCTGGTCACGCACGTCTGCATGGCACAGCACATGGTCAGGAGCCACCACGCTCTGTCCCGCATTCTGGAAGCGAGCCCAGGCGATGCGCTTCGCCGTCGTGCCAATGTCACACTGCCGGTCCACATAGCATGGGTTCTTACCACCCAGAACCAGCGTGACAGGGGTCAGCAACCGTGCAGCAACCTGTGCAACCTTACTTCCAAGGGTCCCGTTGCCTTCAACAGACAAGTTTTCAGTTATACATGGATTAAGATGCTAATGGTTGTAACCTTAGAGGATTTTAAAGGTTTACATTCAGTAGATTATTCCTTCCATTTTCTTTTGCTTTACAATGAACCTCTGTGCAACCCATGGGGGCTTAACCCATTCACTATTGGTGCTTTTCCACTGGCATACAGGAGCCAGGCTGCACCCAACCTGGACTGCAAAGACACTAGTTACAGCACAATTTCAGCTTGCTTCAGTTTTCCACCGCAGTAGGGTCGAGTCAGTAAAGGCATTGCCAGGTTTGGAGAGCAACAGTAATGTAAAACTGAAGAGATGCTTGTTTGTTGACATATTAGTACAGAGTAAATCATGACGTACACTTTCTGCTAGCACGTCTGTGAGACTCGCCATGTTATGCTAATTCTACTAGCATATGATGCTAACATTAGCTTGAGTAAATTTGCACTCCGATTCCCCCAAGTAGGAGGTTTGAAATTTAAGTGCCAAATTATTGGGAATGCATCAATACACCAAAAGATGTGGGATATCACTACTAATGAATAACATACAGAATATGCACCCCCTTAAAGTTTTCCATGCATAATGGAGGCAGATCAATTCGCTGTCTCTGCATTCTGACCGACCAGATGGTGGTGACGCAACAAGCTCACAGGTACGGGTTCCATAATTCAGTGGAAAACTGTCTTCACAGTTCAGCTCAGGTAGAGATTGGTTCTTGGTGGCAGTGCAAAAGCACCATGTGCTTTCAGTTGGGTCACAATAGACCGACAGAGCACACAGGAATTCCCCATTCAGTTATGGACATCAGTTCACAAAATGGAGTACATAAAGCACAAAAAAGTGCTGCCTCACCAGTAAAGAAGATGTGATCAAATTTTAGGTCTATAATTTCCAGTAGGTCATTGGTCCCGGCCAGGAGCACATGGTAACATTCCTAGAAAGGAGGACATTAAAATGCAGGTTATGGATATCGGCCCTAAAGATGGTTAAGGCTGAATGATGCCGGAGTCTGCAGCCAAACGCAACTCACTAGGAGAAGCAGTAAGACCTCCAAAGTCTCTCATAATGTTAAACACAATCGACAGTCTGACCACTGCGGAACTGATTCTGATGTGACCTCCGAGCATGGACTTACATTATCGAGGTAGGAAGGAAGGAGTCTGTGTAGAAGGGCTGCTGTGTGAGAACTAATTTCCGAGGGGTTGATGATAACACAGTTCCCTGAAGAACAAGCACAAGGCTGCTGGTGAATCAATATGTTCAGCAGTCAGTGGGTTTAAGAACTCAGAAGGCCAGAGCTATAGATAAAGCAAACTCTGGGCCAGGAGACAGGGAGGGAAAGATAAATAAAACCAAACAAGAACCTCCATTACCCTGAGGGATGTCAGATAAAGCCCTCAGTACTTTAGCACCAGCCTTATTCCCAGGACCATACATGCTGTGGTTCCACCTCGCTCTTATGGTTTTGCATTCAACTGAAGCATGAAAAATGGAAAAGCGAGCCGCCCCCCGGTAAAGAGTTACAGGCACAGCAGTAATGAAGGGTTTCACTTTTTAGCATACAGGTTAGCATTTCCAATAAAGCAATGCCAGTATTCACAGCCTGAGTTGGCTTACATATCTGAATGCATACAGGGTTAACTAGGAGGTGCATTAGTAATCAGTGCAAAGAGAAAAACTCTGCAATTGGATCACAAATGGTGGTTTGGGCAGTGACCTCCTTACCTGCAGCAATAGCCCCAACAAGTGGTACCAGGCAGTGCTGAACCGGGCTGCTCCATGCTCCCACAACCAGGACCACTCCGAGGGGTTCGCTCACCACCAGGCCCTCATCCAGTGAGGTGGCCTGCAATTCATATTACACTGTTAAGCCCCACCCCCTTTCTGACAATCAGACACACCTGTTTGTAAGATAAAAGCCCAGCTACAACCATCATACATCATGCAGTCAACAGCTGAGGGGTTTTAAATGAGAAGGGAAGAAAGACTAAGCCCTCAACCAAGTGAAAGCCAGGTTACAGTCAGCGGTCTAGAGTCATAGGTTAGAGCCAAGTTTTACTATGCAAGAGCAGGATCCAATACACAGGAATGACAGTCAATGCGAGAATATTACTCTCACCAGGGTACGATCCATGCGTTGTGGTTCCATCCACCTCTTCAAGTTACTGGCTGCATAAAGAGCCTCATTCTTCACCACGATCAGCTCTAACATCACAGTCTCAAACCGGGGCTGTTAAAAGACCCCCACCAGACACACACACACACACCTTAGCAGTTCTGCACTTGGCACAGCTACAAATTTTATAAAAGTTTTAGGACCTCAATTGCAGGTCCATCCCTACCTTGTGAAGATCCCTGCTTAGTGCATCCACAAAGTCACACTCGTGATCCTCCAGCATGCGGACCACAGCTTCAAGCTGGGCATGTCGGAAGCTCTCCTTCATGGCGCGGCCAGCCCGAAAGGCCGCTCTGGCCCGCTTCAGCGGCTCCGCACACAGAACAGGGCAAGTCTTCATACACGACTCCCCAGACTTGGTCCTGAAAAACATGTCCTTGGCTTCATTACTGATAAGCTCCGGGGGTTCTCTGGAAAACAGATGCATCACACCTTCCTATGGGTCTGATTAAACCACAAAAAATATTTTACAGAACAAAAGTATCATTAATTCTCCCGATTCACCAAATTTGTTTTCACGTATCTAATGGGCAGCTTATGTAAATCTGAGAAAAGTAATTCCCCTCTTACTTGAACGGAACATTTATAAATTGCATTTAGAATTAACAAGCGACAAGGTGTGTTGAACTACTATCAGACTAAAATCGATAGAAGATAGCATTAAAATCTTAAGAGTTACTTAAACATTCCTTTGTTAGGACAGTTTACAAATGCTTAGGTATTAAACGGTTAGAAAATATTTTGTTTCTTCCAGCACCGTCTGCTACAAAATAATCAAACTGAAGTCCAGTTTATGCACAGAAGAATGAACATCAAAACAAATTTGACGAACTTGGAATGTGTAACGATATGTGGACCATGGGTGGACGACACAGAAAGTGAAAGAAGAGAAGGAGAGTATGGGAAAAACAACGTACCGTTTCAATGCCTTGAACCATCGCGTTGGAGAGGGGCTCGGTGGAGCGCTCATGTTTTCAGAAATTGTAAAACACTAATCTGCGTTGAACATGGAGACAATCCGCTCCCCGATTACCTGTGACTCAAAAACGCCACCAACCAGCAAATCCACTACGGAGCGTCCTGCCCCTGCAGCACTTCCATGACCGGGGGAAAATAAACGAACAAGCGCATTTATACCAAGAGTAACTGCGCTTATTTTCCTTCAACACAGATCATACAAAGGTACTGTTCCGTTTTTGTCCCAGTAACATCTTACAGTGCCACAAAGTTTTAGAGAAAATTAAAAGTGGCCAAACAGTATTAAGACACCTGCAAATAGTATACAATTAAGCGGAGATGATAAATAATTAGGAGGCGCCATAGCCACTGATAACCCCGAACCCTGTTAGTGGCGCGTCTCATAAACACGATTTACTAAGATTACAAAGGCAGACCCTTTAGTAAACTGGGAGAATTATTCTATATTCAAAAACTCGTGAAAAGGGATTGACTAAGGAATTGACAGCTCTTATCTATGTAAAGGTTTGACACAAATAATGTATATTAAATAGGCCTATATTAAAATGAACAGTAAAGACACACGACGTTTTTCACTGGTTTAAATGGATTTTATCTCTGGGATATCCTGTGTACATAGGTGTTTTTGGGCAAAAATGCTTTTTGGGCAAACGGACTTTTTAAAGTAACATTTTTAAATGGTCACCTTTTCTTTTTAAA
>JAODUD010000040.1:37185876-37210848 GCA_026784285.1 Stomatorhinus walkeri | reverse complement strand
CTGATCCTTCCGGTCCCGTTTTTACCCCCCCCCCCCCCCCCCCCCCATGGTCCATTTCCTTTTGCCCTGCTTGTACTTTTGTTTAATAAAACCCCTTTTGGTTTTCCCCACACCTTCCTTCTGTCCATGCCTGTGACATGACACAAACATGTATGGACTGTTGTGTAACTGTTCCTCATTGTGGGATCTTTAAATGTTTAAGGAAATAAAATTAATTGATTTCTATCCGGTTGTGATTACTTGCCTTAAGTTAAAGAGTAATTAGTAGTGGTGCAGCAGCCCAATTTTATTTGGGTTTATAACAGTATGTACAAATCGCTCCATATTTTGGTGGATATCATTTAACAAACACAAATAAAAACAAATAAAATAGTGAAATATTTTACCGAAAGATTAAGTGATATATTGGGCTTTGGGGTTGAGGTTGGCTGTTTTTATAATTGTAGTATTTTTATGTCCAAAATACACATGGGTGCTCCATGAGCTAGACTGTGCGTATTTAATATTTTATTATTCTACATAGAGCTTATTATGGCTTGTTCTTCCATACATCTTGTAGTCAGACTCATAGCCACATAGCTCTGCTTGTCCAGCCTGCACCTCAGTACATCCAACTTGACCCTATCATCTATGTACCTCAGGAGAAATCAAGAGCAATCCAGCTCCAGTTATGGTGAGCCTGTGTCCACTGCTGTCTCAGTTTTCTATTTCTGGCTGACAAGAGTGGAATCCGTCATGGTCGTTTGCTGTAGTATCTCATCAGTTTCTAGGTTCTACATGTTGGGCATCCTGAGATCCTTTTTAGCTCACCACAGCTATAGAGAGTGGCTATCTGAGTTACCATAGTCTTTCTGTCAGTTTGAACCAGTCTGGCCATTCTCCTCTGACTTCTCTCATCAACTAGGCATTTCCATTCACAGAACAGCTGCTCCCTGGATGTACAGACTGCGGTGTGTGAAAGTACCAGGGTCAGCACTTACAGAAACACTCAAACCAGCCCGTCTGGCACCGACAATCATTCCACTGTCAAAATCAATGACATCACATTTTCATTCTGGTGTTTGATGTGAATATTAACAGAAGGTCCTGACCTGCATCTACATGATTTTATGCACTGTGATGCTGCCACATAAGATTAGACTATTGCATGAATAAGCAGGTGTACAGTTGTTCTAATAATGTGCTCAGTGCATGTATATAAAAATAAATCCCAAACACACAGCAGTACAGGTAAGACTTTAATGGTAAAAAGCAATATTCTATGTGCCTTGATTAACACCTGCCAGTAGATTTGTATCCAGATTAGGATTTTTAGTAGGGGAATAATTTGGCTACAATTTGGAAAGATATGTAGTAGATGATGATTTTAAATAAACCTATCACCTAGTGCAAATAATCCCCATTCACTTGTGTGAAAAGAATTTACAAAGACGGAGTGCTTAATGTAGTTTGATTCATTTAAATCTTGTGAAGATGGATGGATGTACTGTAATAACGAGGCACTAAGCACAAGGGTAGCTATAAATGTTTAAGAAAAATGAAAGGTTTACATGGTAAGTTAACAATAATGTTATTACATTACAGCAGAAATAACTTCAATGAGATTATACACAATAATCAATTTTACATTGAAATAAACCTAGTATTTCACACAGTGCAACCAATATTTTTTTAATCTTCCAAGACACTTCTAAGAGGGAGAAAGTATTTCATCTCTTTCTTTTCCTGGATTCATGTTCAAAGGGAGAGCAAGTGTAAAATTTCATGACATCATTAAACACTGACGAGTAAGATCAGGAACACTAGGCTGAGCCAGTGAGGTATCTTTTGACTCTGGTGAACTTGAAGTTGTCACTCTTCTAAATCCATCATAAACAAGTCCCCATATCATCCAGACTCTTATGGTGGACATCACTGAAGTCGATTTCGTACAAAGCCCTTGAAACGGCATTAGGACAGGACTGATGTGACCACAACACACTTAAAACAAGACAGAGCCCTTTCTTAGAAAACACCAGAGATTTCCATAAAAATCAGTTTGACTGACCTATAAAGAAATGCAGATTCCTTTATACACGTGTAATTTAAAAACGGATAGCAAATATTAATAAAAATCTCCATAGTTGTTTCCCCCAGCAGTCATTTATACATTTACATATGCATATCAACATTTATGGAAATGTTACGAATAGATCTATGACTAGGACTAGCTGTTCAATGACATCCAGCTGTACATCAATTTGAGCTCCAGTGCCCATTACTGAGGGTCACACTTTTCCAGAGGTGATTTTAGGACCCTGATCTTAAAAGGGTCAGTAAACCAAAGACCAGTTTTGTGAAGCACAGGGCCACCATGAAAAGCCTCCTGAAAGCTCCTTAACTGCCTCACAAGGAGAATCCTCACTACAATCACCTACCCATCGGACGGGGAGAGGCTAGCTAATACCAACCCAGATTAAAAAAATTAATTATTCATTTCACAAACTGAACAACTGAAATGCTGGACTCTGCAACAGCAACCTGGATGTTACACTCACAGCACATGCATTCTGTGTGTTTGATGATTGGGTACTTTTACACAGCTCCAGAACTGAAAAACACTCAAGAGGAAAATAAAACGTTTTCAGAGAAAACCCCCTGTTTGCTGGGTTGCAAGTACACAAAGACTGACTGATGCCTCAAACAGACAACTTTGCATAATTAAATTAGAATTAGTCTATTGCTCTTCTTTTTAACCCTTAACACTTCACTCTGAACTCCCATAGTAGTGCCAAGAGGTTACATATTGATTTTCACAAGACAGTCCATCAATTATGCAACTTTACAAATGTTAAAGAAAAGGGCTCATTAGAATTCCATGGGGAAAACATTTAAAAACCTAATTATTCATCTATAGCTTTTCAACAAAAATTGGAAAAAATAAAAACCCTTCTTTCAGTGTCATGGAGATGATTAGTTGACTTAAAAAAACAAGCCATCCCACAATGCCTTGGGTGAGGGCTATAGTACATGTCCTTTTTCCCTGCTTCCTATTGGACGGGTTTGAGCACAGGTGGATGTTTGCGTACATGCGTCTGACAGCACCCAATTCGCAGCGGGCTTTGCTGCTCGAGGAGCACAGCCTTCTCACAATCTCTGCTATAATTGTGGTTGCCCCCCCCACCCACGTTTATGGCTTCATTCCCAGAGATAAGGTGACATTTATAAATTCTTCCCCACAATGCAGCACAGCTGAAAGACATGAAGGATTTTCCTCAAGGGAGTCAACATGTTAGCAAATCTGAACCATGGTACGTGGTCCATTTCTCATTTGCCTGGCAATTCATGGCGGCAATAAAAGAAGTCGCCATAGAAACAAGAACATTTGGACTTCAAGCTATCATCTGTGAAAATGGCTTCGCGTTTTTGTGTTATCCATATTTTAAAGCAACAAAACAACGCTGTAGCAAAACAGACCTCTGTCACCGATTTGTAGAACAAGATCAGATATGTCACTTGTCACAAGGTAGAAGAATTAATGCTGCAACGGTTTTAAAAATGTGTGCCATGTACATTAGATGCCAGTAGTAGTTAATGTTGTCTCTCAGCATTGGGAATGGATGTGTAAATGAAGGTGCAAGGAATCTAGTCATATTTGATCAATTCTGCAACAGCAGTAAACAGGCAGAAAGCAGGACGGGGAAGATACTGTCCTCAGGAAACAGGAATATGGGTAAAACTGATACCCTCTACAGAACAAGGTGATTTTGTAAGGATAGTGTTGAAACCATATAAAAACACAAAGACACCCAGTCTCCAGCTGCTGTTACAGGAAACGTGTCTTCAGAAAAAAATAAATGCTTTAGACACTCATTTGCATGTTTCTCAATTTCTATTTAAGGATCGTGCCAGGTATGTGTAATTCCCCATAATTCCTTGGTGTGTTCCTGTAATTTCTTTCTTTTTCATGGCTTGCATTTGTATTGCTATCCAGTTTAATAAATATGTAGTGAGAGATCATAAACCTTGTTCATATGCCTGAGAAACACTAGATTTTAAGAGGCATCTAATTACATTTCATTAACCTAGTGTTCGGTTTTAACCATGGGCTATAGCTGAGAAGTTTTAGTTAAAAGTAAAGTTTTTCTGTCTCAGATGCCTTCTAATCGTCAAATCCAGTCTCAAAATGTCTAACTGATTGGCCAGTTTCGCAGCCAGGTGTCAGGTTGAGGGGCATCCTCCGATAGGGTGTAGGAGTGCACAGGCAGCTTTAAGGTATCAGAGAGGGGGAGCTTCCTGTCTGCATGGAGTGCCGGCAAGAGGAGTGTCTTTTGGGTGCGGTGCCAGTAGACAGGGCCTCTCTGGATCCCAGAAGTTTGAGTGGAGCCTTAAGACAGCTCGAAGCCCGTGTTCATGCTGATAGCGTAGCGCAGCTTGTCCCGGAGCACGCTCTTCTTGCTGTAGTTGGGCAGCTTCAGCAGGTTGAAGCAAGTGGATGAGGTGGGCAGGCGGCCTCCTGGCTCCTTCTTCCGGATGGTGAAGAAGCCCCGCAGGACACTGCCTAAGGTGTCCCCTGTGTCCTGGAGCACCCGAGACACACACACACACACACTTTCAGCTAAGAGACATGCAGCTCTAAAGGTGGCTGAAAAAGTATTCAGGTTCCTCAGACAGTATTATACCCAGCCTCACCTGATCATCAGAGACTTCCACACAACGAATGGAGAATGGCGGCTTGAGGTAGGCAAAACCCAGGAGGGGGGGGCGGGAGCAACTGGTGACAAACTGAGGACGACAACAACCACCAACAGCAATAACAAAGCTGACGCTAAACAGCAACACCGTCATATACGGAAAAACCATATTATCACAACAACCACCATTACCTACTACTACAGCAACACCACCAACAGCACTACCAGCAACATGATATGGATCCACAGACCTAAGGTCTGCTACGGATACCCAAGATGTTTCACCTTGAGAAACATTGCCCTCTCCACTGCCGAAAAGTCACTGGATAAGATGTCCCACAGCCAAATAATCACGCGGTGGCTGCTGTGGAATCCTCCGTAGTACACAGTGTGTTTCCTGAAAGGAGAAAAAAACGAGAGGTTAAGGGGATTGAAGCCCAACAAAACCCATGAAAGTCACACACACCTCTTACTTTAAGACACACTCTGGCAAAATGCAGAACACCAGAACCAGTCAAAAATGCAAATAATTAATCATAAAAAAGCCTGGAACAGCATAGCAAAGCACAAAAGCTGCAGATCCTGCAAACCCTGCAATGGAAACCCCCTTGAGCAAATTGCAGAACATAGTTTGGTAATTATGCAGTCTACATAAAGAATTAACAAGCGTTCCTAATGCACAGGTGCTCACTTGAGATCATCCAGGTCGATCTCAGCATTGTCCCCGGAGATAAGTCGCTGCACCTCCGGAGTGGAGAACATGTGCAGCCACTCCGGATTGATGATACAGCGGAAGCCACGGATGAAGGCCGCTGTCTGATCTTTGATCTGAGTGTGCATCCGGAAGTGCGCCATCAGGTGGATGTAGCTGATCCTGCAGTGGAGCGGCGACAATGGTAAGGACTGGCCAAGGTGGCCAGGAAGCACCTTTCTGCTGCTGCCTCCTAATACGCAGCAGTTTGGTCAGACGCTGCTTACACACCAGAAAGTCCAGAGAAGGTGACCTGCTGTCCAATTTGTCCAAACTGTTGCAATACATACTAGTGGTGTTCACATGCTGGTATATGAAGTGTCAGCAATATAAACTGAATACATATTAGAGAATCATGAAAGCATGATGATAAGCTGCTGAATTCTTAAGCCGTAAAAGAAATTTGGGAAATGTAGCTACAACTGAAGAACTCACTTATTTTCATTGGTGACTGGCATGGTCTTTCCACCTGGGATCAGCTCATGGCAGATCAGCTGCGAAGACACACAGAGCTTTAACTTATGGGTCAAGGGTCATCTGCGCTGTCTAAGCCAATGTTGTCATGTTTCCATGTGGTCAATAAAGGAACGGAAATCGATCAGCCATTACCTGTCCCATGACTTCTTCATCATATGACAAGGTCAGACCAAGGTCGCTGACATCTCCGTCATAGCGCTACAATTTTAAAGGTGAAAGAAAACTAAATGAAGGGGACAACAGCCTGAGAATGAATTTAAAAATACATACGGGGTGAGCTTTAGGAAGTTGATAGGGAGGACAGACCTTTATAGAGGTCAGATTTTTGTAGAACTCCGAATCCAGGGAAGGCAGCTCATCAATAGAGCTGTAGAAATTGCTGTGATGGTGGCCCAATACTTGACTCAGGAAGAAGGAGGCAAAAGGCACATCCACCACAATGCCCTGGAACCCACATGCATTTAAAAATACTTCATGAGAAATCATCATCATCATCATCATCGCCAACAACAATGATCAACAGATGGGTTATCAGCACTCTCAATAACCCAGGTATTCAGACTGAGGGGGACTGTGGGAAACTGACCTCATACATGGCCTTGCCCAGCATCCTACCCACAAACTCAAAGAGTTGTAGGTGGTTCTCATGGATGTTGGATGTTGGAGAAGGATAGAGCCTCTCATTTCCACTGGTGGTCTATTATTTTAAAGAGAGTTAATGAAGATCATTTGAGTCTTTACAATGGAGATTCGCAAAGAATACAACCAGTAATGTAAGAATACCAAACCTTAAATAGGTTGAGTGCTGGATTGAAGACTTTCTTGATGATCTCCTCCAGAAACTCCTTAAAGACCCCATCCTGGTCAATACCGGCCTCATCCACCCCAAGATCATTGACAAACTTCACTCGGATGACCCCCTTGATGGAGTTGATGGGTAATCGGCGCAGCTGGTCATAGCCATCCTAAAGTCCATGGAAAACACTCTCATATGTATCAAGTTGCTTAGATGACATAATGGCTGTATTATTTTCCTGCCTGCCACCCAGACCAGGATAATCAGTTAGAAGATTGATGGATGTATTCCTAGTCCTTTGCTACATACCTCCAGCATTCGAGAACGACGAATGGTGATATGGGTAACATGTGGGGAGGCGGAGCTTGTCTCCACCAATCCCAAAGTCTCCTTTTCTTTTGTCACAATATTACGGAATAAAAGGACCCTCTGCAAAGAGAAAATGAAAATGGATGGAGGGTCAAACCCTGAATGGTGATCTGGGATGGAGTGAAAAGGAGAAGAGGTACCCTGACACTTGCAGGGGGATTCCCCGATCACTCACATTTTTGTGCGGGATGACATGAGGGATGTACTGCAGCAACAGCTGAGCTCTTCTCTTTCCCTTCTCCAACTCTTGGAACAGAAGGCTTGGCTTCAGGTCTCTGGGAATGCACATGGAAAATGTGAAGGAAGACAGTTAGGTAATACTAAAAATGCAGCAGCAACTCTGTCCCTTTTAGCAACTACGAGCAAGGCTAGTATGCTGAAGGAGTCTGAGTGCCAGGGTCACTCACTTGCGTAGCCAATGGTCATCGGGGGTGAACCGGCGCCGACAATCACGTTCATAAAGCACCATTAGCCAGCCGTGGACACTGTGAAACAGGTCCAACTTCTCACCCTTAGCATTCTCTAAGCAAATGACACAGTAAAGAAGTGTCAATGTAAACCATGAGGCAAGTCGTCACCCTCCTTCTGAGAGAGCCTTGCAGAATGGCAAAGGACATACCCAGGATGCCATCCCAGATCATCTTGTACACAAAGTTGTTCAGGAAGGAGGAAATGGTCACCAGCTCCTCAATTTTGAATGAGATTTGCTCCTCGTACACTTCAATGTCATCCAGGATTCTACAATCAATGACAAATTTGGCCAGTCAAATCAGCCTGGAACCACTGAAATTAAAAGAAACTGATACAATAAAAACAAAAAAACTCCTCCAGGGCCATGTTTCAGAAAGCAGCACTTCTTGCTTAGCTGGATAACTTGTCGGATTTAAGGTACCCCAGTATAAATGGGCTTTATCTTCATTCAATTACATTTAGGCCAGACTACCTTAAATTCAGCTAAGCATGAAATCCTGCTTTGGGACAGCTGGAGGTGAAAGTGAGCCGTCTTCTATTTAAGGTGGCCCTACGTGATGAGATGCCGGGAGCAGTCACAGAAGAGCATCAGCATGGCCAGGAGCTGCTTGGAGTCATCGGTGTCATTGTTCAGGCACTCCAGAAAGAGCTTGAGTCCCCCCTGGGGTCCTAATTCGCAAATGAAGGCCCATAGCTTGGGGAGCAGGTCATCCAGGTATGTAAGTCCTGTGGAGGAGAGATGCAAGGGTGCAGTTTAGAGGCAAGTCTGGGCCTCTAATAAGACAGAGGTGGTTGTGTCATCAAAGAGTTCAAGGAACTGACCAGTGAGGATCTGCAGCCGGATCTGGTTGAGCGTGGTCAGGGCTGTCTGGTAGAGCATGCAGACACTGCACACTTTCTGCACCTCAATCGAGTCCACTCGCCTGCCCCCAACAGGCTTCAAGATGTTGCGTACAGACGCAGACTTCTGGAAGGCCCTCTTGAAGAGGCCTGTGCAATGCGACACAGGTGAAGCCTTCAGAGAAGCAGCTTGATGCCTTGGCTTTGTCCAAGTAATCCAAAGGAGGTCACTTTCTTAGGTCATGCAATTCATGTCTCTAATGTACTTACGGCATCAAATAAGAGACCTAAGGAGCTACCATACAAAACTGTAGTCTTAGGAAATTTATTATATAGACTATTATAGATGGATGAAATGTGTGCTGTGTGACGGCACTCAGCGGCTGCGTTGCACTCCTTACTTTTCACCGGCAGGTTGTTCTGAGAAGTGGTGGGCTGTGGAGTTTGGGGCATTGGCTCCTGGCTATCTAGCTTTTTGCTAAGAACGTCAGAAAACAGAGTCCGGATGATGGACACACCCCACAGGAACTGAAGCTGTCGGGTGACCAAAGGCATGGACTCGTTCAAACTGCAAAAGGAGGAAGAGATTTTTCAGCCTTCGGGGGACAGAGATGCCAATACTCGGGGTCACCTTTGAACTTCCACCGACCCGTAATCGACCGTCTGAGAGAACCAGCCCAGGACAGGGTGCCAGTGCGTGAGGTTGGACTTCTTCTGGGACACGTAGCGCTGGCAGTAGGACAGCATGTCCGTCAGATCTTTCACAAAGTGACCGGCCTCCTCCTCGAGCACCTTCTCCGTAACGTATCCCAGGTGAATCAGATTCCCTTAAAGTTTAAAATAAACAATATCAACCAGTCAGTCGTTGTCACACAAGACACAAGTATGAACTTAAAAGAACTATAATAATTCTCTCCGCCTTAAATTATTGTAAATGGGTTCATCTCTCGAATGAAAACTACAAAAGCAGAACACAGAGGAGACCCACCCAGCAAACAAAGCGTGTGACTCCCCTCCAGGCAGACGCATATGTCTACGCACTGCTCTTCCCGGCTCAGGAAGATGATGAACTTCCGGAGCAGTTCGTGAGTCTGAAAGGAGGTCATGCACTGGACAAAACCAAAGAAATGTTCTTAGACCATCAGGAAGAAACTGAGGGGTTCTAGGTTTTGGATTTCTGCATTTTGTTGTGACCCCCCCCCCCCAACCTGGAATTCACCTCTGTGCTCACCTCAGGTGTGAGAGAGCTGAAATGTGAGACGATGGCTGGAACAGACATGATGTGGATCAGGAAGGACCTCAGGAGGTTGTCGGAGAAGTGAGCAGCAACAACAGGTCTGAGAGTAGTAACATGTGCACTTAATTATTCACCAGTGGGAGGTGGAGACTAAGACCATGTTCATCAGTCAGTTTCATAGACACATCAGTTTAACTATCCAGCTCAACGCACATCTGTTGAAACAGCTGTCAAAAATATTTAAATATAAAACATTATAAAATCACTTTAAATGTAAATTATTCATAGAAACCTGAGCTCTAAATTGTCCCAGTTCTGGAACAAAGACATTTTTCAATTCAGAGATACAATGGACAATAGATTCAATCTAATTAGGATTATACTGATAAATTTTAATTTCTCAACCATGTAATGCCTTATAAAATGGAGCTGAACAAGGGAATGTTTCAAAAATGTGACAACAAGAGGAATAAAAACAACATCATTTTCATGATATTTTTCATTTTTAAATCACCAGGATCAGAAGGTAGTGATTTACCTTAATGAAAGCGTGAATATTGCTGTGAGGGTTCCTTTAGAAAACGATGGTCTGGATCGAGCCAGTCCATTAGTTAATAAAATCTGAAAAGAAAAAATAAAGGCAAAATAAAATCAGTGAAAACAGCGAAGCAGGAAATAACAGGGACTTGATCTACAGGGGACTGCAGCACCTGCAGAACGGTGTAGAACCCCTTCTGGTTGAGGTGACCCATGATATTCTCACAGATGCGAGTCAGCGCTGGTCGAAGACTCTCCCCTGAAACAGAAACAGTGGATGACCACCCTTTTGGAGTGAGAAAAACTGCTGGCTTCTAATGTTGAATGTATTCTGGCATGGAATGTCTTCTCTGGCCTGACACTAACCTTTGCCTGTAACAATCTTCCATGTTGAGGTGTCTGTGAATGTCACCAGCATGGTGAGATACAGAGTAACCATTTTGCTGTCCTGCATTATGTCAGGCTAGAAACATGAAGGAAAACACAGCCATAGTCAGTGTTAGAACTGGGAAAGCTAACCTCACACTGTCATAGAAAATAATATTCTGGCACACTCCAGAAAGAAATCATACCTTCAGCACTTTCAAGAACTCACAACACACCCACAGTATGTCTTTAATTTGTTTAATCCAAGGGATGGTGAGGTCTTTGGACAGTGCAAGGGACACATACCATGCCTAAAGAAAAACATATAAAATCAGTTCCAAATGGCGACTGTGATGTCAGCAGTGATCTCTTCCACCCTGCTCCAATAGAAAGATGCCTGAGCACTGACCTTTTGGTCATTTTCTGCTTCCATGCTGCTAAGTATCACGCGACAGAGCTTCTCAAATCTCTACATGAAAAGAAAATGGTTAGAATTGCCTAAAAATAGTAATAATGGTATATATATCCACCAATACACACCCAGGGTGCAATTAGCATCTTTAGAATTTAAAAAATATATAGCCAAGGTATTTAAAGGAATTAATATAAAATATATAATATGTAATGTTACGTACGACTCAAGGTAGAGTCCATACAACTCCATAGTACCATAGTATCTTTAGTAAAATAAGGTATACCACATATCAATAACCAAGAAATCTAATTTGTAACACCACTTATATAACTGTATTTAGGCCCAGTCCTTACAAATTACATGAAAATATAACATGATTTTGTAAGTGCTCATTAAACAGCCACTAAAATATCTATCTTTTTTAAAAGATTGCATTAAAATATCAGATTGACTCACCAGCTTATCATGCTTACTGTATATGAATAATAATTTTCTTGCATTTTTAAAAATGGAAAGTGCATTTCTTTTGGCGGTTCCAGCTTCATAAGCTTGAAAGAACTCATCCACCTCTTTCCTGGAGAAGCCAGAGATTGTAGGTGTGTGTAAGAAACGTCACTATAGTTTAAACACAGTTGTCCCATAAATGGCCACAGAAATCAATGTCTATATAAGGAATACATATATTAGCAAATATATAATACCACCCTTTCACCTTGTTAGATCTGTATCCTTACAATTTAATTATAAGTGAATATTCTGATCATTTTTTCGCGTGTTCATAATATTGTAACGCATTCATTGTATCAACAATGTTTTACCATTTCGCACTTCATTTGTGCGAAAGCAGTTGTCTGATGCATAAAAGCAAACTTGAATGTTGTGAAATTCTGAAATCTATTAAAACCTACAATGCTAGGTCTAAGACATCATGCAAACCTTATTTGCTTCTGCAACCGGCAGCGGCAGAGGAACCTCCGGACCAGTGCCTGGATCTGGGTGGCGGATCTTTCACGCTCCTTGTGCCCCTTCCTCTCTTCCCGAGCTTGCCTGGCTTTATCCAGGAACTGGGACTTGGAGGTCTGGGCCACGCTGAACATCTTTCCTTCCTAAATGGCACTATCATTCACGTTACTGAGACGACAGTCACAGTGCATGCATTTACTGCAAACGACATGCTTTGCCTGTGTTCAGAGGACGTCAATACAGTGAATCAAAACTCTCATGAGTGATAATACAGATTGTACTGACCGACTGATTTTATCTGGAGATCCTCAGCTCATGCAGCCTGCTTTATATATCCCATCGTTTTGCGAGAATCCCGAGTTCCAAAGGGCTGTGGATCGCTTACAGACCTCCACAAATAACCCGGGATAAAATCAGCATGGGCTGGGGACAGGGTCATCTCTGGGAAGAAACCACACGGAGAAGGTGAATGACGCTGATTTCACGGCAACTAAACCGCAGTTCGTGAAAACTTTAAAAGTTCATCGTTACTGGATGGCTCGTTTTTCGGCGACATTAATGTCCTCCTCAAGTTACAAACCAACAAGAAGCTGGCTGAGCTAGATGCAGCCTGCTTGCTACACCCATTACAAGAAAAAAACAATAATACGTATTACTGTATAACTAATCATATTCATTGCTGAAGCTCAGAATCCGTAATAATTAGCTAAACATAATCCGACGGCATATACAGATGATAAACAACTTATTAAAATCAACAACCCTCAAAAAAGATATAATGTTGCATGTTTGGGTGTAGCCATGGAATGACAGGCTTGCCCTTTACTGTATAGCAAACACAAGTATAAATGCAACAATATATGTGCCAGTTTATAAATATTAACCATATCTAAATAACGACTTAAATGACATTTCAACAAAAGAAGATGATTACGTTTCCTGGCTATTTACTCCTTCAACTAAACAGCGAGTATTGCAAGCTAGTGGCATCCCATTTCGTAACCTAACAAACTAAAGATACACAGCACAAGACATAAAATGAAGAAGAAGTGAATGCCCGGCGATAATAACACTGTCAATTATATGACCGAAGAGAACCAAACGATCCAAAAACAATAAGAGCAAAAAATATACACACAGATCAGCCATTAATCCTGCCGTTGTCACCTTGAAATGTGTCCGTGCAGAAAACGCCCGTCTTTGACATTTACCCAGCAGGCGAACAAGCGCCACCATTAACAGCACACATGTCCTGCTTAAAACAGACCCAATGGGTGACGCTACCCCCTCTGCAACACTCTCAAACAAAACCCACATTAAATTTTGGCAATAATTTACGAACTCTTATTACTCACCAATTACGTTATTTAATTAGGCTCCAGAACGGCTAAACCGACACAATGCCTTATTTGGGGTGGCGCCGGTTTTGAAGAGATAGTGTATGTGCGTTTAAAATTTCATTTATTAATAGAGCTGTCCCCCGTGTTCATGTGTACGCACGAATGAAACTGGGCACATTGACATCTCATCTGGATCATGTTATTATTTTTTACTGGGCACATATCAGCTAAGTGGAGAGAGATATGCTGCATTAACCGGGGTGCGAGCCGTTTAAATCGCCCATAAGATCACGCTGTAAATGCTACCGGAAGCACCGTCAGACTTGCCGGCTGTGGGAGAGTGCGCCGCATATACGCTTACGTCATTGACCGGAAGAGAATGCCAATCATATGAGGCCCTTTTTTGGACCGGAAGTGGGCAACTGGCCGACAGCTTCGGAGGCTTGCAGAGCGCTTCTCGATTCTATGGTAATGAGAAAAAAAGCGGTTTAAACATTAAAACTGTTGGTATTGCTGTTCCGTGTCGGCAGGATGATCTGTGGGTCTGGCAGCGTTGTAGGTGATAGCGGACTTTTTGTTTCTTGAGGAATGCAGCCTGCTAATTGCTAACTGCGTTTAGAGGGCAGAAGAGGCACGACTCCATTTTAACTGGCAAATTAATTCGATGTGTTATCTATATTCGGCTCTGATAATGGGGTCACCCAAGTAGTCTAATAGCTGCCAAACCGGGTACCAGGTTACCAAAAGTTGGCGAATGTTCTGCATACTTTAATTGCCAGGCTACCGCTATGGCTAAGGTGTCGCTGGCTAACTTACGTCGTTAGTAAGTGAAGGGTGTTAGTAATGGGGACTGCTTTACGGTGCTGAGCTGGTAGTATCGCAGCCTAAACTATACGTATATATTGTATGTCCACACACCTCCTCAGAACTGTCCATATACTGAATGCCTCCTTTGATGTTGACCCTCCTCTTCAGTGGTGATTTTGTTCCTGTAAAGAAGTGGGACCCTTCTCATTGCCTACATTTGTTCGCGTTTACTCGTATTTAAGCCTTTGCGCAGCAACCAGGCTAGACACTAAATGAACTCTGTAACAGTTTTTGGTATTTTACTGTTGAACGTTTAATGTATCGTGAATTATGCGTTACTGGGATTGAAATACGTATCTGCAGATCGGTGATGTTGAACTTCCTGGAGAATCTTCGCCGTGTGTTTGGCTGATGGACCCTGATTATCCCGGTGTATGGAGTGAATCATTGTTCTCCGTGTATCCATCTGGATGTTTCTTTAGAGCAAGTTAAAGATCTGTGTGACCACAGCCACTTCTTCAGAATCGAACAGTGTAACTTCAGGGATCCGAAGCCTGGTCTTTAACCACCGCCTGATGCTCTTCGCACTTTCAGGAAGAGATGTCAGGAGACAGTATGGTCAGCTCGGCAGTGCCAGCAGCTACGACTAGGACCACATCTTTTAAGGGCTCCAGTCCCAGCTCCAAGTATGTGAAGCTGAATGTGGGAGGGGCGCTGTACTATACCACCATGCAGACACTCACCAAACAGGACACCATGCTGAAGGCCATGTTCAGTGGCAGAATGGAGGTGCTAACGGACAGTGAAGGTGCTGATCGGCCGGGGGGGTGGTGGGGTTAAGCGTTTTGTTAAGTGTTTTGGGTCTTTTGATTTTGAGTTGCTGTTTCATGTTGGTTCATTTCATAGTATGTAATTACTAACCAAACTCGCTTAGCTCGAATGTATTTCAAAAACCTTTCCTAAATCATTAAAAAATTTCCATTGTACAATATGTTTATTCCCATAGATGTTTTTGTCCGCTAATAATGTGCCTTTCCGGCCTGTTGGCAAGAGTCAAAGCTTTTGTGAAAGCACAAAGCCTCCCTGATTTAGCCGCTGAAGGAAATAATTAGCGCATTGTCTAAACTGAGAGCTGAAGCTTGATTTAGTCTAGAGGTGTTTGTTAGGAACGGAGTCTGTTGTGCTGTACTAAATTTACATTGTTACTAGTGAATGAAAGTCATGATGTTTCTCCCAGAATTCTTGCATACAAAGTTTTTTATTCTTAGCCTATAATTTGATCCCCAAAACCCTGGTTGATGATATTCTCCATTGTTGATGGATGTTGAGGTAACTGATACTTTGCTACAAGTGTATCAAGTTCCAGTTCCATCCCCAGGCTGGATCCTCATTGACCGCTGTGGGAAACATTTCGGCACTATCCTAAACTACCTGCGGGATGGGGCAGTGCCACTTCCTGAGAGCCGGCGGGAGGTGGAGGAGCTGCTAGCCGAGGCCAAGTACTATCTGGTCCAAGGGCTGGCAGATGAGTGCCATGCTGCCCTGCAGGTGCAGTGATCTCCCTCAGCCCTGCTGAGCCTCTCCCTCATTACTGCTACCAGTGTGTGGAGGATACAGAGTAACCAGCTTGTCCATTGCAGAATCTCTCTCATCAACCAAAGCATTATGGTTGTAGGAAAATCAGAGGTTCTGTTTGAACTCCAGTAACTCACAGTGGAGTGCTTTGTCTCAAAGATCATGACACAGTTTTTATTCATTGTGTTTCATTTATGATACTGCCCGTCGCACTTTCATTTGTTGCCAAGAAACTCTGATCTGGCGTCAGTGGGCTCACGCGTGTTTTGTTTCAGAACAAGCACACTTATGAGCCGTTCTGCAAGGTGCCCCTGGTGACCTCTTCCAAGGAGGAGCAGCGACTCATCGCCACCTCCAATAAGGTAGGCAGGCTATCCTGTGAGACGTGGTGAGAAATCAAGGCTAGAAATGTATCCCCTTAACCTGGGCGTTTTCCTTTTCTCTCCATTCAGCCCACAGTAAAGCTGCTGTACAACAGAAGCAACAATAAGTACTCCTACACCAGGTAAGGCGGGCCCATGTGGGAAGCAGGGTGAGAAAGGGGAAGGTCTGCCTGCTACGAGGCCGCTGTCACCCCAGTGTGCCAAGTTCCCCCGCCTGACCACATTCTGCTGTGCGTTCCAGCAACTCTGATGACAACATGCTGAAGAACATCGAACTGTTTGATAAGCTGTCGTTGCGCTTCAACGGGCGAGTGCTCTTCATCAAGGACGTCATCGGGGACGAGATCTGCTGCTGGTCCTTCTATGGCCAGGGCCGCAAGATCGCTGAGGTGTGCTGCACTTCCATCGTCTATGCCACAGAGAAGAAGCAGACCAAGGTACCGTATTCGTGGAGTAAGGAGCTAGGCTTAGCAATGACTGGAATAATTTAATTAGCTGGAATGCAGGTGGAGCTCAGCTCTCATGCAGGTCATAGTGTAAACCAGTGTTTCCCAAACCAGTCCTCGAGGCACACTGGACAGATCCACATTTTGGTTTTATCCCAATTCCCTGAACACCTGACCTAAGCAATCAGGAGCTCTAAGCACCTTACCCACTTTGCTGTTTCCTTTTACACAACAATAATGGCCTGGAAGTTGTCTTTACTGTGTATATGACAATAAACTTGATAAAACAACAAAGTGGATTTGTCCAGTGTGCCCTGAGGGCTTGTTTGGGAAACACGGGTGTCAACAGCTAAGTAATATAGCTAGCTATGTCTGTATGCTGGTGTCCTGCATTAGCTCTGTAGCACTCTTCCCCAGATGCTGGGCCACAGGACCAATTTCATTGGGTCTCAGAGTTTCTGGTTAAAAAAAAAAGCTCATGTCAGATTTTTATGTGTATGACCACATTGTGCTGCTGTTACTGTCCTGAGGCTAAAGCAGGTGAGAAGCACTGCTCTGTAGCACTTGTGCTGTACAGGTAACTGACACAGGCACCTTGGCTAACTTTCTGCCAAACACATTAAGCAGTTAATACACCTGACATGATTTTGTAATAGCGTATAAAAAAAGAACAGTTTTCTCTGCGTCGTCCTAATGTTTCTGGTGCATCCCTCCAAGGTTGAGTTCCCGGAAGCCCGCATCTATGAAGAGACCCTCAACATCCTCTTGTACGAATCCCAGGATGGTCGAGGGCCTGACAATGCCCTGTTGGAGGCCACAGGGGGCGCCGCAGGCCGCTCGCATCACCTAGATGAGGATGAGGAGCGCATTGAGCGTGTACGCCGGATCCATGTGAAGAGGCCGGATGACCGCACACACCACCACCAGTGACCGTGTCACGCGTATATACAAGGCGTACGTAAACATGCATCCACACACGTACCCTCACAACTAGAAGCCTGTGCCTTATAACAACCACCGCTCCCCGCACAGGAGTCCCCTCAGTTACCCCCAGCTGGGGTCGGGACTCTTTCTGGAGCCATGGTGCTCCTGGACTTTGAATCTGCTTCACTATGACTGACACGATGCCTGAAGCAGAGGGCTCGCCGCAGCACGTGACTTTTGGCACCACACCCCCCCCCCCCCGTTCTGGTGGGGAATGGGTGGGAGATGTGTGTCTGGGGAGGAGCAACGCCGTCTGTGTCTTGGCAGTCCATATCATTGAGCTGGAAATGCAGATGAGCGTAACTCTCCTTCACAGTCAAACTGGTGGCGTCCCGACACAGTCTAGAACTAAGCCAGGACATTCCTCTGAGCTCTACAGTGCATTAGCGCTTTGCGATTAGCTTAGTGGATTCCCCTCAGCTGCCCTAATTTGTCTTGTTGTGATGCCATGGTGGCCGTTCCAGCACGGGAGGTAAATATCTTTTTAAGAATCAGCCGTGGGATTACAGGACTGCTCATTTATAATCCTGTAGGGCTAAATCTGGGACATTTCTATTCCAGCCAGGTATCAGGCCACCCTCCTCCTGCCTTCCGGTCTCTTTCTCTTTTCCTCAACCCTTAATTGCGTAATAAGAGCTGGGAATATTTTGGATTCTGTTATCCAGGACTGTAATTGACTGGCTATGTTTTAATGATGGTCCCAGTCCTGGAAGGTTATAGTTTCTGTTGCTTTATCTCTTTCCTTTTTAAAAAAAAAAAAAAAATGAAAAGCTGTCATCTTGACTAATCCAAGTTAGTTCAGTTCAAGAAAAGTTATAGTCGGGGAAGTTTTTAAGGAGGAATTGAGAGCCTGCTCCACCACCCAAGATTTGGTTATCAGGTGGTGTTTAATTACTTGTCTGTCACATCATCCTGAAAACGTCTCTTATGTATGTGTAGTCCATGTGTGTTCCAAATGATGTAATTTGAGTCTTAATAATGCTGTGCAAAAGCATGTATGAAGGATGGATGGATGGAAGTGTACAAGTTCCATGCAGAAATTTGAAACACATTTCATTTTATAAATGTCATATCTGAAAAGTTTGTAGTAAGTGTGCAGAAGCATTTTGGGTGTTAAGGCGTTCAGAGGAGAGTGAATTTGAACACGTCTGACTTTTATAATCATTTTTTGAAGTGGTGGTGAAAAACCATTTTGGAGGTGAAAGGGTGAGGTAGTGTTGTTGTTCTGTTTCTGGTCCACCAGAGGACAGTGTTTCACAAGATTTTCCCAAGACCATAGAAGGCTTATTTTGCACTGTTATTTTGGTGTGTCTTAATTTTATTTCTCTTAGGTATTTTGCCCAGTTGTAGTTTAGTAATGGAGCAGCAGACATCCAGTGCCCCTCATTTAATTCAGTCCAGTATCCATATACTTTGTGTTTTGAAAATGTAAGTTTTGGGCATGGTGTGAGTTGTTCAGTTGTTAATTTCATGTGTAGAATTGAAGACCAAAATGGGAAGCATATTCCTTTATCCCTTTTACAGAAAGTTATTTAAAAACTAAAAACTTGTCCTGCTTTGTAACTTTTTTTGAAATGAATGATTGGTTTGTTAGGCTTAACTACAAGTTTGTTTTTTTTTAAGCAATCATTTCACAATGAAAATCTTTGTACATATGCACAGTGAAGTGTCTTATATTTATACATTATCACAATAAAAACACTTTAAGTATACTTGTGGTGTGTGTTTTGTATATGGTGTGATATCATGAATAAAATACTTTAAATAAATGCTTTTTTATACCAAAAATCATTTTTTTGGAAGGTTTAAACATGAAAATCGCTTTTATTTTGTGCCTTTTAGTAAGAAAATCATAACACCTACATCTGCATTTTTGTGGAAGACTTAAAGGACTGGACTTCAGGAATTTTTATTTATCATGGGGTGGTTGGTAATGAACACTGGAAACTTTTCAATAGTATCCATTGTACCTTGATAAGGGTAATGAAAGATGGACTTTCCTTGAATAACTTCAGTCCTTAAAAGTTCACCATTTTAGGTTGAAATATACTACAGTTGTACCCTAACCATCACCTGTCTGTCTCAGGATGAGAACAGTAGTGCCCCATCTTGGGGAAGCTGCTGATTCCTTAACCTTTGGGGCAATTTCATATCCATGGGCTTTGTAGACCTGTATCCATGAGTTCTCAGGTACAAGAATCAGCGGGATTTGCTTCTTGTTGATACCTGGATGTGAAACAGATGGGTTCTATGAGGGACGAACTGAATATTTCATGTCTAGCAACTTAAAGAACAGACTAGCATAATCTAAGCTTGAGTAGATATGGTACCTTCAACATTTTTTCTGTTTGATGTTGATTTCAAAATGTCTGTTTTGCTTTTCATATCTACTGTAGTGAAAGGCAGTGCAGCAGCCTGTGCATTTCATATCTACTGTAGTGAAGAAACAGTTGTAGCAGCCTGTGACTACTTACCACCATTAGGTGGCCGTTCTTGGCCTTGTATACCATTGCCTCCTGCCCACTGCTGAAGTCAACATACCCCTCTTTGCCTGGCTTGATATCAAACTTAATACTGGAAAGGTGATATCAAAGCAGGGGTGTCAGCCTCAAGATCTTATAGGCAGCAGGGAATGCATAACCCAAATGAGATTAATTAATCTTAATTAATTAATACCTTGTTTAAGCTGCAGATTCCTATGTTAGTGCAAATTAATGTATTGTTGGATGAAAGAGGAACAGAATGGCTTGCTGGAGAAGCTCACCTGCCTTGAACCACTTTAACAGTGTTGCGCTTGTTGGCCACCACGCTCAGTTTGGTTAAAGCCTCAAATAAATGGTCACACTGCAGGACAAGATCCCCCTGAGACCAGAAGAAAACAGGGATCCATGTGTTTAGATAGCCCTTTCAACATGTGCTAACAGCCCATTGCATTCACAGCCAGACTGGCCAGGTCACCTGTTAAATGAAACAGAAGAACCGTTGGTAGAGAGACTGAAGTGTCTGAGTGTCTCAGAGGCTCACCTTCTGTTTGACTTCAGCTGCCACGTGGAGGATCACAATGCCGTCACTCAGGTTGCTAACGGAGATACCTGTAACCACAGAGGAAGTTTGCTTACTCAGGAATCCTGAGCACATTGCATTGCATCACTAGTCAAGTTCTAGAATAAGAATAATTGTGCAGGATCCAGTGATGGCCTGAAAAATAGCCTTTAACCGGATGACAGGGCTGGTCACCTTTGAGTGAGCTATACTCCACCCGTTGCTTTATCTTGGTTTCCTCCACCAGGTAGGCCGCAGTCTGAGTTAATATTAGCTGACGTGGACGAGGCTTGAATCCGTTCCTGTCATACTTCACTACTGGGGTGCTGTACTGCAGGGTACCAGTGACAGAGGTGGACAGATCTTTTACTCCATTAAGGGGATATACATTAGACTAAGGCTGCTCACTGAAACTCTACCTTTAGTATTTCATATGAAAGGACCTGATGCTACAATGTTTTATTAAGCATCAGACCATATTTTGTTAACCTTGTGTGCATTTGTACAGATATTTGGGGTTGAAGTGTTTGTTCGACTTACCTTGATGCGTTCATGGCGAATAATCTGTAGGACATTCGGATTGATGTCATGTTCACCTGTACGTACAGAGGAAGGTTAGCTACAATACCCTTGTTCTTAAATAATCATGCATCAAGGTTGTTTAGGGATGATGCTGAAAGGAAACCAACTGATCCTGGTGTCTGCAAAGGGTTTGGCGAGACTCTGGGGGTAGCTGTCCTTCTTCCCCTTGAATAGTTCACTGGTCACCACCTTTAACTGCAGCTGAAGGAACACATTATTATGGGCACCATGATATTTCAACAGAAAGAACAACGTTCATGACACATGCACATTAAATTAAGCTAGTGAGGTCAACTGTGAAGTTTCTAGCGATCAGGTGATCAGGCAATGACCTCTCTGAAAAAGTTAGGAAAGATTAAGTTGGGATTGCCACAACTGACCTGTGCTTTCTGCTGTGCGGTGACGCCCCTGACATACCTCCTCACTAGGAGACGCATGTGAAGTTTGCGCAGCATCTCCGAGGTCTGCACAAAACCATGGTTGACCAGACATATAGTTATGACACACTATAACATAGCAGTGCAGCATGCAAGTCATCATACCTGGACAAGGTCAAGATGCAATGCTTACAGACAAGTGAGTTGTAAGCAGGAAAACTCATCATGAACACCTGAAAATTCAGATTTCCATGATGACGTCATCTTCACTATCAGTAGCTTCCTCACCTCTTTCATCACAGGTGGAGGTGCTAGCCAGGTGGTTTTGTCCAGGACAGTTTTGGGCAGCTGATTCTTCAGCCTCGTTAGGTAACTGTGTCTGACAAATGTGAGGTATTCCGAATTGTCTGTGGTGGAGGCCTCGTGTCTGGTCATGTACCCCTTAATGAACCTACAGGGCCAAAAGAGAAGGATCTTTACTTCATCTTTCCCACTTATGATTCCTGGAATGAGAGATAGTATTAATTCAGAAGCTATAGACAGCAGTCAGACAGAAAGTTGGTTTCATTTGGCTGAGATCTGGGTGGTATGCGAGGTGATGTTTCTTCTTACTTCTTGATGACTTTGACGGCCCAAGCCCTCCTCTCTCGTTCTTTTCTGGCTTGAACTCCTCTCCAGCAGGTCTCAATCTTTGTAGCTTATGAAGAAAGTGAAACATCACACCAGTTTGGCAGAACTGATTTTTCTGTGCTTTTCAGGTTTAAAAGTAGAATAAACACAGGAATTTTGGCCTTCATTTTTCCTACTGACCGCTTTGGAAACCATCTGACACACTATATTCCTTATAGTGTATTGAAAAATCTGCGACCCTGACTCGGAAAACATATAATTCTTGTCTTTTATACTGGTTTATTATATCTGCAGATCTGTTTTTGCTTAAGTCTATGACTGAGGAGTGCAAACCATTGTCTGGAAACACAAATTAAGGTCATTCTGCTTACCTGCTTCTTTCTGTTTCAGGAATTCGTTTTTTACTCTGTAACCCTTATATTTGGCTTGGATCTTTGAAGCTGTATATATATAAAAAAAGGAATGGCAGAGTTTCCACTTAGGGAATCTTTTCGGAATAGTTAGTTTGTTATACTTGTGTTTTTATTATATTGCACCTACCCAACTCGTGCTTACAGATCTCATAGGCATCTTCTATGGCAAACAGGGTCTTTGGACGGCGGATAAATATCTTTGTTCTGAAAATATAAAATACAAGTAAATAAATAATAAACAATATTTCTGGGTTTCTCATTCTTCATCTATGACATAGTGTATAGTGAACATTATTTCAACCAACCTCTATTACAAATGATAATTTACGAATTTTAAAGCATACATGCTTGTAAACTATGGGATCTTTGATAATAATGGTGCTTATAACTATGAATATGAGTAGTATTTAACATAATGCAGTACAATTAGCACCATTATGATACATCAAACCAAAATTTGTATTGCTTTTATATAGTCACTTTATTCTATGTAAGAGCTCAGTTATGGCAATCAACCTTGAGGTAATGTCATGTGACATTAGCTGAACTCTGGTCAAATATAGCCCGCATTCTGATTGGTTGTTCCCACCTGCCCATCTTATAATCATCCTCCTTATAGCCCAGGTGTATGAGGAGTTTCTCCACCCCTACTGCTGGCACTCCCTTCCAGTGAGGCCAGGTGGCGGGACACAGGGGCTTGTACCTGTGGAGATGAACAGACACTCATCCGCCTTAGACCAGTAACTCTGGAGGGCAAATCGGTCCAGCGATGCTTCACTGTCTGTGCCATTGTTTGCAGTCCACACACCTCTGCAGGAAGACCTCATAGCGGCGCCGGTAAGCAAAGCCGGCACGCCTCACCCTCAGATGCTCCATCAAGCCCAGGTACTTTACTTGGTGCCTCACCAGCATGTCATCGAAGCGCCCTATGGTGGGAGAGAGGTAAAGATCGCATGTAGCTGTTAACATGATCCAACCAAGATACATACTGGGTAACACTGACCCAGAGCTGAAACTGCTCAGCAGGTAATACCCTGGCCTCATTCCTCCAGAGTTGCGGGTGTAACTCTCACCCCTGTCTCTCCCTGTTTGCATGGCTTTTCATCGGACACTGCCGATGTGCACTTATAGCTATGATAGCCTAAACTCTTCTGGTAAATATTAGGCTAAATACATGCATTGTAACGTTTACCCATTTATACAAATTATTTCTGTCTACAACAATTCAAGAGGCAAAACACCTGCTGGGATTAGAACTGATCACCTGTCTGCTATGAGATCATGTTCCTAATTGCTGCAGATTGGGGGAGGCTTGGCCTCACCTGGCTGTTTTGCTTCATTGGACTTCAGGCATCGTATATACCAGGGCTGCTTGGCCATGAGGATCTCTGTGAGCTCAGCAAGGCTGCTTTTAAACTGTGAGGCCACCTGTGGGAGGATATGGACCGCATGTCCTGCATGGTACCCACCGCATCTTCCTGGACCAGCAAATAAACATTCAGCGATGGTTTTATCTCCTTACCGTTTCTGGCCTTTTCTTGCTGTCCACTTCTGTGGGCGGGAAGCAGTGCCTGACAATACCATTTTTGGAATGTCGGATCATCTGCACCACACACACACACACACACATGTTTGCACTCATTAATGAGGCCTCTCCACTGGCTCTAACATGATTCAGAATGCCTACTCTCAGCAAAATTTAAAAACATGAACAACACATTTTGAGGTGATATTGCCTTAATCTCTCTTTTCCCAGATTATAAATATTATATATAATATTAATATATAATTTTATTATATAAAATTTGTAAGGAAGATGCCTCATAATTTGACATTAAATACACAGTCAAACCTATTGTCAGTAATGAGTGAGACACGATTAATTAGCCTATCAACTGCACTGTTATTTATGACACGTTCACTGGGTTTAATGAATAAACAGCTTGACTGAATCAGGTTGCTTGCTGCCCTGGCATGCATAATTTGCATAACTGAAATCTGAGCACTTACATCTTTGATGTTCCTGTACAAAAGGTCATTGTTTTTGTCAATGAATCCTGGAATGATAAACAGGAGGTATGAGACCAAGTTCCTGGAGCAGGTCCAGTTCTGCCATTCATGGCACAACATGAGCTGCTTCACGCTGCTTCTTGGACTTCTGATTATGTTGTGTTGATGTACAGTGGGGCCAGAACACTGCAAATGCAGCTCGTAATGTTACTTTTCAACGTCTCACTTGCAAAAGCGTCAGAGAGGTTGCCGACATTTGATTAAACCAAACCAATAAGACTACGAGTCCTTCATTAGAATACTCTGCTGACGTTTCTGGGGTCCACTGATAAGATTGTTTAGTCTTGTGCAGTGTTTCCTAATCTGGTCCATGTTTTTGCTTCCTCTGATCTCCCTGCCAGACAGTCCACATTTTTGCTTCCTCTGATCTCCCTGCCAGACAGTCCACATTTTTGCTTCCTCTGATCTCCCTGCCAGACAGTCCACGT